>JAACJT020000086.1:4892261-4912630 GCA_009936485.2 Gymnarchus niloticus | reverse complement strand
AGAAAGCCTATTCAGAGTAATGTAGACCATGTAGGTCAGAAAGCCTATTCAGAGTAACGTAGACCATGTAGGTCAGAAAGCCTATTCAGAGTAACGTAGACCATGTAGGTCAGAAAGCCTATTCAGAGTAATGTAGACCATGTAGGTCAGAAAGCCTATTCAGAGTAATGTAGACCATGTAGGTCAGAGAGCCTACTTAGAGAAACACAGACCACACTCAGTGGTTAGCACTACTGCCTCAAATCTCCAGAACTGAGGCTGAGTGTGTGCGTGACTGCCCCCTGCAATGGACTGGCACCCTGTCCTGAGTGTCCCCTGCCTTGTTTCCTAAGGCTGCCTGGGATAGGCTCCAGGCCCCCCCAGTGACCCTGAATAGGATTAAGCAATTTGGAAAATGGATGGATGATAGACCACACTGGTCAGAGAACCTTTTCAGAGTAATACAGACAACACAGTTGCCATTCAGATGCATGACAGAGACAGGAAGGCAGACTTACTGGCACGCTGGGCTCAGACACGGCCACGCTGTCAGGGTAGACTGTCATTTTCACGCATTGGCCGAGGGCTGCTGCAAAACGGAATGGCTCATTCGCTCGCTCACAGCGATCCTTCCTCAAACACCTGGGGAGTGGGAGGGGCAGGGGAGGGGCCAAGGGAAGGCCATTAGTCAAGTCAGTCCACTAGTCAGAACTTAATTACTGCTCAGCGAAAGCGTGCCTAATAAAAATGTCAGAGAGGATCAGGCTGATTTCTGTCAAGTTGCTCGCTGATTCTACTGACTCGTGCACGCATCCATTCTGTAAGACGAGCCGTATCGCTTAGGGGCAGCTAACAGGAAGACACATGACGTCTAACAGAACATGGAATGTTAGGGTCAGTAATAAGCTCTTCAGATACTTTAGGCGAGAAATGAATCGTTGTGAATTTAAGTTTTAGCTGGTAGCTTTGAAACTGGGCTTGTTTTAAGTCCAACATCAGACAATTTGTGTTGAAATCATCATAACAGACAAAGTGTAAAAAAAAAATATTCAGACTTTCTGAGGAAAATGGAGAAGAATGGGGGGTATTTTTTTATTTTCAAGCTTAAAAAATGCTCCAAATTAATTAAAGATTGTAAATGTGAAAACAAAAACAATCGCATTAGTATATTTCCCACACTTTTTGTTCATCTCATTAGTCAGCATAAAACGGTACATTTTGGCCTTTCTGTTGCTCCAGTCCTCTCCATTACAACATGGCCTCCAGACCTGAGGTGTGACCTGACTCGAAAGTTCAGCATGAAGAAGTTAAGTGGGCAGGCAGTCTCCTACCATCTGCTTTCTCTTTGTTCCGAAACGGCTTTTAAAGAGGCACAGCATGGCCGCCTGTCTCTGAGGGGAAGCCCTGCTGAGGTCTAGGCTCCGTGAATCCTCTCTCTCAATGCCTCTCGCCTGATTAGCAGAGCTCCTATAAAACCTGAGTCTCGCCCTCAGGAATTTCGCACCCGTTAAACGAGCCCCGTACAATCTGACCGCCACGCCCTTTCAGTGAAAGCGAATGGAAGAAGTAATGTTACGATTGGCAGGGCTGATGCAGTGCCATGCGGAGGTCGCAGGCGCCACGTCGGCTGTCCTTGGTCCTTACCCCCCTCCTCCATGGCAGAGGCGGGTGCAAAGAGAGGGAAGAGGCCCCGAATCCCACTCGCAACACCGCCCACTGGGACAGCACAATTACACTGTCAAAGGCCTGTTCTTGGGGGAGGGGGAAGCAGGGTGGTTCTAAAGAAAGCTTCTTCTTTAAGATAGTGAGAGACAAGGAGCTGGGGCTCACCACTGCGCCACAGTGGGAGAGCGGCCGATGGAGTCATGCATATACATGTAAACAGATGGCACCTCCGTACCCCTTAGCGGGCCGCGAGTGGGCTCTTCCGACAAATAACATGATGGCTAGCAATTTAGTGTGTCTCCTTAGCGTCGCTAATGCAGCACTCCAAAGCCAAATGATACTTAATGTGCTTTTAGATGCCGCCAAAGATAATCTCTCTTCGTACAGGGGTACGTCACTCCGAATGAAGCCGAGTAACCCGCCGAGTTATTAGGGGGAGAAACGGCCCCTATAAAAAGAGCGGCGTTCATTATTTCGGATTGCTACGGCTCCCCTCGTGACAGCCATTATCTATATGTTCCTAGGAGTTTCACCCCTTGCTCTCTCATTAGATGAAGTGCATGTTAGACGATGTCAATGACACCTCCACCCCCAGCCTCTGGCATGGCATCATCTGTTGGCTTGTGCCTCTGATTCTACACTGGAATCCGTCCTGCCTTTGTCGTTGAAGCCCTCTCCTACTTCCGCCGTCAGTCACCATGTAAAAATGGAGGGCCGTCCAGCCTCCTCCATGACCCTGTGTGTGATGTTCCCCACAGCTGTCTGCAATGCCTCCTCTCCCAGGGCCGCCGAATGTGGTGCAACCCTGGGGAGCAAAGTATGCCAGCTGGATGCCAGCACTGCCACGGATTCCAGCATGGAACAGAAAGCACAAGGCTAACTTTAGCACCGGTGGCTAACCCCTGGATGCGACCCCACAACCTGCTGTTCAGCACTGGCCAATCAGATAGCTGATTACACTGTTGCCCCCAGTCTGCCTCCTCCAAGTGAGGATGAGGGCTGACTGAAAAGAGGCAGATGGGGAGGGCAGCTAACATGTGCTCTGTCCCTTTGCTCACAGATAAGTCCGAGGATAGCAGTGGCCGTTCCAGGACACGGCTTTGTGTTCACTGGCAGGAGGCCAGGGGCTCATGGCGGTGCTCCTCTGAGCTCTCCGCGTTACTCCGTAGACAGTGACCCCATTACGTTTTGGCTTCTTCAGTGCATGCGTGCCAAATGCATGTACGTTGAGGGACCGCCATCTCCGGTCACCTCCATGGTGAAGAGTGCAGTTAATCTGGACCGAATGAGAGGCAGAACGGGTTTTTTCATCTTAAGAAACCCAGATGCTGTCGGTGCTATTTGTTGGAGAAAACCTTAAAATAGAATAACAAAAATGTACCCCGCACCAGCAGTAAAACACTCTTTCAGCATCACTCGGCACACATGCCGTGGTTAAAAGTGGTAGATTTATGGGGGCTGTTACATCCAGGGTGCACGGATATGTCAGTGGACATCTCTACATCCAACCGTTATCCAATTAAATGTCTCCTGCCAACTTGCAGCCCCCCCATACTGGAAAAAAAACCCCACCAGTGACCTTACAGATAACCTGTTGGACTGCTCTGGACTCCCTGAGCACAGAGCTAGGTCACCTTCACGGTGCCAAAGTCCCCACACTGCCACACTTTTCGCATCACGTGACCGAAATGTCACCACAGAGGCAAGTACATGGAGAGGGGAAGCAAGGCAAGATTTACGATCTGCCAACAGAATGCCCGCCGGATGCTGGGACAAATAATTCTGAGTGCGCTCGAGCGAACAGCCCCGTTTGGTTGTCGGTCCAAGTTTCCGGTTTCTGATTAAGTGGCAGACTACAGATAGCTTTAGGAGCTGATCAAAGATCAATTCGCAGATCCCAGTGCCATCTTACCAGCTCCTTTGACAAAAGGCTGCATCAGAAAGCAATGCATACTGTGAATGGGATCAGTGGGGGCTCAACCTCAACATTCACTTGGCCTCACGGTGGGCGCTGACAAGGCTGCCGCTGACCTCCGACCCCCACCCAATCCTCACTGGATCTCAGGGTTGAGCCGGGGGCTTTAGTCCCCCCCGTGGCAAAGATGCGATTTCACAAGTAATCCCTGCAAATCTGACAGCAAACTATCCCACTAAGTAGTGAAGATCAGTCATCTTATAAAGTTCGGCCTGGAAAAAAATTGCATTTAATATTATTACAGGCCAGCCTGTCAGCAGAAGGGGGTGCAATCCCATACCCCGGGGTTAAAGTGTACCTGGCAGGTCCGCTTTGGCTCCAGAATCTAAACAGGCCCGACTGCATTCAGCCCAATGGTTCTAGGGGCCAGTAGGGAGCCCCCGTGGTATGTATGTAGCGTGAAGCGGCCCAAAAGTGGAAGGTGAGTGAGGAGGAGTCGGGTGAGATGTGGGAGCAAACCGGATAATAGGCTGTCATGTTCCTAATTATCTACCGAGCAAAGACCGGTTCCATGGAGGCGGAAAGCCAAAAAAAAAAAAAAAACTCCTATTGGACGGGAGATATAGTGTGGGGAGAGCGGCGATCGAAAATGCAGTGTGTTTACGTAGCTAATTGCCTCAGGCAGTAGCCGGGCCCCAAATTGGGTCAGAATCGAGATTTAATGAGAGTCGGCAAAGATGGGAGGAGAAGACGTCCTCCAAAGAGCTGCGGTTCTGGGGGCAGAAAGACTACCTCAACTACATGAGAGTAGCACCTCTCCCCCCTCTGTGCACTGATGCCTCCTACTGCTGGTGTCACTTACGTGGCCAGGCTGTTTTAATTACAGAAAGCAGTGTGCTGTTAGAGACAGCCCTTCCCAAGCTGCAGTGGGAGTAACAATCAGACATATGGCCATTCAGGGAAAGTCACAGGGCCAGTGGCAGCCTGCAGATGCCCCCAAAGACACCCCACAATCAGGCCCACCCCTCGCAGATCCAGTGTTCTGTCAGATTTTACTACCCACCAAATAATACTCCCTAATTGATGTAATTCCCCCCCAAATTTGATTGGCAGTGTTATGAACATCTGTTAGACTGCTTTACTTTTAACTTCCAACCCCTGGCTGCATTTTCGGACAAGCGTGAGGCGTTTATGCTGCCCATATCGTAATAATTTGAGGACTACACACATTGGCTGGTAACGTTTTATGTATAACTGTATCATTGACACCGACCCCATCCAGGGTGTCACCTGCTCCAGGTCCCCCTATGACCCTGAATAGGATTAAGAGATTTAGAAAATGGATGAATGTATCGACACCAAATGTGTACATTTCAATGTCTGTTGCGTATTTTTTTATTCAAGCTTTATATTTTGTTTAATGAAGTTTGCATAGAGTTTGTGGTATGTATTAGAACATGCAGTAAGGTAATGTCTTTTACAGCAATATTATTTTTAGTTATTATTTGCAGTTTACTCAGTTTAATGCACAGTACATAATACTATACAATGATGTATAGCCTTATTTTCTACTTAGTATCTCTAGTTTATGCAAAGCTTTCATATACTTGTATGACTTTTCTCATATTCCACACATCAGGAATATCACGATCTGCCATCTCCTCGACTGAAGCATGAAAATAAATATTATAATGACATTTTACAGTGATCTATGTTTCATTCAGGTGTCCATGCTGGTCATTTGATGGAATTGTTTTGTTAGATGTCAATAACCTTATAATACCCTGGTCAGCAATAGCATCACCAAATTTGATCAGATCCTTTCTCCTGGGCTTTTACAAAGTAACATCACTTAGTTTTTAAGCAGGACAACAGTTTCTTTCAACAATTTCAATCCCATCGCGAATATCTGAGTTTTTTTCATTACTTTGTCTACATAAATCAGATAAAGTGTCAGCGCTGTTGTTCCACTATGGGTTTTACAAAATAATTAAATCTCCGCATTTCATTAGCACTAGGCCTGCTGTATTATTGCGATAATAACATTAAAATAATTGCGAATCAATTCAGTCTACACACTTTTAAAATATCACTGTGTTCCCATAACACATAAGCTCAATTTCCCAGGTCAGTGGCATAATAAACAGCAAAAAAAAAAAAAAAAAAAAAAACAATCAAGATGAATTTAAACACCTTAAGAATAAATAGTTTATGTTCAAGCTTAGGTTTCACGTCTATATAACGTGTCACTTTTCTTGGTTCGAATGAATCTCGTTCCTGTTTAGACTCACGCAGCAAAATCTGATAAAGCAGCATTTTTCGGTACGTCCTGTCAGCCAAAATTTTTTGCTATAATTTCTGGTTTCCATGGCAGCAAAATCTGGCAGAACACCAGTTGCTCAGCCACACCGAAGGCCCCAGTGCAGGTTTCCAGTCCACCCTCCCTTAGGCTGACGAAGAACTGTGTGAACCATGCTGCTGGGTCCTTCTTCTGCTGTAACTGTGAGGGCGCTCATTCAGGGGCACTGTTTTAACCCTACAATCCTCCCAGTGTATAAGGTATAAGGCGTGAACCAGATGTAATGCTGTTGTTTTCATGTCAGCATGTCTCACACACCTTAAAGCCAACATTCGCATGCAAGCGAGTGTGTGTGCGTGTGAAGTGTTTTTGCATGTGAAGACAGACTCACGTGTTGTGCAGGACACACCAGCCGCAGTGGGGGTCGCTGGAGCTCAAGCACTCACTGCAGGTCCCGTACTGCTCACATGCCTCGACGGGGACCCTGCTCACCTGCAACACAGCACAGATGATGATTCAGCGCATGCCAGATGTCACGTGGGGGGGCACCATCGATGTGCAGTGTATTGGGGTTTGACACATGAAACGATTCAAACATAATGTCATTAAGAGAACTTAATGAGAGAATTCCAGTCACATAATTCGTCACCAATCACAGAAAAAAAAAAATAAAAAACAAACACATTTTATCCAGAAGGTGCAAATACATGTAAACAAACATACAGCATGGGTTTACTGAACACGAGACGCCGATGCTGTTCAACAGCGGCGACACTCAAAAGCTTGTAGTCATATGACTTCGCCGTCTTTTTCAGACAAAACAACAACTGGTCCTATTAATTATTGCTATTTTTTTAATTCTCTGTAAACCCGACAGGACTTTCTGCTGCTTGGGGCTGGGGAGGTCAGCTGTTACATGACAGGCCTGTCACACGGCATGCGGACGGAACCCCGTTAGCTTTGTACCACGTCTGTCACACATACAGACACACATGTACAGCAGCCCCACATATCGCACCGACAGGCTAATTAGTGGACCAGCGGCTCCGTCTGCCATGGCTTCCCATGGCCGCTAATGCTATTCCCATAGGAGCCGTCAAGGCACATGAAGCATAACCGTGCGAGACGTGACATCACGTAATGGCCACTACAAACAGCACCCTACATCGACTTTCAGGGACATTAGGGCCACAGAGTGGAATGATGTGGCGGAGGGTCCTCAGGTCAATTTGGGTGGGAGGTCACTCTCAACCCCAGCATTTCCAGAGAAGTGACGTGTGCACAGAGACATGCTCATCTCTAATGGGCCCAAGTGCTCCAGCACAATTAAGCAATCCCACTGGAGGGGAGTGGCAGGTGCTGAAAACGGCTGCGGGGGGTTAGCCGGCGGGCCCCGCACCCCATAACTGTTGGGACAGCACAGAAGCGGGTGAGCAGCATGTCAACCTCGATTCATCTTAGGTCTCCGCAGATCCCGACCGTGGCAGTCATGCTTGTCTCACCACTCTCGATAAATCAGTACGCCACACGTGGTTGTTTGACACATTCGAGGCCCTCTGTTTCCACACAGACGGCGACGTGTTAACCGTCAACGCTGGGGGCCACCACGCCGTCCACCTGTCCCAAGGCCTGGGGGGGGCACACTAAACAAAAGAGCACATTGACGTGACAAGGCTGTGAAAGGAGGCCCTGTGTGTGTGTGTGTGTGTGTGTGTGTGTGTGTGCGCATGAGGTTAGACCTGATGTGGATCTAACAGTCACAACTGCTCCAGCCAGATTAACCCCCTCACTCACTCTGTAGATGGAGCTGCAATGCGGATTGGACAGCAGGTGCTGAAAACAGCAGGTGAGGGGGTTTGGCATCTTGGTGTGAAGGCCTGTGGGTACCCCAATCCAGCGCCAGGGCCACCACAGCCTGAAAGGCAGCCAGTTCTGGGAAACCTGCAGCACACCATGTTGATATTTGTGGGAAGAGGAAATGTGTGGAGGGGCAGCTGAGAGTGCTTGGGAGGGGGGTGGCTATGAGGGATGGGGCAGCTGTTCCCGGCACGTGCTGTGGTCACTTAGCGAGACAGACGGGCACCTGTGAGGACACCACAATGGGCCCATTTCCTCTCTCCGGCTGTGTGCGCGCAGAGGGCTCCATGCACCTTTGTGACGACCGCTGTGATTTGCAGCGCAGTTGTCACCCTGCTGGCGGTGGGGGGGAGGGGCGCTGAAGGTGGCAGAAAGGCAAAGGGGGAGTTAAAATGAAATGTGAGTAGATGAAGCCCAGCTCTGCACAGGGATGAAGTGGAAGGGTCAGAGGTCAGAGTTCAGGTAGAGCATGCGATATCTGTCAGCTGATGGACAGCTGAGGCCTCTCTGTGTACTGCAGCTGCTGGGGGCTCTTATGCGCCTACCAAAACTGCAGAGATATGCGTTCCGTTCCGGATGTTTCGGACACATCTTGGCCCGGGTAGATGGCCATACCAGCAACGTGCAGGGCTCCTGAAACACGGCAATGTGGCAAGTAGATAGCATCATTTCAAGGGATTTCCCCGGAAGCACTTATTAAAGACCCATACACCGCGTGGCTGGGTTGGTTAGTGTGGTCCTTATGGGAGAGAAGGACGGGCATCGCCATGTGGGAGCTGCCCACCAGAACACTGACACAGACGTGTTGCCAACAGCCTGCGACTGCCATCGCACGGCATCCATCTAGAACAAACAGCAATAAACATAAAGGAGCCAACCATGGTCCTCAATTTACCAAAAAGCTCTGTTGAAGATGCTCCTGCGGGCTTCAGCTGGCTATTAAAAGTTTGGTGTGCTGCAGAACTGTATGTTTGTATAGCTAATGAGAGGCAGAAGGCACAGGAGTGGGGGCACGAGTAAACAAAAGGAGAGCATAGAGAGATGCAGCGGCCTGTAAGGAAGCGTCATCAATGTCAGCATCAGCCCCGTGGCAACGTGGTGATGAATGAATCCTGGTTTGAGGGGCATCTTTTCCAGTGTTCTGAATGGGGGGAGGGGGGCAGTCTGCTTTTCAGGGCTGTGTTTCTCTAGGCAGAAGGGGGAAAGAAAAACGGCCAGTGGGATATGGTGCCCCCCTTGTTTCCACAGCAACCACACAGCCCTCTCCCTTTCCCTTGAAGCTAAACCCCCCCATAGTGGAATACACACAGCTGGCACCCCTGGATCCAGAGCACCACCTGCCCCCCCCACCCCACCCCCCATCCATTTTTAATGAGAGCAACAGAGCTGGGCTCGTCTCTGGAATTAAACTCATCGATCACGCACCGGCCCGGCCCACTCCAAGACATGCGGGGCTCCTGCGGGGAGTGCCCATGCATGGCACGGTGAAGCCAAACACCCACTCCACCCCAGACACTGCGGGCATCTTAATCCGCACCTAGGAGTTCTCGGTTGGAGAGTCTGTCTCTCTGAAACATCAGAGGAAGTAAGCCCCAAAAATCAGCCTCGCCAGGGCACCCCCAGCCCTCTGCTCAGATTTACCCTGCCTTCTGGCCTGAAAGCCACGCCCCCACACCAAAACTGGGGGGTAAACATAGGGACTTCTTACCTTCACTCTCACTCTCACACTTAGCTTACTGGTATTCCTTCACCTCATTCCCCACCCTGACACCAATATCCCCAGGCAGCTCAGGGCATCAGTGGCTGCTGTTTGCGGATACTTCCTGGTTTTCCAAGGCAAGGGACTATATTAAAAAGAATCGATGTGGCCATAGTCTGTCTGGTAAGCTGACTTTATTTTATGCTTATTCTGCTAACCCAGATTAGGCTGTGGCCCCCTGGGTATTTAAGGACTCTCTTTAGGTGGATACAATGAGGCAGGTCATTATAGGATTGATTCTAGAGAGGAAATGCGCATTATCTAGCCATTAGAACATATAAAACACTTTACGAAACGTCTGCAGCACGTAAAACCGAGAGACCAGTTCTGCCGGGAAGCCATTATTGTACTTAAAGTGCCTTCGAATTGAATGCTGGCACGAGAATAAGTGGCTTGGATTCCTCTGCTTGGATATTATCGGGCCTGAGTTCACAGCTGGGCAGTGCGGATTCAAGAGTCAGATTAATCGAGGCCAAGATACTGGTGAATGTCAACGTGTTTAGGACACGTAGGGAACCAATGTCGCGGAGGCGTCAAGTGGAAACATAGGTGGGGCACCCGCCAAATCTCCGGTCCGAGGGGCTGTCAACCCGAGGAAAGAGGTGACTTGGCTGTCTGCCCGGGGAGTCGGCGGGACGGCGTTCCACGAAGATGCGGGTGGCCTCGCTCCTGCAGGCGAAGGCAACAGAAGGCGGTCAAAGTGAGGGAGGGGCGAGGAGATGGGGCTCACACTCGCACCTGTGTCTGCCATGCCGACTTGGTTACAGGGAGGGTGTGTGTGTGCAGATCTGCCTGCCAGCCAGATAAATAAATAACAAGCAGGACCAGCGGGTAGCCAGGTGGGGGGTAGCTGGGCAAACACCCCCCTGCCTCAGGCGGCATTCAGAGATGGACAACTGCTGGACACCCAGCCCCCTCCCAAGCAAATGTGACAGAGAGACCCAGACGTGGCAATACAGCTAAAGGCGGCATTGTGTGTGTGTGTGTGTGTGTGTGTGTGTGTGTGTGTGTGTGTTGGAGCGGATCAACCAGACAGAGAGGAAGGAGGCAGGGGAGGGGGTGGGACCAGGGATGAAAGGCAAGCACCGCGGAGTTAGAGATAGGAGTGTATTAATTATGGATGGATGAAATCCTTTTTCTGGCAGTGGGTTAGGTGAGAAGGGTACTGGGGGGGGGTTCCTCAACAGCGGGAGTGTGAGGACCACTGCGATGCATGAGCCACGCACACACACAACACACACACATATGGGTGTGTTCTGCTCAGCTGAAGACTGCCCCCCCAGGATCTTTACCATGCTGTGTTGGGACTGCATCCTCAAACGGCTCTAATTCTGGCCATATCCTTGAACAAGAACCTTAACATGAAAGGCTGCTGTATAAAACTCCACCTAGATCTGTTTACATGTTCCATCCGACACAGCAAAGAAAACATGGGTACGAAATAAAACCGTTAACGCAGACTCCCCCACCACCCCCACCCCGTTGCCCCCACCCCAGGGGGATTCACTGCATCTTGCCTTTCATATGGTGCCTCTTTGGGGACCTCCAGAGTCTCTGAGGCACTGAATGAGCTCAGCCAACTAGCAAAAGAGAGGCCAAATGAGAGGGATGTCAAGGACAAACTGCGTGGTCCATGATATTAAGATGTTCATGGTTTTTGGTGCAAAGTAATTTTAGGAAGGAAGGAGAAAGGGGTGAGACAGGCACAGGATGGAAATTTGATGGGTATGGGACAGGAGAAGGATGATGATGACACAGGAAAGAACAAGAGGGAGACAGGAATGAGACAGAGCCTAAATGGGAATGGGACAGGAGAGAGACAGGGATGGGACAGGCATGGCACAGGAGAGAGACACGGATGGGACAGGCGTGGCACAGGAGAGAGACAGGGATGGGACAGGCGTGGCACAGGAGAGAGACAGGGATGGGACGGGTGTGGCACAGGAGAGAGACAGGGATGGGACGGGTGTGGCACAGGAGAGAGACAGGGATTGCACAAGCATGGCACAGGAGAGAGACAGGAATGGGACAGGCATGGGGGAGATGCCCCTTGGCCAAAGCTGAACCTGCTGGGAGCTGAAGAGTACCATCTGGGCTCACAGAGATTCACATCTGCACCTCTCTGTAAGGGGTGGCCGGGAGTGCTACTCTAAAGAGACCCAGGCCCAGCGCTCCGACTGAGCAAGGCAGGCTATGCCTTCTGTTGTCCATGAAGATACGCTGGCTATGTGGAGACTCGTTGAGTCTAAGGAGTCCTCTGCTAAGCGCTAACATCACCTTGGTGTAGCAGGATGCTAAGGCGTATTTTCTTCTATTGTGTCAAGAGGAAATGAGGCTAAAAAAGGCTGAATAAAGCAGCACAAGGCTGAATGATGCTGAACGAGGTTGAACGATCCTGAACGAGGCCGAACGACGCTGAACTAGGCTGGGCGACTCTGGACGAGGCTGAAAGAGGCTGGACGATGCTGAACGACGCTGAACAAGGTTGAATGAGGCTGATCAAGATTGACCAAGGCTGGAAGATGCTGGACGGGGCAGAAAGAGGCTGGACAACGCTGAATGAGGATAAATGAGGCTGACAATGCTATAAGAGGCTAGATGATGCTGAACAAGTTGTTTGGTTTGTCTTTTAGAATACTCCACATTTTGTCCTGGGACCATCATAACCCTACACTGTACTAGCAATATGGAAGATGGATGGATGAACTGGTCCATTTCCAAGTCTCAACTGAAAAAGAACTGAGTTTTATTTTGCAGATTATATAGAGCTGCAAGGGTGGCACAGTGACTGAGTGGTTAGCACGTCTGCCTCACAGTGAGGCGGTTCTGGGTTTGGTCCTCGCTACCGACAGGGGCCTCTCTGTGTGGAGTTTGCATGTTCTCCCCATGCCTGCGTGGGTTTCCTCCGGGTACTCCGGTTTCCTCCCACATTCCAAAGACATGCAGGATAGGTCAATTGGCTACTCTAAATTGCCCATAGGTGTGAGTGTGTATGGATGTTCGTCTTTGTGTTCGCCCTGTGGCGGATTGGCGATCTGCCCAGGGTGTACCCCGCCTTTCGCCCGACGTCGGCTGGGATTGGCTCCAGCTTCCCCGCGACCCTTACGGATAAGTGGCTAAAGAAGATGGATGGATGAATATTGGTACAAGTTATGGCTACAGAGGTATGGAGCTACAGAAAGATCACGAGAACCAAAAAACAATTTGTTTGGTCTTGAGACTCTCTGTCTTAATAGACAAAGCCCCATCCAAGCAGAGATGAATCATTTGACTTGTATGATTTAGTCCGTTGTTTAGCTATTATTATGTTTACCGAACCACACAGGACAATGTCTAAATGTTACAACGCAAAGTGGTCTTGTGTGAGGTTCCTGTTGACACAAACACAGAGGGGAGCGTTAAAAGGTCCTCTCTGAATGGGTTCCTGGTTCTGTCGGTTCTCGCTCCTGCTGAATTTGGTGGCATATTCCTTTACGGAGTCCCCCACCTGGTCCTGGCTCTACTTCTGAAGGCTCATGCCCTTATTTTGGATTATTTCGGCCACAAGGCGAAAAGCACAGCATTTTGAGCATTGGGAGGCCCCCTTCACCCACCCCTGCAAAATAACCTGAGCAGGTGACATTTAGAAGGTGTATATGGGGGATGTGGGGTGGCGTGGAGGTGAAGGTGGAGAGCTCCAGCCCCCATCCGTGCTTCCGGCAAAGGTTGCTAATGGTGAGCACGAGCCATTGAACCACTTCGGGGCTGGCAGATCAACAGGCTGAAGGTCCAGAGCTCGTTTTACTCGGGTGTTTGGCCGTTTAAAGTGTATAGGCGGGAAAGCCAATCGTCACGGCAAAGATGGAAGAAAGGAGAGACGGGATAAATGTTTTTGCTTTAGTAACAGAAAAAAATCACAAGGCACCTCCCCCAGTGTAACAGACACACACACCCACACACACAGACCACATTCAACTGTTGTGACATTGATGTGTCTGACATGGGGCGGGTTAAAGAAAGGAACTGAAAGGTAGAAATGACTGTAATTAAACACAATGTAAAGATGGAATCATAAAGAGAGCCCCTGGCCACCTGCCACTCCGAGGTACCACGCCAAGCAGAGGGAATACGACAGGGAGGAGCGTCCGTCATGTCAGCTGCTGGTTGAAGCTACCTGTCAATCATGCTGACACTGTAGCCGAGAGACGCAGGGGAGGGCGGGATCTCCGCCAAGGTGCCGGACTGCGATAGGCAGGTCAGCATGTGGTAAGTTAATAATGCAAATGAACGGGTTCCAGTCCACGGGGGGAGGACAGAGGGAGCTTAAATCACTCTTCTGGCCTATGAGACCCTCCACAGGGGTACCGGGGAGGTTTTGATGAAGGCTGCTTAATGCTTCATTTAGGGACACAGACCAGACGAGGATAAATTTTAACCCTTCCGGTTTGTGGGTTGGCCGGTTCTTTGTCTGAGCACCCCCCTCTGGCCCATGGCGTCGATGTTGGTTTTGATCCCACCCTGCAGCGTTGATGGAGGGGGTCGGCACAGCATGACAAAGCCAAGTACACTGGCTGGATTTGACAGGACCAACTGCAATATGTGGGCTTGGGATGTGAGGCGGGGGTTAATTCTGTCCACTGTCCAATTAGCTAATGCTGATGGGAAGGTATCAGAACCTCACTGTGATTCCGGACATGGATTCCCTGGTAGACTGAATCGGGGTGAGAGCCAATGAGAGGTTACGGATTGGGGAGAGGGATGTGCTGTATAGGGGAGTGAGCAATTTCAGGAAAGAAAAACAAATATGTGTCTAAGAGAGGCTGGACAGCCGGATTCTGTGTGTTTGAGGCCTCACATCTTATTCCGTCACACATACCCTTCTCCATCCTGAGGCCAGTCGAAAACCATAGAGCTGAATCTCTGTACTCTAGTCTATGAGGTCAATGTAAAGGTCACACTCGGCCTACGGTATTACCGCGAATACCGCCTCCGTCTCACCGCACACAGCTGCTGCCGAAATACCTCATCCCCCAACGCACCGCAGCCAATCACCAAACCCTGCCATGTTTAATCAGGGACGACCAGCCCGCAGCCTGACCGTGGACCACCATATTCCAGCAAGCTGTTTCTGTCTATTGCTTGTGATAGCCATGCAGCTGCCGACACGGCTGTGTATCTGCGCTCCTGTGTGTGTGTGTGCGTGTACGCGCTCTGCGCACTCCTTCATTCAACCCGCATCTTACCATGGCATCAATCACCTCCCCCCCCACCCCCCACGTGCTCCCAGGCAGTCTTTTTACAACACGTCCCGCTGCAGCGTCGACAGTGGCGCCCGCACGCGTGACATAAGATGGGAGAGCAGCAGGCTGATTTACGCCGGACAGGCAAGGCCGCCATCTGCCCCATCTTTGGTGGTGAATAACGCGCCTACCCAGGCCACAAACCGCCCTCCACCTTTCTGACAATCCCATTTTGGTATTTTTTTTTTTTAAATTTCCGTTACGTGATCATATATCTGGGCACATGAAAAGAATACGTGTCACTGCGCGAACTCTGTCCACAGAAAGAGCCCCTGTCTATGTAAAAATATTCTAGAACAATCCATCCATCAACCAGGTTTGGGTGGGAGGGGGTCTCTTTGTAAATCAGAATGGTGGGGGGTGAGGCTTGTGAGACGGACTCAGTGTGTCATGGAGGGGGTGCTGGCTTACCATAGAGCAGCCCTAAGTGAGCCCCCCATAGCGGAGCCCACTCAGCAGCACTGGTAGCCTGGGGTCTTCAGAGCCTGACCTGTGAGAGACATCGCTACATAACTCCTTCAAGACAAAGACCTGCCCCCCCCCCCCAACAAAAAGGTGAAATTCAAAATCAGTATGCATAACATCTTAGGGGGTCCCCCCATGCCACTCTCTCCACCAATCAGAAGCTCCTCTTTAACGGCCTCCCCTCTCGATAGACCTTGAAACCTGACTCCTCCGGCTAGCAGCCACTGCTCCAACTGACTCCTTTAGTGTAATTAGGCATGTAAATAATTATTGCAATTAAAGCCTGCAATTAAAGGAGCGAAGCCCCTCTATTAGTGCAGAGATGGGTGTCAGGGATTTCTTTGAGCGCCGACAAACAGGCACAAAGGCTGCGACATTATACAGCCGAGAGCTGGCAACTATGACGACCGCTGACATCCCAGGACATTTTAATTACATCTGGAACTTTCCTCTTGTTCCCCACAGCACCTCTCTTATTTTCATCCATGATTGCTCCGACTGAAGGTTCCAGGAGTAGTAAACTTAGCGGAAAGTTGCCGTGAAGTGAAATCTAGAATGTGGGAACGTTCCGGAGAAAAGTAATGAAAAAGAACGGCTCTTGGCGCAACTGACGATTCCACGCCACAAATCCCTTTTCAGTGAGGATCTATTAAGTCGTCCCGTAGATCCGAAGGTTTCATTTCACATATCAGCTAACTAGCAGTGGAGAAAGGTTTCATTCGTAACATAGTTTGAAACGTCGGCCGAGTGCCCACCGTACACGGCTCTTAGTCTGTGGACTTCTAGTAGAAACAAAGCAGCTTGTCGTGGACGGAGCATTCTGGAAGAGAGAAAGGCCATGCAGAAGAGGAAGAGAGGCAGGTCTGAGCGAAAGCTAGAGGACATTAAGTGGGCTGGGCACAGCGGGGAGAGGTCTTCGGAGGGCAATGGCGAAGGCGGCTAGCTTCAGCAGGCAGAAACAGGGCCGTGTCTCTCTCTTCCTCATTAATAACTGCGGGGAGGAGGTGCTAGCTTGATTCTGAGTGCGGAGATAAATCCATAAGCGGGCCACGGCCAAAGGTCAAGGGAGCACCCCGCTCGCTTGCTAACAGAAGCAGCGACCTCTCACTGCACATCGCGGAGGCCAGCCAGCAGCCGCGGCGGCTTCACGAGTTTCTAATGTGTCGGCCAGGCAGCAATGGGGGGAGGCCGGAGCATCGTGGGCGGGACTTGGGCATTCGCTCCCGTATGCGAAACGACGGGATGTATGTAATCAAATAATGAGGCCGGGATTCCAAAACAGTTCCAGGGCAATAACCCCAATTAATGCTAATCCGGGATTAAGTCAATTACTGCCGCGTGCCTTCAGCTTCTCGCTAACCAGTCAGCGTTGGCAACAGAGAGCGTGACACGCTCCGCAGCTTCTTACTGTCCGAATGTGCGCCTTTGTTTGTAACGTCTCTATTCACCTGGCACTCAGCTACCACTGGACCAATAATCCCTGGCATCCTTCCAATTCTGACCACCCCCCAAAGCTGACCTTGCTAGTCCTACTTGCAGGCCGTCCTAACCTCTAACTGGTGCCCAGCGCAAGGTTGAAGCAAGCAGGTGGTTCTCCGCACAGAAAGACGGTGGACAGGAGACGCGAAAGCACTTTGCGAGGAGTGAATAGCTAAATGGCTTCATCAATAATGGGGACCATCTGTATCGACATGGGCATTTATCCCTATTTGTCCTGGTGTCAATACCAAGTGAAGCTGTCTGGGAGAAGCTTGGGCTGCAAAACAGGATATATCGCAGGGATTGATCCCCCTATCATTCCACCTTGGATGGTTCGACCCCCCATGTGGTGCCGGATAAATGATGATTTATAATCTGTTAAAAAGGCAATGCAGGGCCATCTGAGGGGCTAGGATGGCCAGCGACATTCAAGAAACGCTTCCAGAATGCTGTATTTTAAACAGTCTGCTTACATGAACTGGCCCTCGGGAGAGTGTGTAGGTCTGCGTGTGTGTGCAGCTTCACCCTGAAAATGGTCCATTCCAACCCCATGATACCAAACGGCATGACATCAGCAGATTCCAGCATTAGACGCAATGTAAAGTTACAGCGAGGGACAGGCATACAGTTAAAACCACATCTGCAAAGGTGGCAAATTTTTCAAATGGCTCCTACTAGCTAATAGAATGCCAAAGGAGCCAGGAATTCAGGTGGAGCTCCCAGAGGCCGCGTATGAATGGTCGTACGATTGTTCCGGCACCATCGGCATGACGAGCGCACTTAATCGGACCCTTTGTCAGGGGTTGGTCCCGGTGACAGTGATTGGTGTGAAGTGGTGGAGATGGGGTCAGAGGTCAAAGCCCTTTTCTTGTTTGGATGCTGGCACCCAAACAGCTGTCCCATAAATGGATCAGGTCAAGAATCGCTCCAGGACTAGGAGCTACTCCTGTTCGGGCCCTCACATACGGATGTGCAGAGGACCAGGGAGAAACCCACCCAGCAGATATTCACTGGGGGTCTTCAAACCCCTCCCCCCGCTCCTACCGCAATGCAGGCCTTCTGCAACTACTGTTTCCAACGTCTTTTTGTCAGTCCAGCCCAAACTCTGCTTGGACTTCCACAACAAAGCAAAAACCTTGTTGTTCTCAAAGAACGCCAGTCAGACAATGGTGCGCCGCCCCCCAGTCCGTTTTCTGGGCTTTCTTGGGGGGGGCATTTAAACAGACTGGGGCTCTCACACTCTCACATGCTCCAGAGAGAAATCGGCCGTAAGCTAATGTTAATGCAGCTCTGTTCTCATTAATCACATCCTCCCGCTCCGCTGCTTTCCCAGTCCCGCCGGCCACAATCACCCAGGAATGGCCGTAGGCCAGGCTAATCCGCGCCAGATTTAGGGATCCGACCTGGAAAACGATGGGCTTTCCCCAAGCCGCTCGGGGTCACGGAGCGCCAGAATTGGGAGGTCCAGGAGCAGGTTAGCTTAGCCTAGCAATTAGCCTCTCGCATCGCTCAGTGTCTGCTCTGCTGCAGAGTGGGGGGTTTTGAGGGCAAACTCTGGCATTGCAAATCATTTGACAAACACCCCGAGCAGACACAGCAAGGGAGAGAGGATGGAAAAACAAGATCAGGCTTTTACCTTGAAAACTCTGACTTTCCAAGTGAAAACTCTAAGACAAGTGTTCATAGAGACCATAAACGTTGATCTGAAACTTTAATCCATCCTAAAATTTGAAATTTCACAAGTCCTGAGAGATTCTGGCTGTGATATTAGGGGTGTCAATTACATTAGCAAAGAGGTCTCCATAGCACCCCCCGACATCCACGCCAGCCTCCCGGACCCTCTGGACACTCTACTAAAAATGGCACCTCAACAAACGGGTCACCAGAAACCCTGTGACACCAGCCCCGTTCAGCTAAAGTTTCCATCTGAAACTGAATCAGCATGCTTCTCAGACGAGTTCCAACACATCGAACTTGGCGGCTGCTGAATTTTCTCAACGGATTAATTGTTCTCTTCCTTATTAAAGGCTTCTTGTCTGGTTGTGCATTTGCTGTCATTCCACAGTCATAACTAAACAAACAAAATTTAAACTGATAAATGCAGGGAAAGGGTAGTGCCCTTTGAATGTGACTGCAGAAAAACCAGGAACCCCAAAGACCTTTGGGGTAGACCTCACGCATTGGCCCTTCAAACGTGGCGTCCCGCACAGGCTGGCATATTGAGAGGTTGGAAATGAGGAGAATGAGGAACTCGGAACGCCCCATGAGCCAGTGCCATTCGACTCCGGATCTCACAGCTTCGTGTTCCGTTCTGGAATCGCGGATCACACGTAAACTGACTCGTTCCCAGGCCAGCACCAGATGTGATACGCTTCGCCCACGGCCTGTTAATCCGTGCCATGCCCCATCTCTGCTCTCTGGAGCCTATTGTTCTGCTTTTCCCAGGAGAGCGGTGACGTTCAAACCGTACTGCTCCAGGCGGCAGCGGCACAAGGACGGTGTGGCATTTCCTGCGTACGTTTGCAGCATAGAGTAGATTTGCAGCAAAAGAGAAATCACCACACAGACACACACAGACACACACAGACACACACGCACTGGTCTGGGCCGTCTAGACCTTTGATTCCAGCCCAGTACCGGCATCAAGCATTTTCAAAAACTTAAGCAGGAAACGGGAATGATGTCATGCCAAATAACAAACAACAGCCCAGTGTAACGATTCTTCGTCACAGTATCTGGGCTTTTCCTTTAAATATTAGAAAATAAATAAATTACTCTCCCACGATATTTTATGCTTGGGGAAAAATATACTGTAGCCTATATATAATAAAACAATACGCCCCACAGCGTATCAGATAAAGTGCAAAGCACACGGCACTGTTTTCAGTCTAGACACCCGCTCATGTCAGAGCAGCGCTGAAATTGTCCACTTAAACAAACCGTTCTACCATCATTGGCATTGGCACGCATGAACCAGGCACCTGGAAAACCATCAGAAGCAGGCATCAGAGAAGCTGCTATTATGCGGGAGACCCTCTGGTTAGCATGGCCCGTTGGGGGATGGCGCTCTCGAGAAAAAGAAGGGGTCCATGCCACGTCTCCACTGGTCCCAGCGCCGAGCGTCACCCAAATGAATCTTTCCGGCCCATTAACGCTGCTGTTGTTATTGGTGTTAAATCACAAAAACAAGGCATGTCGGGCATTCGAGCTGACAGCAGGGGGTGGGCCGGGGGGGGGAAGAAGCCAGGGCTGCTGTTTCGAGATGGATAGCCAGGAGAAGGCTGTCGGTTTACTGGCGTGTGGTGGGAGCACGTTCTCACCAAGCGGCCCATCGTGCCCGAGCTGCCGTCATACCCGCACCTGGTTCTCGCTCGCTGGATGGGTCTCGCTCCCATCTTACTGTCATGCTGAGCGGCACATGGGAGTTGGACCCACATCTATCTGTGCTCCTAATTCACCATCGTCCCACCTTTGTGCATTTGGAAAGTTCACTGCCTTGTTTCTCCTGGCAGGAAATTAGGAATCAGGACCCTTTCAGACAGATAAGTAAGTTGGGGGGGGGGGGGGGGGGGGGGGGAAACCCCCGCAATTTGCCCCGGTTTGGGGGAGGGGGTTTGGCCCCATTCCCCCCCCAAAAAACGCCGTGCCCCCCTTTTGGTCCCCCCTGCTGGG
>JAACJT020000086.1:4860936-4892161 GCA_009936485.2 Gymnarchus niloticus | reverse complement strand
ACCCTTCCCTACTCGGTCTCCCATGCCACTGCCTCGGTCAAACTCAGGGCCAGAACCATTGGCCCTCAGCCACCTGCCACCACCAGATAACCAGCATAGGGAGCACGGACCACTGGGAACGGCGGTTCTAAAGCTCCGCCCTCTAGCCAGGGCAAAGGAAACGCACCCTCAGCCCATAAAGTCGTGGTGCCAGAGGGGAGAAGCAAGGGAATTTGGGAGAGGATGTTACTTCCTATTAAAAGGTAACCTCTGCTCCTCAGAGTAATGGCTGATAAGCAGGAGAAGTGGAGTGTCTCTGTGTTACCATTAGCAGCAGGACTTGGGCTCGGTGTGTATCCAGTGGGCTGTGCCGGTTCTGACAGAACCTCTCAGCTGTGGCCTGACCACCGTGGGAAATTTCCACACCATCCAAAGTACGTTTATTTATACAACTGACACTCGTTTTTGAAAGAGTGAAACATTTACCCCCTTACACAGCTGGATATTTCTCTGGCGTAATTTGCGGTAATATGGCTGGGCTCTTCCCAGAACCAGTAAAATCCAGGTTATGAACCCTGTTCCTTAACCACTCCGGCCCTGCCACTGATTACCCTTTGGAGGCTTCCGATCGTCCCCCAAACACTCGACAAAAAGCTTTTAATTTAACTGCAGCTAAGGTTGCTTCATACTTCTCATACTTTTCGTTCTGGCAAGCGTGTCTGCGTGCGTCCATGCTTACGTTTGATTTCTGGGCTGCAGACGTCCCGCTAATTAGTACAGGGGGATCTTTGGTGGGGTGCTGGCTTGCCGCTGGTGTTTCCACTCCGTTGGTGGGGAGATGGTTGCTTTGGAGAGGACAGAGTGAGCAGGACAGATACGGGAAAGCGACAGACAAGACGCATGCCCCGGAAGGGAAATATGTATGAGAAAACAAAGACTTTAGGCCACAGATGTGTTTTGATGGGCAGAGAGGGTGTCTGAAGCAAAAGAACAGGAAAAGGTATTAGGGGTTCTGACCAAACATCTCCTACACTCATCAATGCATCGACAGAGTCGTCCTCGCAGCTACCGCCAGCCACATGAAAATGGACAGGGGGAAGACAACACAGACAAAAACCGAAGGTAACTGTGTGCCGGTCAGACCAAGCCCAGCATAACCACCAGATGCATGTGATTTCCGATTCGGAGTTTGTGCAAAATCTGTGCAAGCACAAAATACATAATTTCAGAAAGAGCAGAAGATAAACAGAGAAATCCCACAGTTATCCAGCCCTCTATCCATCCATCCATCTTCCCGTCTATCCAGAAAATGGTCCACGGTGAGCCTGGAGTTTATCCCAGGAAGCGTGAAAAACAAGACCGGGGACACCTAGGATGGGACGGCGGTCCATCGCAAGGTATACACAGAGACACACATCTTTTTGGACTGTAACAGTAAAGCCGAGGGGACACAGAAACATGGGGGGGGGCTGTTCTCTCTAAGAACTAAACCCGAAACCCTGGAGACTAAAGGCCACAGCAATGCCTGCCTACGTTAGCCCCTGTTGTCCATTTCAGTAGCTTGATGTCCCTCTGTGACGTCCCTCCTCTCCTGCTCTTATTTCATTTGGCTCCTGTCCCAAAGTCTACAGTAATGAATTGGGTAATCACAGTCCTCCAGCCTGATCAATGAGTTTGTAAAGTAAATCAATGTAAGCTAGCGCGAGGCACGCTGCCCGATCAATCGAGGAGGCCATGCCTAAGACTTCCCTCTCTCCCCTTGGCATTTTCACCAAAGGCAGACAAAAAGCTCACAGACTTCCTGCAGAAAATCCGTCCGGCTTGGAAAACAGTTCGGTAAACTGGATCTGCCCTCGCTCTCCAAAGGCAGGATTAAGGAGGAGATTCTCTGCATTGTTTTTTTGAGGTTGTTCATCCCGTTTCCCTTCCAGGGTTACTTTGAACTGCCGGGACTCGAGTATGAAAAAATAAAAGAAAAAAGAACGACAGAGTCTCGGGCATACGGCAATGCAGACGCGGATCAGCGGGAGGGATGCGCCTCTGATAAGAATTTTGATGAATTCCAACAACCCACCCTCCACCCCCGCCCTTGAGTGGCGCCTTCGTGGGAATATCGATGAGCTGGCAGCTCACTGCCCAGCAACAGCCTGGCATTCCTGGTGCCATCCTGGTGACGTTAGCCCGTTAAAGCATGAGCTGAAGAATCTGGAGCCCCCCCCATCCCCTCCCCCCGGAGGAATGCGACACACAGGGTTCCCATGATACAGGCCTCCAATTCGGTGTACCACAAACGCTACGGCCCCCAGAGGGATGGCAAGGGCATTCGCTCACATGCTTTTGAACCGAATTAGAACAGAAGAAGCGGGCATCTGCTTACAATGAGACAGAGCGGTGAGCGTGTGCCCCGTTCCTGCTTGTTCAGGCCCGTAAACATGGAAGACATGAGATTTGGGCCCCAGTTCCTCTGTGAAGTGGTCCCCTGCCACTGGAAGGGCCGCTGATCAGTGGATGTAGCATTTTGCAGCTGAAGAGCCCAGAGGATCTTCAGAAGCTCCTTCCACCGCCGTAAAGTGAGCCAGCTTCTCCACGTGAACCCCATATAACTTATGGATAAAATATCAGGGAAATCTGCACTCATCAGTGGTAGGTTAATTAATTTACATTATAAAGTCTAATTATAATTTGTGCCCAAGGTATAATTTGATATTCATCCACAGAAACATATTAATCCAGCAAAGGCTGCTTCTAGGACTCGTTTAGCGACAATAACAGTGACTGAAGACATGAATGAGAACATCGGATCACGTTCGCTTAACACGTTCCGCTATGTGGGCGAATTAGCGCTAAGCGGGTCACTGCACCATCAAACGCTTAATTGTTACTTAAACAAGCACATTTACACATGTGCGTGCGAGAATGCGGAGGGGGATATGCGGCCAAGAATCAAGATTGAGTATAAACAGAGGCATCCTTCGACCACACGGATGGCGAAATGTGGGCGTGGCCATCGCTGGGAGGGTGTGCGTGGCCATGGAGATCGGACAGCTGGCTTGGAGCGGGCGCGCGTGCTCTCACAGACAGCGTGGAACAATGGCACACGACTGGGAGCAGGAGGGGGAGGGGGTTGGCGCAGTATGGGGGAAGGCGACGTTTAGAAGGGACAAAATTCAGCCAAGGCTATAAATCTGGACAGTCTGGTGGGGGTGGAGGCCTGGAACGGCGCAGCAGGAACCCTCTGTGCTTGACGGGGACTTCCACGAGGAGCCTGGAGAAGGGCCGAGATGCCTGCAGGTTCTCCTCAGAGCTCCCAGGAACCCGCAGTGTGGAGGAGACCTGCTACCTGTGGGGGGTGTAAGGTAGGGCCTGGACCACGCAGGACCCACAGTTTAAGCCATGGTTTGAACCTCTTCCTGAGACACCTATCCCTATTCTATAACCCACACAAACTCATCAGGCTTCCGATTTTGAGTGACTAGTGACCTTGAACCCAAGGACGGCTGCCGATTATAGCATCCAGGACTCACCCAGCCAACGCCACAAACTCAGTGAGCAAAGGTAACAGGCAGGCCTACGGGGACAGACATGAGTCCAGCCTGATGTTTCCCCCAGCAAATTCAGCTCAGGTTTATCGCCAGCATACAAACTATGCCTGCACTGCCAAGCGTAACACGATTAGAAAGACTGTCTGCGATTTTGCCGGGACAGTCACTGCCATCGCAGTGATCGTAGGGCCGTACTGTCCCTGTCCCTTTCCCACAAGTAAAGTGGTTATTATTGCATGTCACGTCATCTTGATGCCTTCTCATAAACAGACCACCAAAACAATTCCACTTCTTACCACAGAAACGACCAGTACCGTTCATTCAGAATAATATCAGAGATAACAGAACACAGTTACTTCTGGATATGTTTAAAAAGCAATCATAATTTCATATCGAGACATATCTTTTCATCATAAATCATGCAAAGATTAATAGACCATTGCTGTTCAATTTGGGAAGTGGGTGAGACTAAATTGATGGGAAATTGAGAAAGATAGTGAGAAACTGGCATGCGGATTGTAATATACAGTTGTTAGCAATTAAAACACTGCTACCATCGTTAGCGATAATTGCCTAGTGTGAAGCTGGCCTAAGACTCAACAACAATGCAGCTTAACACTCACCAGACACTTCAGGGATGAGATTGCTGATTTGTTGTGTGTATTTTATTATTTGAAAGGATGGCTCTTTCCATAAAACGTTTACCGCCCACGCCTCCCCACCCTGAGCTGGCGAACGACTGGACGGCCATCTGGGTGAAAACACGGCCTGTTGGCAGCAGACAGGCGAGTGGGGCAGAGACGGCGTCCACGGGCCACTCCGTCAAATGTGAGCAGGGTGGGAGCGGCCGCACCTGCTTTCTCTTGGGGGCCGTCGTTCTCGACGTGGAGAAGTCCCCGTTGCGCTCACAACTGCGTGCGGTCCGCTGAGAAAATGCCCTCTGTCAGTATGCATGCGGCTCCAGTTCCTCACTTCTCCCTACTTTTCACATGATTGTTTGTAGTTAACAAAGCACGGACCAGCTGGTAAGCTTTTTGTAACCAATATTCTTTGTATAACTAAGAACTCGCTTGTCCAAGAACATCCGGTATTCAAAGACTTCCTGCGTTTTGTTGCCAAGCCCCCCAACCCCCCCAAAGCCATCATTGTTTGGACGTCGTATACTAAATTGCAGGCAAAGGGAGCATGTTTCTTATTTACGTGTGCTTATGCACCTCCGGCTGCCCCCCCCAACCTTTCCTAGCTTCCACGAGACAGGCTGTAGGACAGACAGAACGAGCTACCCTGGCAGTTCTGGCAAGCCATTCACCACGCTATGACGGGGCGGTCCGTTTCGCACGTTACAATGAATCTCAGCTGTTGCTATGGACACCAACCCGAGTGCTGTTTTGACGGTGGCTCCTGGCACGGTGGACAAGGGGACCGCAGTTAGCCCTCCCCTTAATCCCCCCCATCCGTCTGCTTCTGTCCTCATGACAAATCCACGCAGTTCTTTGTTTTGGAGCGCTCATTACCCAGCCCACCAGGGGACCCCCGCACAAACACGGTTCAGTGTCAGCAGGGAAACCAGGCCGGCCAATCAGAGTGCCAGATATGAGGCAGGCGGGAGTGTGGGGGCCAGCCCCCATGCGGGTTCTGTAAACACGGGTCGGGTGAAAGATCGGGCTCCCGCTTTGCCGTGGTAATCCCTGCAATAATGTGGGCGTGGCAAGTCTCAGAGCTCCACCCACAGCTGGGGAAAAACCTGGGAAAGTGCCACAGGGTAAGACAATCCCAGACTGCCGGGGAGGGTTCGAAGGAAGCATAGAAAATGAGCCACGGGAGCCCCCCCTCCACAGGCGTCAGCTGTGCCCCTTTGTCAGAGTTTTGATGGCAGCAGTCAGGTAAGGAGATCTGGGCCCAGGGTCCAGAGTTGCTCTTCAGTCACGCACATTTGTCCAATTAAACAGATGTCGCAAGCCCACCTGAACCTCCATCGCTCCTCGGGCCCAGCTCACCTGCCAAGTCACTCCTCAGACAAAACGGCGATTAAAGTCTGGGAGGACGGTGAAAGGAATTGATTGGTCAATGGCCGTGAACGACAGAGCTTTTCCTGTCAGCCCATTTCACACGGTCGTAACCAGAGCGAACGGCGCCATACGCTTCCGTCTCGTTGGATTCCAGCCGGTGGGATCAAAGACGGAATGCGAGTGAGAGGAGGGATCTGCCACGGGGACATTTAGACAGGCGTGGCCCGGAGCTCCGTCCTTCCTTGCCTATGCTGTTATGTGGAGGTTCTTTTGTAACGGGTCGGTGCCAGTCCCCTTTTGAGAAAAGCCATTTTCAAAATCTCGTTTTATTTACACTCTCCGCCACAGAATCAAAGACGGGGATTCTATGGGCATCGCTCACAATTAATTCACTCGCCTCCAAATAAATAAATAAATAAAACAAACTGTACAATCACACCCATTTAGCTGCAGTAATTCCCTGGCAACGGGACTAGGGGCCAGCTCCTTGTGGCAACGAGCACATGACACACTCATAAAAGCTTGTTCCATATTTAGATCCGGCCAGCAATAAAAAAAAAAATAATCAATGAGCATACAGCTCATGTTACTCATCAATCTGGCATACTCAGGCACGCCTGGGCTCCTCACACTTCCCCCGTCGTGGGTTCGAATCCCATTTCTGTGTGCAGTGATGTCACCCTACCTTTCTTCAAGCGGAGCACGTGCACGGCAAGGGCGTTTTTAAGTTTACTGGGACACTCTCTGTCGCACCACAACTGTGACTGGCTGAGCTGCTACAACAAATGGTTGCTTCTCTGGGGACAGAATATAGTAAATCCATATTAAAAGATGAAATATGACTGTAAATCTAAAAGCCATAGCTCAATGTCCATCCACAGTTGCCTTGATCTGCCAGAGACCTGGCTGGAGAAATACCCCTGATTCCAGCTGTCACCCAGGGACCGTGTGGCCTGGCCTTCCTCGGGGGCCCTGAAGCTGTCCGGTTGAGAAACCTGCCCCCCCCGTTGTCATATTTGTGTCTTTCCCCATATGTCTTCCTTTCTTTCCCTCCAAAAAGCACACAGAATCCGTTAGGCGCAATCCTGCTTTTCCACGCTCTGCCAGAGCCATAAAATAGCAGTGGAAACAGCAGGAGCGGCTCGGAGGAGACACATGGGGGGGGACTGAAGTGGTGGGGGGCTGTTCTTTGGGAATGGAGCCAATCCAATTACAGTTAGCGATGCAGGTCTGGCTTTTCAGGCTGCACTAAATTCACATTTCAATTTCCATTCCCCCATCTCTCTCTTTGTCTGTGTCTCCCTCTTTCTGCTCCCTTTGGTCACTCACTCTCTTCCTGTCATTCTCTCTCCATTCCTCCCTCTCTCCCTGTTTCTGTCCATCTCTCCCTCCCTCTTTGGTCAGTTACTCTCTTTCTGTCATCCTCTCTCTATCACGCTCTCTTTTTGCCCTTCTCTCTCCACCCCTCCCTCTCTCCATCCGTTTCTCCCTCCCTCTTTCTGCCCCCTTTGGTCCATCACTCTCTTTCTGTCATTCTCTATCCGCCTCTCTCTGCCCTTCTCTCTCCATCCCTCTCACTCTCTGGTCTTCTTTCTCAATCCCTCCCTCTCTGCCTGTTTCTGTCCACCTCTCCCTCCCTCTTTCTGCCCCTTTGGTCAGTCAGTCTCTTTCTGTCATTCTCTCTCCATCCCTCTCTCTCTGCCCTTCTCTCTCCATCCCTCTCCCTGTTTTTGTCTGTCTCTCCCTCCCTCTTTCTGCTCCCTTTGGTCACTCACTCTCTTTCTGTCCCTCTCTCTCTCCCTGCCCTTCTCTCTCCATCCCTCCCTCTCTCTGTCCATCTCTCCCTCCCTCTTTTCACACACACCAAAGCAGCTAATCACTCCAGCCTCCTGCAGTGCTGTCTTAAATACTTCGAGCCCCACAGAGTGCCGGCTTTCTAGTTCAGCAACAAAAATATAAATAAATAAGACAACCTTTCCCTTCTCGCCCAATGCCACCCCCCCAAAGCCCCCAAGGCTACAGCATGGTTGCTCCAGCTTATCAACTCACTGCAGTACGTGAACACGGCTCCTGATGTCCCTGCACACCCATGTCCTTTGGGGTGGCGCACGGGGCATTGGTGCAAATGCACACGTGCCAGCAAACGGACATCCTCCGCAAGCCACTAGACCACGCCCTCTATATGCTGAGCCACACCCCCCTAAGTGGGTCAGTGTCAGCTTCGGGAATTTCTACCGCATTCTGAGCTGAGCACTGCCGGCTGGTCGGAGACCGAGCAGGATGCAGGAGTGGCAACATCCAGAAGCACTGTGCAAGATGTGTCTCATTAAATTTAACCATGTAGAAAAAAGTCATAAATAATGTAAGTAATTCATGTAAGAGGATTACACAGGCAGGAGCACTGTCAGTCCTTTGGATCTGGAATAAATAAATAAGCACAGACCCGTGTCCCACCATGTGCATCTGCACGGATGGAAAACCATTTAAAAAAAAAAAAAAAACAACTGTAAGAACGACCCCCATTCCTGAGATGTCAATCTTCCTCCCCAGCTTCTTCTTATCCCTCTCCCTACAGGACTCCCACAGTTCCTACACCTACTTTCCACCCCGGGCAACAGTGTCAGCTGTTTCTGAAGGATGGAAGAAAAAGGAGAGAAGGCCTGGGTATTCAGGATTAGTGTAGGAAGCTGAGTGGAGGCAAAGGGTGGAGGCCTCCCTCCTGAACATTGCTATATCCCCCAACTCAGGTAGCAGGGGACTAGTCTATAAAACAGGGCCGCCTCGAAACAGCATGCTGCCTTTATGCGGTGCCCGAGTGGCTCTTTCTAGTGCAGCTGTGCCTCCATAATCCGGACGTGTTCGTTCATCCACCCTTTAATCGACCGAGGGTCCTGCGCAGCAGCTACACTCATTCATGTAAGGCCATGCTGACCCACAAGATGATCCACGGTGCTGTCAACACGCCAGGCACTGACATTAACCTGCATTACTGCAAGCCTGTTAAAGTTAACGGGTCTGTGATGGTTAAGCTGAACAGCCCTTTCAGATAACAACCAGTAATAATCCTCACACTCAGTCTGCCCTAATTTGACCCGAACATTATCAAATGAGGGCATTTTTGGTTTTTATTTTAAAAAGTCCTAATTTCTAAGACTGGAATTACTTCCAACGTGTCCTTTGCCCAGTGGGATCGGCTCCAGGTTCATGGCGACCATAAACTGGAACAGTTATGTATGGATGGATTATCATTAAACACACAAATGGGATTTTAGCAGGGTCTCCACAGACCTTGAGCGGTCACCCAAGCCCTGGTGCACAGTCCTGTGCTCAGCCCTCCAAGTCGGGCCGTCTTTGCACCCTGCCACCTCCACACCAACATGTTCCCTCAAGACGGTGAGGGCGCATCACACACGCCACGTGTCCTGCTACAACGAGCTACCGGTTTAGAATGACTGAAGGAAAGCGACCTCCAGAACGTAAGAATGTTTCACCCATCCAGTACACAGAGCAAGCTGCTCCTGTTTGGTCCTCAGAAGCCAACGCTAACGCTTCTGCTTGAAGCAAACTCGTATTCGGCGTCGTCAAGCACCCACCCCTCCCCCCAGCCCATCCACTCAGACTGACCTTCTTCAGCCGGCCACTCTTGGTGCCCACGAAGGCCACGCAGTAGCCGTTGTAGACGTAGGTGGTCACTGAGGTCATGCGGTCCCGGGTCTCGGTGTACAGGGTGTGTCCCGTAACCAGCTGTGAGCCGCCCAGGGGTTGGTTGATGTCCAGGCCGCAGAAGGAGTCGTCGATGGGCACGGGCTGTGGAGAGAGAGGGAGAGAGAGAAGGTCGGTGAAGCCAGGCTCCGGCTGCCCCTCCCAGAAGCTCCCGCCCCGGTTTCTGCGCTCTGCCACACCAGCATGTCTCCCGCTGCGCTCCAGTGAACTGCACCTTGCTCTCCCGATGGCTCTTCTCATTTGGTCATGATAACATCAGTGTAGAGAAAGGCAGGGGGGCGGGGGTTCACTCTCAGCCCAGAGGGCGATTTAGGTAGACATGCAGTCGAACTGAAGGCCTTCAAGTCAAAGAACACACCATGACCCCTCCCCATGGTAATAGTGGTACAAGAAGCGGCCTGACGATGCGATTCCTCAAAAGTCTGTGCATTAATTATAAAGGACATTACAGCATAAAGGGCCAACTTTCAGTTTTAACAACATACATATTTCATTCATCTTTTCTGGACATTTTAGATGGATTAGAGCCACCAAAAAAGGGGGTCGCACTAGCCAGTGACTGGCTGTGGCCTCAAAGTGTCAGGGGCTGTAAGAGACCCACACTTCCTGACCTCTTTGGATTTGAGGACGACACGCACACACGCGGCCAGTGCCCGCCTCCGAGAGCCTCTCTGAGCTGCAAACACAGAGCCAAATCCATAAAGTTTTTACAGCCATCTACTGCTTTTCAGGAGTAAAAAAAGAGCAATGAAGTCGAGAACATAAATGTTTCAGGATGCATAAGCTTCCTGTTGTGGCATTTCCTTTTATTTCCATCCCCAAAAATAGTACGGGAAATGTAACAGTAACCCGCACCAATACAATCCATCACCGGGAAGGCACCTCATCTGCTAGATTTATAGCTGTTTGTGGGAGTAAAGAACACGAGCCGAAGGACTTTTACCCAAGTATAACCCTAAAGTTCTTAAGCTTTTGGGTTGGATATCGATCACAATATCGGCAGACCTGATAAATCGATATGTGTAGCATTCATCAAAATGGTCATGATTTTAACTGGAATGTCAGCGAGCAGAGTTGTGGTATAACCTAAGAAAGAGCAAATGTAACTGATAATCGACTCCCAGAAACAAAACCTCTGCGGCAAATTCAGTTATCTGTTGAAGAACTGGTTTGACAAGTATAAAATATTCAAAGTGTTCGCTTATAAATAGAGCATGTAAAATTTCAACAGCTTAATATGAAGCCCAGATACAATATTCCAGTTCCTATGATGCATGTACTTCTTAATCTCTTACATTAAAGAAACACTGATGTACATTAAGAACTGCATGTACTATGGATTGGAGCATAAACTGTTCATTTCCTTCCTTCATTGTCTTAACAATACACAGAAAATCTTATAAATGAAACACATTTTCTATTGTTAATTGTGTCAACTATATTTATAAACTGTCATTAAATTTAATCAATTTTACTTGAAACTGCATAATCTAAGCATAGATTCTTTTTCAAATGATCAATTCATTGCAATTACGAAACGCATTTGCCAGAATCAAGTATGTACGTTTTCTAACCCACAGATGAGAATAGGAACAACATGGGTTTGACACGCAGTGGAATGCGTTTAATAACCGGGCAATAAGCCAAACACGGATATGAAACGACAAGGCTAGTGTGTTAAATAAGGGTATCCGATGCCCTCAGTGTTTCCTGCTGGCTCCGATGTTCGTAAGGCTAAACGTAAACAGGTCCAAATGCGCGCTTTCTGTGGGACCTTTTCGCGCGCACTTCGTTACACGTTCAACGGTTTAAGTGACAGTTAGTAAATCTTAAAAACCTTAATAAACCAGTATTTAATGAACCGAAAGGGTATGTATGTGATTATCCCAGCAAACAGGGAACGTTCCCACAACGTCCAATAACGTTCTCGTTATGTTCTTAACGTTCCTGTAACATTCCCTGTTTGCTGGGTTGTCGTTAAAGTTAAATTAGCATGTTGGCCCTGCTGTAACTGTACTCCATTTTAAAGCGGCTCTCCGCGTACTCTGATCCGCTACATCTGTCGGCTACAGCATATTGGCCTTCATCCAGATCCCAGCGACATCGAGTGAACGTCAGATCGTTTTGCTCCGCGTTTATGTCGAGATTATGTAAGATTAAATATTTCTGCGGTGCAGACCGGCGGAACTGGATGCTTAATCTCTGCATCCAGCCATCCGAGTCACCGCGCAAGCTCGGTGTCTCCCGTGAAATCGCGCCATTCACGGCTACACCGGGAATCAATCTATGCTGAGGGAGACATACAGTGGAGACCCCGGTTCGGCCGATGGCTGTATTTCTGCTGATAATCGACGGATTGCTGTATAGAGAAACTATCCAGCAGAACTACCCTGGCAAGAACAATGACCTTGGAGAGAAGAAACACTTCTCAGGCAAGTCAGACAGATACATTTTTCACAGACTTTAATTTAGGGGGAATAGCTTTTTAACAGCCAGCGATTCAATAAAACTTATTCTGCCACTGAATGTGGTGCCTACGATGTACATCACAGCTCCGCATCACTGGAAAGGAGCCATTCTCTGTAATATCAAATATTTCTGATGTAAAATTGTGTCATGGCAACAAAAACCAAAAAAGGCCCCCATAACACCAGCCAGTAACATTCAACCCGTTCTCCTGATTCATACATTTTAATATCCCGTCAAAATGACTAATAAACCTTGTGAATTTCTCAATGCACATGTGTCTGTCATGCCTTCAGTGAGCCCTGTTTCTGCCGATTGACCTGATTTTGATTCCAGAATGTAACATCTTCCCTGTACGCTACTAGAACTCTGGATCTCTCATCAACCTTTCAGAGTATAATTCAGCAGGCGACACACTTAAGACAGCCCCCATGTCTGCTGGAGGGCAGGCTTTGTGCTGAAATTCACACAGACAGGAGTTCAGGTTTCTCCTTGGGGACGCGCGGTGACAATCGATAGAGGGTCATCCACAGTTCAGCATGCAAACACACACACACCAACGCACACACAGCCTTAAGTTACCCACCAGTGATGGACAAAGGCACCTCCCACAATTCCTCAACACAAAGTCACATTCTGGGATGTGATAGTGGGTGGAGAAGTTTTGTTCCGCCTATGTGCCTACCTTCAAATGGTAGCCGAGCCACATGTGCGGCGTGAAGCCTCGGAATTCTGCTCTGCCGTACCACTTAATGTTCGTACAGAATTCAGGAGGTCCGAGCGGGGGATGCCGACAAAATAGGAACTGTCACCCCTATGCTTAACGCTGAAGCGCCATTTCTGAGGCAGGGATAGTACCGAACAGCTGGTGTGCCGGAGACAAGGTGAAATCTGTCAGAAAGGAACGCGAACAAACCTCTTAGCTCGCTAACGCCTTTCTGCGAGCCTTTTTAAAGTGTTTACACTTCGCCTTGGCTTAAAAAAAAACTTTGGGCCAAAGTTGTAGGGGATGTTGGCATTTCTGAAGAACAGCTGACAGCAATTAACACTCCCACTTCCACAATACTTTAACAAGAATCGCAACACAAAAAAAATAAACTTTGTACAAGGCAGCCAACTTTCTCTCTAATAACCCGAACTCGTGTTCTGTGATTCTTTTTAAGTGAAAATATTAGACTTCTGTGTCACATAGAGGAGCATTAGTGATGGTGTAACTCACTCCAGCATGAAGGATTCTCCCTGGGGCTGAAGAATCCCAGCCCTCCCCCAAATGACTACCTTCCTCAGCAGGAGGCTGGGCAATAATATAACTGAACAGCGGCAGCTTCAAGTAACGTCTCCCCCCGTCTGGCAATCACCCCTGACATCCTGCTAATGGTGGATTTACTGACGTTAATGAAGGGGGTCGACGCAGTGGCCTGCGAGGAACAGCACAAAGGACCGGCTGGGCCTCTGATCTCCGAGGGTGTGAGCCCCCGCCAGCTCACAAGCACGCACTCTGCGGCGATCGCAGACGCACACACACACAAACACGCCGCCAGGTGCCAGTGAATCTCACGGACCCCTTTTGACAAAGAGCCGAGTGGGAACCGTAACCAAGCTTGATGCACGCGGCTCTGTGGATGCATCAGCCGACAACCAGCAGGGAGGTTCCCGAGTCCCGGTAAACGAGGGCAGATGCAGGACCACGGTCTTCCTCGCACTTCCTCGGACGGGGAAACCGCATCTGTGCCCACTGTGTCAGAGAAGGATTATCACTTCAATGGCTGCCAAGAAAAATAAATCCCTCCACTAATTTGTGAATATCTCTTAATTCGGCAAGAATTTCCATGCTTCCTATTAGAACCTCAAACCAATTAGCTGTAATTACATGTAGTGTGAGAAAGATTTGATAGTGAAAAATGTAGACCGCAAAATAATTTACAACCTTTATCTTGGCTGTGTTTTTTTTTTTTATCTGAAAGAGGTCCACCCCAGCACCTCTAAATTATGGGATATCCGGAGCTTGAGGGTGGCTGTAGACACAACGCTAATGCTGCTTAGCGTCTTTATCTGCTACATGTCTACTATCGCAGATTATCAGTGCAACTGACTGAAACTTGGATACCCAAGCAATTAAGATAAAATCGTAAACCCACAACACAATAAGGAAAAACCTTGTGTGCGCAGTTCACACGTGCATTTGATCCGGGCCACGTTGTTGCCGCGACAACCGCTTTAGGGAGCCAGATGTCCTGTCTGAAATCTTATTTGAAATTTTCCACACTGACACACGCTGCATTTTTGCCCTCAGGCTGGACTGGGATGTCTGTCTCTTCCTCGCTGAGAGTCGTGCCTATGCCTTTCAAAGATGGGGGGGGTGGGTTGCAAAAAATGATGGTAATTGCCAAAACTAAATGGTTAGCTACAGAGAGATACAGGCAGTCCACAAGGACAACCTACCATTCACGAGCCTGCTAAAGACATTCAAGAAGAAACGTAAAAATAAAACTGATGCGAAAACCAAAAAAAAAAAAAAATTAACTTGACACTGGGGGATACAGTGGTTGAAAAATGCATAACCCACATGCTGAAATGACAGCATGTTCTGCAAATGTCACATAGATAAAGGAAATATCGAATGGCCCAATTTTCTACCTTTCAAACTGTGAATGCTACTTAAATATCGGACAGCTGCAAGGCATTGCAGGTGGAAGTCAAGATTATGCACATCGCAGGACAGGAGGTGGTGAATAACAGCAAATGGGTTATTATGGGACGTTTTCTGAAGGCATGGGGAATCTTCGCGAATGGGATTCTGGAGGAATCATTTCCTTCACATGTCGTATAATACGTGAGAGAGCCATTGTGTAGGTGATTGCTGGAAGTCACAGCAAAATGTCATGTTAAGCAACTGACTAGGCTGAGAGTGTCAATGTATGTTAGATATTCAAGAACCGTTTGTTGTACAAGAAAAATACTAATGCGTATTCAGATTTCAAACTTGTACAGGTTCGTGTTTGATCGTGTGCTGTCCTCCAGTCTGATACTTAATCGTGTAACACTTTCTATCCGCAGTAATAAAACTGGACCTGCATCAGCACTAATGGTTATCCCATATGTGAGGTTTACTTAGTTGGATATCCGGTTAAAAACTTTACCTTGTCTTTGTCCTCCTATTTAGTCCCCTTAAATAAGGACTCCCCCACGTCCAAACATTTGAATGAGGTCATTAAATATGTCAGGCGTGCACTTGTGAACCCCCTGGCTCCATGTTAGCGTGTGTAGCGCTACAGTACCGCTCACCACCTGACAGGTATGGCCTTGAAACACTACGGTTTTCACCGAAAAGTGGGCAATCACCACTTAGGGCAGTTTAAAATTCCCCAGTTTACATGCATATAATCTACATTTGTTTTTTTAACAAGCTGCCTGATGCTGAAGAGGGTGGATTTAATTTCCATGTATTTGCTCTCTGCCAACCGTGTGTTTTAATGAGAATGAAATGCCATGTCCGGCCACCCGTTCTACCGACTGTCTGCAGTGCTGCGGAGGTGGTCCTTACCGCTTTAGTGCACTGCACGTCCTTCCCCAACAGCCAGTTGAGCTCCAGGTTGCCCTCGCCCTGGTAGCAGGATTGGAGGCGGTCCTTGATGCGGGCGTTGATGTCGCGGATGGTGAAGACGCAGAGGGCCGAGTCGTCGGGCGGCCGGTGGTACTGTTTTTGTCCCTTGGAGAAAATGGCGAAGAGCACGTCGTCCTGAGCGCTGACGTTGAGCGAGGTGGCGAGCACCCGGCCGGGCTTGGCCAGATAGGCGGCCTGCAGGAGGCGGTACTCAATACCGTTGCGCACGCAGCCGATCGGTAGCGACACATAGGAGTGGAACTTGTGGTCGTCCTTGCAGAGACGTACAATGCGCGAGGCATAGAAGAGGTCACCGGGCGAGGTTCCGGATGGCATGTTGTTCTCTGGGGTCTCGGGCTGCACCGTCAGAAAGTAGACAAAGGCCCCGCTGGCAAAGCCATAGATGTAGTAGATATCAAAATGTGAGACCAGTGCCAGTGTGTCCGAGGGGATCTTGACGAGCGATGACACAAAGTCAGTGTGGAGCTCGTAGTCCAGCATGGCTGAGGACTCCGGGTCGCGGGGCAGCTTGCGGCTGGAGATCGTCGGGAAGTAGTCCTGCTTACCGCCCACGGCTGTGCCGATGAAGAGCGTGCCATCCTGGCCCTGGGAGGGTACGATCACTCCATACATGGTGCCCGTCTGATTGACGCTGGAGAGATAGTGCTCCTTCTTGTGCGAGGGCTCCACCAGGATGAAGAGGTCATCTAGCCGCAGGAGTTTGCACACGCCCTGGTAGAGGCTCCCGCAGGCCAGCAGTCGGTTCTGCGAGTAGTCGATGAGTAGCAGCTTATTGACATTGTCGGTGGGAACCAGCGGCTCCGAGCAGGGCTGCACGATCAGTGGAGGGTAGCAGGCCTTGTTGTCATCCTCGGGGCCCGTGTCGTGGGACACCAGCAACGTCAGGTTGCCCGTCAGCTTGTACACCCGGTTCACGGCACCAATGTAAAGAGCCCCTGTCTTCCGGTGGACGGTCAGGTGGTTAAAAGACCACTCCCGGCGCTCCGGGTGGAAGCTGGTGAAGGGCTGGCTGCAGGCCAGCTTGGGAAGGAGGATGGCATAGAATAATAGCAACCACAAGAAAGGCCCAGCCATTCCGCCTCTCGGGCGAAGCGACAAAGTCCTTTGCGGATCCAGCTGGTCTTCCATGCTTTGTGTAGCCCACCCAGGGACAAGCTGACAAAACAAAGGGTTTCAGGAAGCTCTGAAAATGTAAGACCCCCCCCCCGTGTGTGTTTGTCAAAGACTTAATTCGTTGCTTGTGCCCAGTCCAAAATTTTCACATGTTTCTGAAAGAGAGACAAGAAAAAATAATTCCATTAATAGAGATGAAAGCTCACCCTAAAAAAACTTTGATCCAAACTCCAAACGCATAGCCAGCACAGGGTCGTGATGGGTCTGGAGCCTATCCCAGACAACACAGGGTACAAGCCTGGGGAACACCTTGGATTGCATGTCCATCCATCACAATACATATGTACACACACAATGGGCAGTTTAAAGATGCCAATTTATCTGTGTCTTTGTACTATGGAAGGAATCCCCCAAACACAGGGAGAACACACAAGCATACTGAGACAGGATTTAAACCCACAACCCTGCAGGTGTCAAGTACCACTGCTACCTACTGAGCCACCATACTACATATTCAAAAAAAATAAGGTACCTATATCCATGGTAACGGAAACAGGGCTTTGATAGTGTGATTGGTACCTGGTGTCCTGACCAAGTTCCACATCCTCAGTTGCAGCAGATAACTGCATATAGAGATGGATGATGACAGAGACAAAGAGAGGAAATATTAAGTGCGTGTTTATTAACAGTTTTCCAAGACACCACTGGAGCGAGGCAGGCGAAGCAGGAAAGCGATGCAAGCGGGGTCAACGAAAAGACTCCAAACTGAGTCACGCTTATTCTGAAAGCGTAAATCCGTGACACACAGGCGGCTACTGCTGCCAGTAAAACTGCAACCAAGTCGCGAGCAAAGAGGCACTGAGAGCGATGGGGTAGAATGGCTTTTAAAGGGAGGTGAGTCCTTTACTGACCGAGTCACTCGTTTAGTACATGACGGTGAGGACAGCGAAACGTTTGAATGCTTCTGCGGAAACATCAAACGCTGAACAAGATAAATGTCCGCTGGCAACCGCACCACTAACACACAAGTTGCACGATTTCATTCAGGCGGGAGGCGATGAATTCACAGAAAAAATATATAGGTGTGACACACAATAACTGGAGATTTTTAAATATTATACACATCTTCCAATTCAGATTCCACAGCTTGTCATTTGGGAAGCGTGCGCACCAGTATCCACCGCCAGATTCAGCCTTCGCCACCCCCCCCTTCCCTATCTATCTATGAAAACATACATCAAGAAGATCGCACGATTTATGCAATGTTCCTGGGGCCACTCGGTCCTTTCTGCCGCCGCAATAAATCAAGATGGGGGTTGTATCTGGAGTTTATCCCTGGGAGTTAATTATCAGCGCTGCTGTCGAGGAGGCCTGGATCTTATTACCGGCACAAAGCGAGAACAAATTGGGACACGGATACCAAGTCCACTATCTGGATCGTTCTCTCAGTGCCTCCTCCTCACCTTGCCGGTTTACCTGTTTGGCCCTGTCCTCCTTCCTGGTTTCCGATTTGGACGGAGCACAGGGACCCTTAGCGTCTGCAGCAGCTAGCTATCGTTCATTTCCCTTCAGTGGCACGTCTTTCGTTTATATTTATTTATTCGGGACACGCAGATGTCCAAGATGACGTTACAAGCGTGATTGTTCTGTGTAGCAGTTTGTTCTGGAGGGGAGGGAGAAGGAGGAAGATGAGGGTGACAAGTGGGGATGAGCGTGGAGGTGTATCCAGAATTGAACACAATTAAGTGGTGGGAACCGAGGAGGGTGATTATCCAAGAGAGAGAAAGGAGAAGTGTTGTGATGGGGGGGTAAGTGTAAGAAACAAGCAGACATCATTAAAGGGCCGCTGGCATTTTTCAGGGTGGTGGGCCAGTGTGGTCAGGTAATCCACGCATGTTAGCAGGGCCGGACACACTGGGGCAGACCTGGAGCCAGGCACTGAGTGGCTCTGACTGCATCTGAAGTCCATTAAAAGCTTGGCAGTGAGCTGGTGGAGCTCGTTTCCCGTGTCAGCTTTTATTCAAATGCGTTTACCGTGGTGCAGCTGCCCGACAGGGGGGCAGGGGTGGGGGGTAGAAAACACCTGACCTGTAACATCTTCAATATCTGTCCTTATTAAACCAAGGTAAGAGATATTGATCGAGAAACGAGAAGCTCTTCCACAGGGCTGAGGTAAGAAACGAAACCCTGGAACATTAACGTGACCATAAAACAAACACGGGCGTACAACCAGCCCCCCTTTACCATGGAGCTCCCAGGGGGTCTCAGGCTCAGACTGAGCCAGCAACTCCTCCCGGCCTCCTGACCATTAGGGTCATCTCGACCCCACCACTATCTTCATTCCTGGCCGTACATATTCTCCCTCAGCCTGCCGTGTTGCTGTCAGCCGTGCCAGAGCCAGGACAGAACGCCTAGAGTCTTAAAAGGGGCTCTCCTTTCCCAGCAAGCTTGACAACGACTTGTTGCCTCAATCTTCCAACAAAGTTCTACATGGGAGATCGGAACCGACTCCTCATATTCAACACGGCATGTATTGGACTGTGATGACCCGCAGGTCGGAGCCAATCGTAAGCTGTGTAATCCAGCCGAGCCCCTTGACACTGTCTCTGGACCACGGCTAGGCTTCCCACAATAGTTTTTACTGTTAATCATACTGCTGTCTTTACAATGGAGGCTCCCGTCTTGAATTTTTCTTTACATCTGAGACAAAAGGCCACCTTTATATCTGCTGCAAATTGTCCGTGGTCTGTCTAAACGTTTGTGTCCTGCAATGGACTGGCATCACATCCAGGGTGTCCCTCTTCCTCGTACCCTGTTCTTCCTGGGATAGGCTCCAGGCTCACTGCAACCCTGTCCTGGATAGTGAAGGATGGCTAGATCAATGACTGGAATGTGCTGTGTGGGCCATCATCGGTCAAGCGTGCCCGCCTCCAACCAGCACCTCCGCCCACGCTTTAGCTGCAGAGTAGGCATGGTGACCACAGAAGTGGATGCTCCAGTGCTAAGCCCTGCCAGGGTCGGTCCGCCCTGGGCCTTGTCCATCCCGCTCCATCTGCTTCTGAATGTAAGACCCGTGCCCACAGAGCCCTGACAACATTCCCACAGGAATGGACTGGCTTCACGTACAGCTCAAGGAGAGCCCTCAGGCTTTTGGCTTCACCATGGTGGGGGGTTCGGCAAATCAGTCCATTTGCATCCCTGTTGTGAGCATGTGCTCTTCCCATTGCCTTTGATTGTCGGGTTCTGCTGAGCAGCTCAGTGACCGGATGGGATGGGGGGGTGTCCATGTCCATGTCCATGTCCAAGCATGAGATGCTCTGCTGAACTATGAAAACGGCTAAAGACAACAGCCTTGGTTGTGACCGTTTTACAAAAAGCCACAGTCCACGGATCACGTATCAGTGATGCTCGTTCCTGGGTGATCTGTCAGGAAACTGGCAAGACCACTAGAGAACTTGCTGATCTCGCACCATCTGAGTCCATGGGAGCGCCTGGGTACCACAGGGTGTACCCGGAACACACAGACAGCCTGAAGTGGGCAGTGGGATAAGTAGGTGTCACCCCCAGGATGGATGCCTGGGTGCTCTGGTGACAGAACCACAGAGAACGTATGAGGAGCTATATATGTCTGGGCTGAAGGCGAAGCAGACTGGGTAGATCTGAAACACAAAATACTAAGGTGGAGTCCTGGCCAGCACCCACCCAAACCCACCCTCATCTTTAGGGGGAAGCGTGATGATATGCCTTTGTATGCCCTGACATTCTCGCGGTAAGCCCCGTCAAGTTTGATCACTTCAGCATTCATATTTGCAGTGATTGTATTCCAAGAGATAAAGGATACAAACAGCAATCCAGTTAGCCTGTTAAATCTCATTAATTGTTATGGTAACAGATTAAAAAAAAGCACAAAATATTAACACACTGGCGTTTCGTGGCTCTGACTGATTTGTCACTTCCAGGCAGATTAATCCAAGGTTCAAAATTCGGATCGTTAAATAAAATGAACAGTTTGGGTCTATCGGTGCAGGTGAAGATTGCTAAACGCCAGACGGATACTTATAGAAGAGAAGTACTGCTCTTTTGGCATCTATTTTCCCTCTATTCATATCATATAAGTGTTAAAAATAGAACAATCTCGCCGAAAGCGAACGCAATAAAAAAAAGATCAGTGGAAGGGGTTAGCCAATTAGTCTTTATTCGTTAGCCGACATCCTCTGTGGAGGTAATGGGAGGCTTTCGGCACATTGTGAGTCGGTTCTCTGATATTTATAATGCCTTTAGTCTCTGTGCAAGTGCTGTCTGAGGCAGCCACTCCATGACTCTTCCAGCCACATCGTCTCTGCTGCCTTCGGTGAATATCACAGCGACCGAAAAGATGGCAGACGCCTCGGCGCCTAGGCCAGCGTGTCGTGGGTTCGAGGATCATCCTTGGATGTGCGCGTATGGAGTTTGCACGTTTAGTTATGGGAGCTCTCGTCCTTAATGTACCTTTGTTCCGCTTTCTAAAGTTTACCACGATCCTGGTCTGAGAAAAAAAAAGGAATGCATGTTACCACAGCATTATCTTCATGCCCACATGGAGAGCTGGACTGGAAACATCCCTGTCCTTTGAAAAGAAGCCCATATCTTGGACATTAAAAGCCTGCAGCAATTAGCTTCCCCCCATGCAAGTTTTTAAACACTTTGTTAAATTTTAGATGCATCACAGTATGTTAGCTGATTTATTTATTCTCAGGAACGATGCCAACTATGCTTCAAGCTTTGTTAAAAAAAAAAAAAACGTGTACATAATGTTCTAAACCAACCCTCCCTTGAATCATTACTGATTACACGGAATTAAATTGTTTATTTTTCTAAATATTATTTTGAGTGTTTTTTTTTGTTTTTTTTTCCCAGCGCCTGATCCGAAGCCCCAGGGTTCAGTTTGCTCCCCGTACTGTTTCCTGGTGATCTCTCCAATCAAAGAGGCCCTACCTACCCATGTGACATCTGCCGGCTTCATATGTGGGGTTAAAAAACGGAAGCCCCGCAAAAACAGCTGGATGACCCCCATGCACCACATCAGCTGACCTCAGATGTACTTTCACTACTAGGTTGATTGCTCACGTCTCATAACGGAGCTGTATCGTCATTTTCAATGATGATCTCCACGGGTAGGGATTGATTCACAGTAAATCCCATATGCTGGCACTCGCCACCACAACGAGGCAGCAAAGCCAAAAGCCATGATGGCTTGCACCATGCCCCCCCAGCCCCAGACACTCAGAAGTGTGTTAGCCCTCCTGTACATAGGAGACTTGCCCGTGACATTGTCATTGAAAATGACCCACCTGAAATAGATCCATCACTCTGAGTACAGATTGATCAAGCATGTAGACACTTGACTTGAAAGTGGTTTCATGGTGAAGCTACCCCCAGGCCAAACATGAGAAAACTATCCCATTCATATGAATCGTATCTCACCGCAACATGTACCCCCCCCCCACCAACTCCTGCTAACGCTGCTACCTGGCAGTGCCTTGGCTGTCATGGGATTTTCTCATTTCCCAAAGTGACAGCCAGCCACTCACTCCTATTGAGGTTATTTCCGTAAATCTGATTTTCCAAGTGTCGGATCCGGGTGGGGGCGGGGCTAACCAAAAGAAGCACGCGTACGGGAATGCTACCTTCTCCGCTACAGGAAGGTTGCCGGGTGACACCCATCATTCCCTTGAAGCGACGAGACATGGGGGTGATCCAGGGCAACTCCTGCCGAAACGGTCCACCGCACAGGAAAGAGAGGAACCAAGCTAGACCAGTGGGGGGGGAGGAGGCAGAAAACATTTCAGAAATAACTGACACTACTAATTCTGCTGTGTCAATACATCCCGCTTCTTCAGTCAAGGGTAATCCAGTGTAGACACCTATTCCAATAAACATCAGAAACAATACTAAATCTACACAGATGATTGCTTCCTCAGATTAATTTGTATTTCAGGAGAAGATCAGAAATCAGTAAATGTGCCTGGAGTTTCTGAAGAGAGACGATGAGAGAGAAGAAAAATGAAGCAAATCTCCCTCTATATTCAGCCTCCTCCCGTCATTTCAATGAAGTGAGCACCGCTAACGTGCTAAGTAAAAAAAGATGAAAGCGGCGAACGGCATTGCTGATGTGTGGCGAGTAAGTGGAGCACGGCGCTGCCGTAACGAAGAGGACGTGTTATACCTGTACCGTGAAAGACTTCCCACTGAAGTGCCATCGTTTTATCCTGTTATTTGCTTCCCAAGCAAATCCTATTAATTATGGGGCTAAGTAAATGGGTCTATACCGATCAATTTTACCCCCATGTGAGGAAACAGCCAATTTGAGAGTCTATCGGAAAGAAAATAAGAACAAAAATGCACAGATGCAACAGTCTTGGAGAGAAGAGAGACGCGTGTCGCCTGCCATGATGCCTGAGGCTGCCTCATCCTGGGGCCTTGTGACAGTGTATTCTGGGAGTGAAGAGGCAGTGGTGGGGGATGGGGAAAGGGGGAGACGGCCTACCTCCATCTCTCTCTCCACAGGCCGAGAACAGCTGGGATGGGTAATGCTGATTGGCTTTTGGCAGGTTACATCAGAGGAGTCACAGTTATCATACAACCAGAGGTCACGGCACAGGGTGACAATCATCGGACAGCCCCCCTTCGGGATTGCCAGCTTGACAACTAAAATGTTCCAATCCGGGGCGCAACGCAGTCAGAGCGTGAGCTGAACGGCAGCCTCTGCCACATGACTGCTCCAGCTCCCAGACAAAGCCGCAGTGCCTGCATCTCTTACCCAAAGAACGAACAGTTATTGGGTTTAAACACAGAGCATGTGACCCGCCGGCCAGCTCCCGAATGTCAAGGCTGATCATGGCTCCACCTGCCTTGTGGACGTATTTAGGCCACACATGGATGAAGAGGACCATTACTCCATTCCTCCTCCATACTCAAACATCACATACTCTACAGTATTTCATTACTCCATTATACTCCAGTATACTTCGCCATTCTCCGTCACTCTCAAGCACTTCTATCTGTGCAGGGAGACTGGGGGAGTTTGCGAACAAGAGAGAACTGGAGAGAAAAATAGACGGCAGTGGGAGAGAGAGAACAGTAGCCGGCTTTCTACCTTTAAGTGCATTTGCTTTATTTTCACTTTACTCCTAACCCAGCAGCACCAAATGTTACTTCAATAAAGCAGCTCCAGATTCATGCCTCTAATCCAACACCGTTACGTAAGTGAATGTTTCGAGGAAATTAAAGTGCACCAGGCAACGTAATCCTCTCAGATTGGCGGCCGCCCGCCGAACTCAGCCGTGACTGCCGAGGCCCAGCGCTCTGCGAACAGCGATGCCGAACACATGGCCAATCGGGTCAAGCGGCAAGACGGAGCGGGGAGGGGAGGGGGGATGGCAGCTTGCCAGGGACTGGGCAGCCCATCCAGAAAGTGCCCCCCAGCACCCAGCACATGCTCCCCGGTGTGCCAGGCACCAGCTTGCCTCTCCGCCGCCTCCACCAGCAGCCAGCGCAGACGGCACCAGGCACACCACCTCACGCCTGCCCCGTGCGGGGCGGTCTGTCTCTCCCTCTGCTCAGACACGCCTTCCTGCCTTGCCCACCCCCCCAACTCGCCGCCCTCACTAGCACCACTGTTCTGGTCACGGCTTGCTCACCATGTAGAAAGCTACTACATGTCAGTCAGATTAATCTTGCTGGGGGCAGGGGGAGGAGGTGGAGCTTTAGCAACCACAACTTGGCCAAAGAGCTCGAACCAGAGACAGAGACCGTCAGGGGTGGAGTTTACTGGAAATTACAGCAGGTAAACGTCACCCATTACTCTGCTGCTGGGCCAAGGGGAACGGAGCAGAAAGGAGGAGTGAAACTGGTTGCGGACCACAGACAGACACTCTATACTGTGAGACGTTCGTATCGCCCAGCGTCTGCGTGGCAGAACGGAGCTTTCCTCACACGACGCCTCTCGACCGACACACGCCAGCTACATCTTCCATGTGTGGGGGAGGTTGTGAGGACGCTGAGTGGTTTGGCATCAGACCACGCACACATCCACAGGAAAGATGGGTGGTGGGCATTTAGGCTCGACTTCCAGGAGAATTAGCCAGATTCATTTACATGTGTCTTTCGTATTAGTGGTGTTTGTCGTTAGAGGTTAAATACCCAGACATTCCGTTCATCCTTCAGGCTCCGTGCTCTGGCCGCTTATCTCCTGCTACGGCCACGAAGGCCCTCAATTTCCAAGGCTCCATCTCCGAAAGGTGCAGTGCACCAAGCTCATACATTACTGGAACGGACCACCAGGAATTCCGCTGGCAAACTTCGGTATGTAAATACAGCAAAAAGATAAACCAGGCCCCCAAGCACCAACGACGACGGTGCCATTCAGAGAACCGTTCAAAAACCCAGTGATGGAAACGATTTGCACGGAGTTTCTCAGGTCAGGTATCCCAGTTCCCCTTAAAGACACCTTGTTTCCAAGCACTGGCTCCTTAGAGAGATGAAAACCAAAGCAACTCCCACTTTCCATGGACATCTTTCTCACTCTGTCTCCCTCTCGGTGTCACACTGCTGTCAGAGGTATCTGGGGCGATGGTCGGGACACGGAAGAGCGTGACGACGTTCCTATACCAGCTGAAAGCAAAACAAAACAAACAAACAAAAGAAAACTCCGGGCAGCATCCAACATCTCGAGGAGAGCCTTCGGACACAGGGGAGTGCAGCAGGTCATGGCTGTGCACGGAAAACTGCGGGGCCCGCAGCAAGATCGGATCTGCGTAAATGGAGACCTTCATGAATCAGGCAGGGTAGCAAATTAAACCAGGCCTAGGTGGGGAACATGGTAGGAGGTGCGGAGGGCAAATTTCTAGACAGTACACGAACATCCGAGGTGGAACAGCGGGACCTCGAGGGAACCGTGTTTAAACTGCACTTTATCTCCATCTCCTAGCCAGACTTCTCCACTCCTCCACTAACACGCTGGCTAACAGGACCGCGGTGCTTCCAGCCGCATTATATACACATTTAAAAGGCCTCTTAACGACGCCGGAGCCCATTACCGCAGACAGAGCCGGCCGACTGCTTCGAGGCACTATGGGAGCCCGACCACTTTCCCTCACGCTGTGCCTGCGACGAAGGCGTGTAATTTCGTCAGAGGTGGTAAAGCACGGCAGAATCAAGTGTCGGGCCTGCTACTTAGCCCAATATTGGTCTGAGATGTGAGGTAATGACGGCACACAATTTGGTATTAAGAAGCTGGTAGCTGAGCCACATCAGGACTGAGGGACTGAAAATCCGAATGCCATCCTTTCCAACTTGCTCAAAGAGGGTCCTGAAAAGCATTAACAACAGCCCGATGGGGTCAGTTTGCGGCGTCAAAGGGTGACGCTCTGGCTCCTCTGTTGACATCGGACACGTGACGCGGGGAAAGAAAAAGACTTGGGGGAGGATGGTCATAATGAACTTGCCTTCCATATGAATGAATCACGCCAATTAGCAGATTTGTTTACTATGTGGCTCAGACAGAAGTTGGCTGAAAGGTCGATGGCAAAATAACCACATCACTGTGCCTGCAAGGCATGGGCTGTGGTACAGGTTCTTATCTTCAATGGTTGAAGAATCGCCATGGTTGGTGAGGGATATCACCGGCCTTGGTTTGGAAAAGTAAAAAAAGAAGTAACTGCCTTCTGTGTAAGCCAGCAGGATTGTACAACTTGGAGCATGGCTGGATTCACACCATTTGGCTAGGAATGTGCCACGTTGTGGCATGGACTTATGTGACCTGGCTTGATGTATTGCCTGATGATTTCCATAACCGGTGTTATGTGGCACTGCTGGAAGGCCATTCAGGAGTGACCGCAGATCTCCTGTAGAGTTTACTCTAGCTTGTCACTTTCAGGCAGCTGAGGCCAGGGGTCACCCATGTTCACGACTGGTGTTCACCGAATACCCAGGATGCCTGGCTATTAGGGAACACCAAGCCGGAGGAGGGCCCACTCATACTCTTCTGACCTGTTTCCGCGTGAAACCCCCACAGGAAGGAGCTCCGCTTGGGAGTGAAGGTGGAAGGGAGGGCTTCCTGCAGGGGGTGACGTCTTGGAAGCATGTGTGGCGGTCTGTGACTCAGTTGACGCAGGATCGAGATTCCATTCCAAGAGTTAAAAAAAGCTTGGAAAAAAAAAAAAAACAGGCTTTCCAGACAGTCACTGTTACCTTATGCTCAGTATACACGGAACTGGCTTTGCAGGGTTTAGGGCTGAAACCATAAAAACAACAAACAAAATTTCTGTGTACCTGTCCTGGCAAACCCCTTTTTAGAAATCCTTCATTTTGCAATAAAATGTTTAATGACCTTTTTGCCCGCTACAAGAATCCAAATTTGCAGGTACAATCCTTAAAGCATGTTGACCTTGAAGAGCTTCTATGTGGTTTCTCCAGCTGCAGAGTGGTGCACAGAGAAATGGGCCTACAGTGCCATGACCCCGTCTCACCAATCGGTCAAGTTCACTGGCATCGCAAGTGGAAGCACGCCTCCCACTCTCTGACACAACAAGCATTACACTCATAGGGATTCTCAATGGGTATGAAAAATAATTTGTCATGAGCATTCGTTCAGACGGGTCCGTCAGAGGAATTCTCAGCCTCCACAGGAAAACGCTGCACAGCCCCCACCGATGGGAACACTGCAAGTTGGGGCGGGTATGGGGGGGGGACATAACGCGGGCAAGGGCCAAGCATACCTAGAAAGCTATTTAAGACTCGAAGCTTATTTCTAGGGCTGTTGGGAAATCCCTCTTATTAAGAGTGATCAATCCAGAGGGAAACCTCCAGGAAACATCAGTAGGGGAAGCACCACAGCAGTCCTTAAGTCGAGAAGGGTTGCTGCTCCAGGTCATACAAAGCCCCCCACCTTCCCAACAAGGGCGAGAAGAGGCTTGGTGTGGAGGAGAAGCTTGTCCTGTTGCCAGATGTTGAAGGTACTGGACAACAGGGAGTGTCTCCCTCATGACAGCCAAGCATCAGAGCACAAGGTCACGGCAGACATGTTTTAGGAAGACACAGTCGAAGGACCCGACTTGGAATGGGAAACAAAATAAATGAACAAAAAAACAAAGAAAAAGCTTGAACCAAATTAGAATAAGACAAAATATTTTCTGTTCTATAGTGTCTCAGAGTGTAGCACTGCTGCCTCACACCTCCAGGGGCGCAGGTCCGAATCCTGCATTTACTGTGTGTGTGGAACTTGCATGCTATTCCTGTGTTGCGTGGGTTGCGTGGGCTCCAGTACTCTGAAAACATGCAGTTAGGCTAAGTGATGTCACTAAACCGCCCGTAGAGTGTGAATGTATGTACGAAGCCCGGTGACAGACTGCCATCCCATCCCCTGCGGACCCCTGCCTGGGATTAACTCCAGGCCCTCTGTGACCCTGCTCAGGATGAGCAGGTGGATGGTGGATTTCCTGTTCTTATTTGATGTAGCGCTATTTTAATTATCAGCTGTTCTCTTTTTTAATGTAAAGAAAGGACTGAAATCCACAATGGGAACTTGGGCCTGCTAATGCAAGAATGTAACCAGCACAATACACAACGTACAATTCTGGGTATGGAGGGGTCATGATCACAACTACAGGAAAGAGCAGGTGACTGGACGCCGCCGTTTCCGGCATTGAGGGACCTGCCCTTGGGGCCAGACAATGGGCACGCCGTGGTTATTTTAGCGGACGTGAGGGTCAGGGGCAGTGCCACTTCAGATCACAGGGCTGCCGGGTGTGAGAACCGTGTGGAGGGGTGGCTGGCGTTCCACACAGCACCACCTCCTTCCTCTGGTGCCGACTGCAGCATAAAGCCCAATACGCCCCCCCACCCCTGCAGTCAAGAACAATCATGGTCCCCCTGTTCGACCTCATCTGCCCCCCCAACTCATGAAACGCCCCAGACTGATTGCCTGATAACGATTCCCTGGAGGGGGGGACCCTCTCCCCCTCCCCACTGACATTTTCCAATCCCCGGTCAGGTCCCACGTTGGGGCTCCTTTTCACGAAACTGCTTCCGTTCACTCGACTCGCTCCTGTTAGTTTGGGCCGGTGTGCTATAAGATCAGACCTGCCCCGGCCCACATCACACACTGAGGGACAGGCTGGGGACAGGCGATGACACACCAGGATCGGGCAGCCGTACGTCACTCATGCCCCCCCCAGTCACCATAGCCTAAACCGGCCAGCCAACCGCGACCTGCTGATCTGAAACTGTGACCTTTTGACCCACCCATACGGTAGCTAGGAAGGAGGACTGATAAGGAAGTCAAACAGAGGTCAAAACGAAGAGCGTGAAAAGGGTTAACTGCAGCGGAGACCACTGTGGTGCAGCCTGCATCTTCCACACTCTCCCTGACCTTATTTTACCAACGACATGCGGTTTGCCCCTCCACACACACAAAGGTATGAGTACACATCACCACTGCCTCGAGGGGGTGGGTAGAGGATACCCTATGGTGGGTATGCCCCCGCCAGCTCCCCCGTGACCGCCCAGCGTGTCACCCGCCCCACGTCCCCTCTTTTCTCACATCTCCTCCCTTGACTAATCTCCCTTGCTCTTTCACCCCTCCGCCCTCTTAAACAAACGCCAGTATTAACGCGGCGGATGGGGGGGGTGGTGGCTTGTGGAGGGAAAAGGCGCTCTGTCTTCCTCCCGAATGCAGAGCTGAACCGCGTACCGGCGAACAAACAGGCTGACAGCAGCTCCGTCGCCAGAACCGCTAACATGCATTTAAACAGCCTCAGAAATGCACCGAAGGCTGCTGCTTTAGTGAAATCAAGCTGCCTCTCACAACTACATCCAAAACAAATAAGCGATCTGAAACTGGAATGCGTAATTTCCTGCAAATAAACTGCAAAGCAAAAGTAAAGACCCCCCTCCCCCCATCCCAAATTTCCGCATGTAAACAATAAACGGCTATGACCATGAAGGCCCCTGACGACTGTGCAATAAGACGAGATGATCTCCTCGTTGGGAGGTTTTCAAGTACCAATGTGCCCGGCCCCCTCCTCTCGAAATCTACCCCAGGCAGCAGTGTCAAACCAGTCATGTTTAATCAACGTCTCCATGGACAGTGATGCCGATCTCCACTCTCAAGCCTTGGAGCGACGACTCCACTGCCACGTGCATGGTAACCGTCCCCAATTCGACTCCTGGAGTGCTTGCTGGAATGGAGGCGGTGCTGAACTACACATCGCACATGGTGGGGGTGTGGTCGTCCGCAGCATAGCGGTCATGTGGTCTTTTGGCCCCGCCCCCCTACAGGTGCTGTCGAGACTGTCGCCGACAATTCCACACAAAAACACGCTCTTTGTTCCAGCAAACTGACACACAAGCCTGCAAATTCAGACACTGTCCCTTTAACAAATAATAAAACAATGGCTTGTTCAGTTATGCATTACATGGGTTCTACCCTTAACATATTTGTGCAGGATGTAAATAAGCTGACATGGCCTCATTGTACACAAACACAATGGGGACGTCGTTTCGAGTGCGGACGTGTGCATGCTGGGATGGAGGCAGGAGGAGGTAAATGCTTTTAAAACAGTGTTTGTAAAGCGGCTGCTTCTCGTTCAGCAACCCGTCAGTCTACAGTGGGCAGGCTGCAACAGAAACGCTACCCCACCATGGCTCTCTCTCTCTCCTTCCCTCTCTCAGAGGTGACTGTCAGTCTCTATTATCCACGACATGCAGGTGCCAAAACCACACACTTAAAACCACACACCAGAGCTTATTCCACTGGGTCTGAGCGCCACGGAGACACAGTGCTGTCCACATCCTGGGAATCTACAAGCGGAGCCGGAAAACGGGATCTGGATTTTTCAGAATGATTTTCTCTATTGCCATTAACGCACTTTACGGTGCAGAGTGCGGGAACAGCCCCATCCAGCCAGCTACAATTCCCATCATATTTTCAAGCCACGCTGTCATGACCCCGGCAGACGTGCGTTCCTGGCAGGAGGACGGGCCAAGCCATGTTTTGGCTCTGAGTCGTCTACCGAGGTCTTTCATCGCGTCTCTGGTTCCATTTGCTTTGGTCTGCATCTTGAGTTATTGTTGCCCCAGGAGTGAATCTGAGCCACTGGGATATTTGTGTGTGTGTGTGTGTGTGTGTGTGTGTGTGTGTGTGTGTGTGTGTGTGTGTGTGTGTGTGTCTGGGGGCTGGAGAAACTAGGTGATTTGAGCGAATGACAGCACGGCCGACTTCATAACTGTAACGTGGCCGACTGTTTGCGTGTGCGAGTGGCTACATGTCACTGCGTCTCCGCCCTGATCATCCGCCCACCAGCCACGCTGAGCCAGAAATCTGGAACAAAAGCGTGCTTTTCAGAACCGCAGCCGTAACAATGCAGTTATGGGTCAAATGAGATAAAAAAAAAAAAAATCTGTAAAAAAAAAAAAAAAAAACTTAACCCACTGGCTGAATATAAACAGATGCTGTGCCTTGGGAGTATTTTTTATTACCCTCCTTTTAACTTTCGCAAGCAGTTAAAGAACCTTAAAACTTTTGGCTCTCCCATGAGAACAATCACCAGCCGCAATCCTTCACCCTGACCGTAACCATGGCAACAGCAGCAGGACAGGCATCTCCCATCACCAGGGGGCACTGTGGCCCAGGACTGGCACCGGACTCCATGGCATGTGGCACGGTGCTGTCACCCACACCACCAGCCTGGTCCCCACCCCTCCCCTCCCCTCCCCTCCCCCACAAACTC
>JAACJT020000086.1:4835727-4859554 GCA_009936485.2 Gymnarchus niloticus | reverse complement strand
GGGGGGGTGGGGGGGGGGGGGGGGGGGGGGGGAGGGTAGCGTTCTTTGTGGGGACGGGAGGACTGTGAGGGGGTGAGAAAAAACACGGGGGGGGGGGGTGGGGGGGGGGGGGGGGGTCAAGGGGGGGTGAGCAACTGTGTTAAAACAAACACACGGCGAGGCGGCATACTTGAACAGATAGAAAGAGAGGAGGAAGACCAATATCTGGGAGGGAGGCATCACTGGATGCAGCGGGGCCTGGGGGTGTCACTCGCCACTGACCGCCCAGCCCCCAGAATCTATTGGTACCACTCGCTCACTGAAAATTAGGTCAAGGATTCTGCACCCCCCCCCCTCCACCACATGTGCTGCTGCTTGTCAGAACCTCTCAAGTTAAGCGGCGCCGAGTCAGGCTGCCTCCGGGAGCCAGGGACTGCCGAGGTTAGCCAGCCCCAGTGACAATCACAGCAGCCACGCAAAGGGGGGCCAGCACAGAAGCCTGGAGCAAAAAGACCGCCAGACCAACACCCGTCGTGTTCTTGGAGCCCGCCATAACAGTAAGGTTTCAAAGACGACACAGTTAACTTGCAGTGTCACGACCTATATTGCCAAGGCCGAAGGAGATTTCAGTAGGGGGCGCTCTTGAGACAGCACACCATTGTGGCTGGGCCCGTGCTGCAGGTTGTGGGGGTGGGGCGTGAGATGATGGGTACACACATATGCTGCTCTGTCCTTGCAGCTGTCTCCACCAGCGATCAGCACACAGCTGCTCCAACACCCAGAATGAGACTGGATGAAAGGGGCACCTGGATATCAATGGAGTCGCAATAGGGTGGGTCGAGCTCTAGGTGGCGCTCAACAACGGCTAAGATGGAAGTGTAAACCCACGCTGAGGGCACAGGACCAATCACAGTGATCAAACGTGGGCCCCATGTACTCTTACCAGGTAAACATCTCCTCAAGAAGCTCTTTTGACCTTATGTATCAAAAACGGCAGTCCTTAACAACAAACGTACATATCCAGACATGCAGGGGGCACCCCTGAGCTGCCGTAACACGGTCCGATGTCTGCCTCAAGAAAACAAGCACGGGACCGGAGATTACCTCAATTCCAAGTGGGGTGAAACCTGACACGCTCGGCCCGCCCAAAGGCAAAAGGCTGAAAGCAGGCGGTGTGGACAGGCTGTCCTTAACTGCACAGCTCTGCCCAATTGAGTAGACAGACCGAGACGGGGGGGGGGCTCAGTAGACACGACGCCGAGTCTCAATGGAAGCCCCCCTGACCGTTTGGAACGATAGCGACGGACACCACAAACTCCGGGGGGAAAACGTGTTCCAGATTTTCATGGGGGGGTCAAATGAAGGGCCCTCAGATGTGTCCCGTCAATGGAGTAAAACAATCCTCATTAAGCTTGGAGGAGTCCAGGTGATCTGTGGGACAGAACTTAGTAGCATGTCAGCTACACGATATGCCGGGTGGAAGTGGGCCGGTGCCACAACGAGATCGGCCGTGGGGAGCTCTGCTGGCTGTGTGTTTTGGGCTGGGGGACAAGCCACACACTACAACTCAATTCCGGCTAACTTTAAAAGAAACCCTTCAGTCTTTTCACCCCAGAGTACTAGGAAGAGAAAAACATCGGTGAACATTCGCCATCAGCACACCCACTTACGATATGTTAAATACATAAATAATCTATATAGTATATACAGTATGCACACTTTTCTCATCCTATGCATAACCTTGATGATAATGCATACAATGTATAACATTTATGACATACCATAAATATGAAATCTCATCTACTCGCTTAATATTGCGGTGTGTCTTGCTGAATGAATGCGTGTCAAAACGATCCCTGGAAAACTCTCCGTAGACAGATTAATGGCACACACATGTACCATTTTTACCTAGTTTATCATCGCTGGGCTTTTGTGCAAGTTTTTGATCATTAAAAAATGTTTAAGCAACCCCCACATAATAAGCATCACCCAAGTAAGCTAAAACCTAAAATTAAATCTTTAATTTCAAACTATCAAAAAAAGTATGGCTTGTGCTTTAATTTTTTTTTTTGGCTTCTTAATTAACCGGAGACCTTCAGTATCTGTGACTGGAAGATAGCTACACCAGAACCAAATATTTTATTTATTTTTTTTGTTCTTCTTCATTATCTAGTAAGCTTGGAGTGGACAAAATGTTTTTTTTAACCTTTTGTGGGAGGCTATTTAAATAATCTGAGGCCATGAGTTATAGACTGTGTACAGTCTCAAAAAAAAAAAAAGAAATTGGGTTCAATTGCGAGGTCACTGCAGTTAATAGGCATTCTGCTGAGAGTCGATGTGAGATATTGTAATGTGGATATTAGACAATTTCCGACAGAGTCAATATAAGTGCGAGAATGACTTCTGGACGACACTGTGTAGGAAAATGAAGATCTGTGAGAGCATCTGCTCATTCGGTCCTGAAATATGTGTATATCCGTAATGCTGTATATTTTTGTCTACTTAGCAACAAACTGTTTTATTCTTTTCCTTCCAAGGCCTCTCCAGCGCACCACACTGAAAAGCTGCCAGTACAGGTTAAAGATCCAGGTCTGTGCATGGTATTTGTGATGGACACGAAAAGATGTTTTCAGCTGAGAATATCAGAGACAGCCCAACCTCCACCTTCCGCGGCAGTGTTCAGTGCTTGTACATGATTTACTGTACCTATACCTGTCCACAACAGTGGCATGACGGTCAAAGAATCCAAGTTAGCTCCAACCTGCAGATTCATCTAAAAACCTAAATTCTTCCATTTTCCCGGGAAATGTCTGAAGTTGAAAATATGAATCAAGTGGCAATATAAGCGACCTCATGGAGGAAATTAAGAAATGAATGGAGGACTTGGTTATTCAGCGGTATTAACAGTTGATGAGAGTAAGTTTATAATGAATGTTACACTACTGAGAAAGTGACATTCGATACAGTGCGCCAATTACGGGCATCTCCCGTAAAATGTATCAATGCTGATGCCTGTCATCGCTGCGGAGGGCAGTCAGTGAATAACGGAGGCAGATTTATCCTCAGCATGTAAATGGTCCCTAATTCATAAGGACAGACATTGACTAAGCGGGGACAATGAAATCCAGGATAGCTTCTCTATACCGTGCAGCAGGTATTACCGCATCTCTGAGCGTAATAATGCAATCGCTCAGACGTCTGTATAAAAGGAGAGCATGAATGGCATCACAATGGAACAACCACACTTCTTAACATAGGGTTAACTAGTCCGAAAGCCAGCGCTAAAAGGATCACAGGTTATATTAAGCCCGCAAATGAATGTTATAGTAAAGCCCAGAAGAAAGGCACCTGCTTAAAATCAGCAAAGTAGAGAAGCAGGTCGGTGGGCTATAAGAGCTGTCATAAACTGAACAGAAAATTCGGCATTTAAAGAGCACAATACGTGGGCATTGACGAGACAGAGCCATTCAATAATACGGATGCACATTTTACCTGACACTCGTACACAGCTACTCCGGCTTTAATATATATGGAGCAGTATCATGGAGATGGAGGCATTTCTTTTGCATCGGAGGGGTCTGGATTGGCAAGCCAGCCCCGCTGTCAGTAATAGTTAACCTACTGATGCGGCGCTGGATTCCAGCAGCAGTTGCTTTTGTAATTAATAACATGCGATCGCATTTATTATGGTCCGAATCAAAAACGTGTGGGTGCATCTGACTTTGGTCATTTATTCTGCAACGAACATGAAAACCTACGTTTTCTCACTCACCTTACGGTTTCGATAAGGGGACTGCGTTTTCTCTCTTGCTCTGATCACACAACTTTGGTTTCTCCCTCTTCAGACCCCTTTTTTAGAACATATATGGAGGAATATATATGTATCCACATCAAAATGTTCGGATCCCACGGTTATATCGTCCGACAACAGGCGATTTCGCGTTACAGCTGCAGAGTAATCCTTCAGAACGTGTGGGGAATGAGGATGCAATAAGCGGCTTCATTCACAGAGCTCCGCTGTACCCGGCAAGTCCATGCAAGGTACCTTAGGCTTGATCGGTACCTAGTGCTTCGCATACGTTACCGCTGCAGCCCAGCTTCTGCTGTCATCTGACAAGCGATGGACTTCTGTAGAACGGTCATCTACCCAAGCATGCCCTCGGACTGCCCCGCCATCGTCCGTTCTTCAGCACTCGGACTGCACGAAAGTCCACGCGATCGCACGCGCTCTCCCGAAGCTGGACTGTGAGACTGGCACGGCGCGCGCCTAACCCTGTCAGTGTCAGCGTACTGTACAACTCAGGGAGCACATCATTTAAAGCCAACCCCCTGTGTTCTCCGGGCATTCGGCATCATTTGCATGTCGCTCGTTAACTGTTTCGGTACATGCACCGGGTTTCTTGTAATATTTTCAAATTTAGAAATAAACGAAGGAAAAGAAAAAACATTAAAACTCGCAATTAAAAGAGTTTCCACTAATAGTTTTTACACCTGCTTTTACTAACAAGGCAACCCATTAACACCGACGCTGGGTAATACGTGAAATATTCCACGACGATGAGGCCGCTGTTCTTGTTTGTACACTTTCATTTTTTTTTTACTTTTCGCTCTCCTAACGCCTCGGCTGATTGATTTTCACTCTTGCCTAGAATGGACTTGCTTTACTTAGCATAAACATGAAATTCAAATAGGTTACGTCCGAATGGTTGAAGAAATTTCACGTTGACAACTGAAATGCTTGTTATATCTAAACGTGTTTAAACCACCACAACCACCATCACAAATGGAATATAATAATGATAGTTATTTTAATAATAATGATAATAATTATGATAATAACTCGTAGTTTGTAATAGGAACGTTCCCCGATATTTAAAAAGAAGGGGAACGAGAAACACGTATTAAGAATCATCATTCCACTGTGCTTAAAGAAAGATAAAGGTAATCCTAAAAAAATGCACAGTCCTAAATGTCGTGTAAGGGAGAGGCGTTTTTCTGGGGTGATGCATTGCTCCAGTGCACCTTCAGTCCAAAGTCAGTTTCTTATCTTATGTTTGAAGTGCTTTTCAGCAAGGTGTCTGTCAGTTTCACCAAACGCCTTAATCAATTGACTAGAATTGGCTGGCTCCTTTCACACGCGGCTTGCTAACTTAACCGGTATAGCACGCGCAGTACTTCGTCGTGGCGGTTTTCGCCTTGTACGGGAAAATGACGACAACAGGCTTTTAGGGGTGTTTTTTTTTTTTTTTTTTCTGTACGATATCCCCCTGGTATATGGATAGTAAATAAATCGCAGTTCGTACTTATGGCGTTATGCATGCCTACTGAATGTCCGGTATATTCATAATTCGTTACTTATACTATAGGATGCTGAAACTTTAAGCTGCGGCTGCACGCTCTCCAACTATTCAACAGTGACACCTATGGGTACAAATCAGTACACGCAATCATGCACTCATTCTTACCTTTAGGGGTTGGTCAGTACAACAGCGGTACAAATCATGCAGTACATGCAGTCATGTACTCATTCTTATCTTTTTCGTTGGTCGTTAGCACGGCGGTATACAAGTTGCCTTTTGCCGAGTTTGTTACACTGTCGTTTATACGACGTAACACTAAATGATCCCTCTCATTAGTACGTGCAGTTTCTTCACGCAAGGAGAATGACAACAAATTGTTCATTCTGTTATTGAAAAACTAATAATCAGTTCAGCTAGGTAATATTCATTTGTTTCTGAGTGTTTCGCACATCACGGAGATAGGAATATATGGCGTCGAGCAGAAGCACCTTGTACAAACTAACTTGTACAAACGCGGTGTGGCAAACTTTTGATATTCATATAAACAAAAACATAAGAAAAGAAAAAGCTCGCTGTATTTACACGTTGCCCAAAGACTGAGCATGTTTAGGCCTAAGGTACGCCAGAGCACTTTTACAGCGATTTCGGCGTACACCCCTGCTGTAGGCACACTCACCTAAGTAGGGACTCTAGGGTTTCTCTTGTGGTAACACTAGTGTCCGCGGTATACGTACCTCCGAAGTATGTTATATAACGAAGCCTTACGTAACAGATGTTTTGAATGCGTTCCGATGTATTGACAGTGTGGGTTACGTGATTTTCTGTGTAAAATATGAATAATAAGCAAGCTCGAGCCATCGCGAGGCAAGACGGAGTGAGCATGGGGCGCGAGCGCGGTGGTGGTAGATAGTTTCTAAATGGAACTTCTTTCTTCCTAAAAAAAAAAAAAAAGGCAGACTTCAGTGTTTTGTTTGTTTGTTTTAATAAAAAAATCATTCGTGGGTTTAATTATATTTGTTTTCCTGGGGATAAATGGTTCCCTGTAGTCTTTACCGTCTAATTGGATACACGGTGTCTTGCAGCATTTAACTGTTTTGAAGTCCTCGTGTCCTTGACACCGTGACGGTCTGTGTTTGAATGCGCGGATGCCTTTTTTGTCATTTATTAATATTAGTTTGATACTTACACGGCGAAATACAGCCTGTAGTGAACTTTATTAAAGTTAACTGTGCCCTTGAACCCTGTACTCCAAATAAAAGGGAGAACATATTTTGTATTACCGTAGGAAATTCCCAGACAAATCGTGAAGAAACGCAGACTGGTATGCGAAATGGCATAATTCTGTCCTTCACGTTGCAAGAAGGCTTTTCTTTTCCACGTAATACTGCGTCAGACGAAAGATTGCTTAACTTGGAATACAAGGTACGGCTATACAAGCCTGTATTTAAATACTGTCGGTCTTTCAAGAGCAATATTCGTTATCGCAGACCACTGACTCTCACGAAACGGTGTCCGGTTTTCGTTGTATTCATTATGCATTAATGCCTCACATACTGCACTTTACAGGTATCCGATTTACCATGTAGACACCAGGTGTGGTGACTTTTAGCAGGAATAAAATCTCAATTAATGCAATTAGCATCCGAAGCAGAGTGAAAGCCAGCGCTTTTCGATTGCTTCGAAAGAGCACCGTTAAGTAGCCAGTCCTGCCTGGAAGAGTCATATTCAGGTTCTGTTGACAGATAGCCGGCTCAACCTGTAACCGTATACCGGCAGCTGGAAGATGAACTGGCGGGATAATGGGGTGCGTGGATCCGGTCCTGAGCCTGAAGAGTTTACACGCGTTTAATCCTGAGATTAAAACGCATGTACATATAGGAAGTGATGCCTAAAAGTTACCTGAGCCCATGGTCTCCCACGCAGGCTGTTCCCTGGCTCCCTTTACTGGATAGGCAGTTAAAAAGGATGAATGGATGTGTTTAATTTGAACGACTGAACTAACGTTAATGCAATCATGGTCTTGGTTTCATTGTATTGCCATTTAGTGAATGCACACAAGTTTATTTCCTCTTAATTCCCAATCATTACCCAGCTGGTCCCCCCAGATAATATTATTTTCAGTTAATGTGTTATTAAGGGATGAAACCCTCGTCTGCTTTTCTTCTCCTCGTTCATGGCATGAATACGATTATTTACATTTTGTTAGCGAAATTTAATCGAAGATCAAGTCCTTAACATGCTATTTGATAGTACTTTTCAAATTCGTTAGTAGCAATCAAACTTTGTTTTCATTGAACGTGGTCCATACTCACACATCCAGGGTACATAAGCTGATGTTGCCATCTGGGCCCGTGAACTGTCGTGCTGCTAGCTCCACATCCTAAGTACTGAATGAGCCGCCAATTTTGGGACTTCATCAAAGGCTCGCCATCTTCATCCTGCACTGGAAGTTGACGTCCGAATAGAGAGCAGCCGTTTGTCCTCTAATTACGGGTAAAGAGACCCAGCTGATGTCATCCGAAGACAGCACCAGGAGGATGTACTGTACCTATCCATCCAGTTTGTAAGCAAACTAAAAGCTTGGGCAGGGTTCAAAGACACTGTCAACAGCCAGAGGCCACCACTCAGTCTGTGCTGCACAGCTTGCAAAATGCAAATTAAAGGGGGGTGATCAAATGCTAGCCTGAAAAACCAGTTTATTCCCAAGTCACAGAGGTGCCATTTTTTGATTAGAGTATAACTCGGTTATGAAACGGATGGCGGTGGATGAATTGATTCGGTCCTGGCTCAATGCACGTGGTCCCCGTCAGGTAAGTGGAAAGTCAGCCGCACCCCGTCTGCTAAATTATCGGGGCGCTGAACAGGAGATTGAGTCCCTGAGTGCTAGGAGTCAGCCTATGTGGAATATGGATCCCTCGCGTGACATAACGCCTGTCCAAGGCCAGATGTGGCATGTGAAGAAACGCGAGGCAGCAGAAAGGATTATTCTCATCTCCCAGGAGACGGCTCCTTGATGCACCCTCCGAAACGCAGAGACGTCCCAGTCGTGGGAATTTACACTTTGCCGAACCTTCTGGCTCTATACCTGAAGCCCAGCTGAAATCGATCCTCTTAGTGTGATTACAAACTGAAGCACCATTCTGCTTTGCGACATTGTTGCTCGATGTGACAAATAGGTCAGTCTCTGAGGCTCCTCTAAGTATCGTAATCCTGCGAAAGCTCAGTGTCGCAGATCACTTCTGCTGAATTTAAAAGCATGCACATACTTGTGACTTCTGTTGGAGGCTTCCCCCTCCTAGCATTTATGCATTTCAATGAATACATAATTGGAATTAATCTATCAGAAATAAAGGCATTTCGCAAGGGGGAAGACTCTTGACCCCACTGAATGATCAACTATGGGTGGCAGAGCATTTAGTGTAGCTGCCCCCAAAACTTGGAATGCTCTTCCTCACAGTCTTCCTGAAGAAAAATCACTTACCCATTTCAAGCTCCTGTTAAAAACACATCTTTTCAAAAAAAAAATATTCATCTTCATGTATGTAACCTGTATTTTCTTGATGTTTTGTGCATTTTCGTCGAATTTTAAAGTGTCCTTGAGTGTATGAAAGGCGCTATATAAATAAAACATTATTATTAATTAGGAGAACAGTTCCATTTGGCCGGCCATCGATAATCGAACTAAAATGAAAACCTCTACCATACAAAAGAATAAGTCAATCTAATATGAAATAAAAATCTTTGACCATATGAAGGTAAATTTCAACTTTAGATCAAGGCAATTCCTGCAGTGGATATCATATAATATATAAAAATCTGATATTAAAGACGTGCAGCAGACTCCTCGTTTTCTCCAGTCCGTTTCCTGTTGACTGTTTTAGAACTATTTTCATTTACTTCATTTTTTAATTTTATTATTATTGCTGTTGTGGTTGTTTTGCATTTTGAACACAGTCATTGTTAAAGAGCACCAGGGTAAAGGCCGCACCAAAAAGGTTAGGGGGTGGGAAAAATAAATAAACAGGATAGCAAATCGATTGAAAATGAAGTTACTGTGAAAGGAGCATGCATTTCAAATGAATTTCATCCGACAGCATCAAAAGGAGATCACCAACATTATTATAGAGAAGCACCAAAGTTGTCGGTAGACGTTATCTCTGGCACCGGGAGATAGCAATAACTTGGAAAGTAGGGGGAAACTACCAAGGTGAATAATCTGCTACCAGAATTGAATTTGTGTTTACGATGCACCAGCAACATGAACTCAAAGCCATTCACAGGCACAGATGATTCTGAGAGATACGGATAGCCCTTTTGACTTTGATGCCTGAAGATTAGGTGAATGAGTCGGGCGGGGAGGTCTCTCACACCCCTCCCATCAACCTCACACATCTCATTTCGACCATATTCGGCCTACCATCTTATAAAGAAAATTCTAATTGGTTGCACTGTAAGACACAGAGGTCTTATCTCAGGGGTTTCGATTATAGCCTTGGGTTGTAGCCACAGACAGTCCTGCTTAAACCGTGGTGGGTTTTGTGCCAAGAGGTGGTGGCAGTTTAGTAAACACCAGCTGGTTGGTGGGTCACACTCAATCTATTTCTCGTCTCTGGGGTCCTCATTCATGCCTTCATCCTCATTCCAACATGCTACCTGTCGCTTCCTCTGTTAACAGTTGAGCTCTGGAAAGCAATGGCTGGTGTGGGTGTGGGTTTGTGTGCGGATGGTGGGGGGGATGCTAAATGCAGCAGGACAGCATTTCTGACAGGGCAGGGAGCTGATGTGAGGGGTTGGTGGGTTTGCTGAGCACATCAAACGCTGGTGAGACTGCGGCATGGGCCGGTGGCTGCCTCCAGGCCCTCATGAGACACGACTTGGTCATTAGCTGGAAGTTCTACAAAGCCAGCATTCACGTCGTCTTCTTTCCATCTTCTCTGAAAAGATGGCGTCAGCTTGCGGCAATATTTCCGGTTCAGTTCACCTACATTCCCCCTCTCCCACAACAATCTTTTCCCTGGCCTGAACTCAAGCCCGTAAAAAACAAGAAATGTAGCTTAGTTATCGAAAGGAGCAGCAAAATGATCTTGAAATGGTTGAATAACACACTTTTTCTCCACTGTTGATAAGCACGAACTTTTTTTCCACTGGGAATATCATATACTTATTGACATATTGCATAATGGTGGAAAAAAATGAGCATGTGTGTCACATATGGCTTCACAGCAGAATCAAAAATGAAGGATAGCAGTTTTCTCAAGTTTGTACTAAGTAGCACCCTCATAGAGCTTCTCGTTTTCAATCACCGGGTAGTGGGAGTGCCTGCGCTCGTGTTCAGACACTGCTCGTGCGGCAACACAAAGCCAGTGGCTTGGCTTCAACGGGGGGGGGGCGTGTGCCGGCAGCTGAATGGCAACTCATTACAGAGCAGCAGCCACTTTCAATGGCAGCTCCCCTCCACCTGTCAGTGTCAGCTCTGGCCGGAGGCCACTGGGGTACAGGTGGCCGACCTCCTTAATGGCCCACCCACAGAGACACCCCCGTCTACTCCGGTGACGAACAGTAATGAAGCCAGGACTGCCACTCAGCGACTGAGGAGTGGGGAGGAATCCCTAAAAGCACAACCATGGAGCTCAAGCCGTCGGTGAAGGAAATGGAAAAACATGGAAGGTTTATTTATATTGATCTGTTGGAATTGTATCGTGCCCTGATTTCTGTTTCGCTGCTGTGACTGGCCAAGCTATTTGTTTCTTTTTCTTTTTACTTCTAATTTGACTTCACTTCATGCCGAGTTACACAGTCAGCTAAACGGTGTTTCAGATCTCGATGATTAAGGTCCGTGTAGTCAGGGCAGTTGAAGAGCGTGTAGAAAATGAAGCATGCCTGTATCTCCGGAATGGTGAGCACAAAGACCGCCCGACATGTGACATCCCTGTCGGGGTAGGCTGGGCCCCTGGCGTGTCCAGGGTTATTATCGCACCTTGGTTTTAAGGCCCCCCGCGGACAGGGTGCACGATGACATCATCTGAGGAAAAAAAAAATGTATGGGGAGAGGAGAAAGAGACGCACAGATGGCCGAAGTGTTCAGCAAATCACCATCGCAATCAAGCTGTCGGGATCTGACAAGTAATAACGGTGAAAACAATTAAGTAGTTTGCGTTCACAGCAGAGAGTGATTTATACTGCCGCTTTGCCACAAGACGATATACCACACGCTCACAAGAAAGCACCCTCTGCCACATGCAAAACGAAGCAATGCAAGCCCTTGGTGCTAGGGTACACACACGCACACACACAAAATAACCAGCAGGCAGAAGATTCTTCCATGTGACGTAGGTCCTAAATTAGACTTGTATCAAAACTGAGATGTTCTGGAGAGTCCTCAGGAACTCCTGTCCCTTTAATTAGACGTGGTTCCACACCGAACAGGAGCATGACCCCTTATTACTGCGTGCCAGCTGCAGAATGTCCTGACAAGAGCACGCGTGCCCAGATAATTTTGTTTGCCTGCACGCAATTACGGCAAATCGCACGCATGTCTTTGGAGCACAGCCTTCTTGCTTAACAGGCCGTGCTGTTTTTTTAACCCCTCCCTTCCGATTATTTCCTGTGCAATCTGGAGTGATGCGACGGGGAGGTCTTCCATTTCTTTTCTGTCTAAATAAATGGAGAGCGGAAATGAGGAACAGTTTAACTAATGTCCTGACTTTTCCAGCTCAATCAAATCTGCTACAAGACTCAGGATATTAGACACTAAGCTCCTTAAGCAGACTGTTAAGAAACGAGGGTGAAAGTCAACTACTCAAAGGTTTTCCAGCTTAGTTGTTTTTAGAAAGAAAAATGCCCTCCATAAAAATAATAAGCATAACCTATCTCTGACAAACCTTTTCATTCTTATTTTGTTGATGCTGAGGCTGCCCATCCTAACCCCCTTTAAGCTGTCTGTAGTAAATACAGACCGTGGAAAAGCGGGTAATGTTTAATGGCGGACCATGACAGACAGAGAGGCATCGTGGAGGGTGGAGTTAACCACACTGCGATCCTGTTCAGACACCAGAAGCAAAAGCATTTCAGTCTTGAGTTGTACAGGAACCTTAAAGTCTTCCCCACCGGTAGGACTGCAGGCTCTGTCAGTAGTTTGTCCCTCCCAAAGCCACCCCTCACCACTCCAGGCCCCTCTGTGCAGGCATGCGGGACTATCCGTCAACACGGGAGGCTCCTGGTAGCTTGAGGAGTTCCACCTGAGGATGTCCCAACGGACCTGCTCAGTATTTCGTAGAATGGGGTCCAGGATTCTTCTGACTAGGACGTCCTGACCAATATAGTCAGCTTTCAGTGGCGCCTTCTCGCTCACACAATCACGCAGTGAAATGTCAATTCGCAACACAAAATCATGCATGAAATGGAACAGAACTCGTCTCTGAACCGGTGGACTTTACTGTAGGGGAACAAACTCGGGAGAAGCTGAGGTGAATGGCTTATGAAAAGCCATAGTAAGGGCTCCTCCGTTGCAGTGGAAGAAGCGTTTCAGTGCACATAGGCCATACGGATGGCTACTACTGTTAGGCAGCCCCAATACAAATACGTTCATGGAGCACGTGTAGAAAACGGAAGTTAACGGTGTCCTGTTTCTTAGGAAGCTAGAGTACCTGTCCCTGTTCAGTTTTCACGGCCAGAGAAAATGACATCGAACAGGTGGGTGATTCTCAGCATTTCCCTTTGGGTAGCTTGAAACCAATGGCAAGTTTCTATAAAAATAATATTCAGCAACTTTCATTATCCAAAGAACGATATAATCTGGTCCAAACCCAAATTTTAGATCTTTTGGTCTGATTACTCACAGTATGTACAAGCATTAAGTGGAAACTTGACTCGGTGGTGTGGGTGACATCATCTCATAACAACGACACCCCCCCACCCCCCCACAGCTGAGCCACAGCATTAGGTGTAACAACAACAAAAAACTTTAAAGTGGCCAAAACACCCAGAGCTTACTATCTCAAGGTAAGAGCAGAGACTGTGGTGGTGAATACAGCGTGGTCTGAGTGGTTGTCTTGTTTTCCTACCTTGTGGGGTGAGTTTCCAGATTTCCCCTTCCTAAGCTGCTGTTAAGGACACAAAATGAAACTACAACTGAAACTGTCGATTTCCTTTTATGTAATTCCTCTTTCTACCAAAGGAAGGTAATGGACATTGAAGCTCAACAGAAATTCACTCAACGCTGACTGGCGAGTTGGCTGCGTGTCTTCTGCCGTTCTAACGGGAGCCACCACTGCCGATCAGTGCAAGCACGCCGAGCTTAAAAGGCCACCAACACACGGGGTGTATCATGGCCTATTACCTTGGCCACCATTTTACCGTGTCAGGGACGGAGAGACAAACTGAAGACTGCATCAGAGAATTCAGAATTTACTTCAGGGGTTTGAAAGGGGTCTTACATTGGGATGCCCATACCCACTCCATATGCCTACAAGACACTTTTTATTTGTTGATACCGAACATAAACCCAGCCAATTCCTAAAGATGGATAACTTCAACTTTATAATTCCAAACCACGTTGCAGATCTTCTTCACACAGATAAAACTAATTACCTCTGATGCCCCCTAGCGTCTGAAAAGAGGGAGCAGAAGATGGTGGTAATTATTCCAACCATGACATGCAGCTGCCGCTGACCGGTGGGGCGTGTAGCTGGTGAGGGATGTTGGGAAGTGAGACTCAAGAGGGCTTAGCGCTTGCCCTTCGCCCACCGTTACTCCCAGACAGGGATTTAAGCCTCTCCGCCGTGCGTTGAAAGGTAGTTCTAGTATGCCAGTGATACTTTAATGCAGGCTGGCCTTTCGAAAACTGGGCCCAGGGATGACAGAATGCAGGGATTCTGGGCACAATGTTGTCGTGCAGCGATCTGCTTGTTTGCCTGTTCATCTGTCTGGTCCCGGTAGTGAAACAGGCACAGAGTTCAAGGTACAAGACACCCAGGCAGCCATTACAGCCTGTATATGTTACATTCCTTTTCTTTATCTCTCATTTCATCAGTAAATATTCCATCCATCTTCCCCAAATGAGTGTAGATGTCACCCTGGACGGGTTGCCAGACTATAGTAGGACACAAACTCAAAGACTTTGGGCAATTCTGAGACCATAATTCACTTTGAACTGTGTGTTTTTGGACTGTGGGTAAAAACAATGACGTACTTAGAGGAAGCTTTGGCAGATGTGGGGAGAACATGTGAACTCCACCTTGAGCTAGGAGCCAGAACAGGGTCCACATCCCTGGAGGTATGAGGCTGAAATGCTACCTATCATCCCAGCAGTCATGAAATATTTCTGTGTTTAAATGTGAAAACGGGCTCATTATTTTAAAGTAATAATAACAAACCTATTCGTACAAACCTCAAACACAGAAAAAAGCGGGACTTTAAAGCAGCATAAGATACTTTGAAGATGAAAAGCCAGTTCTCCACACATACTCTCAGATAACGACTGGGATTATTTTAATAACAGTAGTACAACCACACCATTGGCTGACAGATTCAAGGTGGGAGCAGACGGGCATAGAGGGTGTCCTTGGGGGTGTAGAGGGTAGAAACAGGGTACCTCTAAATCAGAGGGCAGCTTGCGCTCTGAAATTGCAGACCAAAGCCATTCTGGTCAGATTCCCAATGTCCAGGTGAAGGGGAACCCCCACCCTCCCCAGCCCCATCTACACCCCCTTTTTCAGTGCAGCTCCGCACTGCAGCAGATGCTGAATCAAATCACATTCTTTCAAAGTTTCATTTTTTAAAGCATGCATTATTCTGAAGTGGAATTGCTCTGCAGGATGGCGTTCTGCACCATCGTTATCTGTAAAAATAATCTTTAAAAATCTACAACTTGCCTCAGGAATATCGTCAAAAATTCCCCCATCTTTTCTCCAGAATACATCTTCTGAAAGACATTAATACCCTTCTGTGCCATAATTTAGAATATATAAAGGAGGGAGAACATATTACGCAGAAATCTGATAAAATATATCCCCGACCTTGGCAATAAATTACATATACTCTTGTAGGACAGGACTGGGTGTGGATGTCCATGGGAAGAGCGGGGCCCAGTCAGGTGATGAGCACATGCAGTCACTTCGCCTTCATCACCAGTCATGTGGAGATTGAGTCCAGTTTGTGCTGTCAGCTCAGAACACATGCCCAGACCCTGGCTTTGAACCTCCCACCCTTCCCCTGAAGCCTGTTTAGCTCTCCTGTTATACTGAAATGGTCTTATTAACCATTACTAAAAACAGGTGTTGTTTTTTTTTTTCTTTTTACCATTCACTCTGGCTCAGCGGTCTCTAGGACAGCTGGAAAATTGTGCCTGGTGTCTGAGAAGAGGCACACGGAGGAATACCAGCAGCTGTGTCCAAGGGTAGGGGGGCGGAGCTAAAGAGAGCCCTGGCCTTGCCAACCTTGGATTCTGCAAAAACTTCCTCTTTTGTCACTTCCACCCCCCCACTACCCTGTGCATTTTGGAGCTCCACCAGGTATGTTCATTTTGGGGTTGAGTGTGTCACATCCAGCATCATCCATGAGCACCCCTTCCAGAAAAGGCTAATAGTGTGTCCTGAGCCCACATGGTGGAATGGGGTATATGTGGCGTGAGGTTCTGGAACCCTGTCATCTTACACACCCCGCAGCCCCCCCACCCAGTTCTCAATGACTGAAGCCCTACCCCCATCCCCACCCGAGGCTCTTTCTCCACCCTTGAAAGTGGCCAAACAACATCGGATGTGAACACATTCTGAAATAATGCGCGGAATGCCTCTGTTTAACAGAGCTTTTTTGGTTAATTTTTTTTGGTTGCTGTGGATCAGATGCAAACGTGAAGGCTCACCATGTGTATGAGGAACACTACCACCAGCGGACACGAGCTTTCCCGCTCGGTGGCTGTGGCCCGTCCCCTCCAAGCAGCTTTCATCTAAGCATCTCGCTCCACTCATGAGCCCAAAGTTCAATTTAAAAAAAGAAACACATGGAGGCCCACTAGGCTAAAAGATCCAGAGACATCACTTCCTGCTTCCATCTAGACTTCACTAAAGAACCAAGCATTTAGCTCGACTTGGCCTTAGCATGGAGGGCTTCACACCTCGTGAACGTGCATGGCAAATGGCGAGCTTATGTCGTATAAGGCCTAGGCTATGAACCTCTCACCAAGTGTGTCTGAGCGACGTGTCTGTATAGAGAGACTCTGTGGAGCACTCTGGTCACATCACAGCCAAGAGCTCATAAGGCTGGTGTTCGGGGCCGGGCTGTTTGGTTCCAGCAAAGCACAGATTTTGCCGCACACGCCTTCCGATCTGCGGCGAATGCCAGCCCAGGGAGCTGCCTCCCTCTAAGTAACCGCGGTTTTTATCGTGCAACTCGAAGTTGTTAAAGCTAATGAAGCACACCAGCTCCAAATCTGTGGCAATTTACAATAGAGTGAATGCGAGGGGGGGTCGTGAGGGTGGTGGATTTACAATTAGAGGAGAGAGGCAGAATACTTTACACGCAGCGCTCTTGCAAAACTCAGGAACTAATGCACACAGTGACAAATGAAAGAATCATCCTAGTTCCCAGGAAAGACGTATATTTACGAGCTTCATCTGTGCCCCCACTGGCCTGGCTTTGGGCGGCTGTTGCAGTGGCTGATTCTGTGGTTCTAGTGGCGTAATTACGAGATGGAATCTCTGGCGTAAATCACAATGCCACTGATTGAGGTGACAGGGGGCGCCGGCAACTCCCTCGGCTAGGGGGGGGGGTTGTTGTCTTGACCGTTACCCTCCATTACAGGGAAACAGGAATGCCGAGACCTAATTGGCTTTTTAACTGCTACATGAAAGGCACTGTCACAATCTTCCTCCACGGCGCCACCGTTGGCCAGGGTGGCTCAAACACTCCATGAGCAGATGGGAGTCACACCTTTGTGACACGGCCATGGAAGCAATGATAACCCCCCATAAACCGAACTGATCAACTGAGCTGTCATCAAGTGATGGAGCAAATACAGTGCAAGTGTAGGCGGTCAAGAAGGTGTGGTAGAATAGGGAGAGCGGATGTTGGTACAGAGACGTGAGGGAAGTGCTAAGCAGAGCGCATCTCAGCACCTGACCCATTTTACTCGGGTTAAAATGAATCTGGGGGCCTGGCTGCCCACTGAAAGGGTATCGTTACTGTTGAGATGCCATGGCCCTGGTCTTACCCATAACCCTCCCGTCCACAGTCCTGAGGTTCGATCACAAGCACTGGAAGCATCTTGACAGGCTTCCGAAAGCGACGAGCTGTATGTGCAGGCTCACACACACACACACACACACACACACACACACACACACACACACACACGCACGCACGCACGCGCGTGGGCAGGCATAATGTACCCAGTCACACACGTTTACCAAAATCCCATCTTGCTCATGCACTGACAGGATAATTATAACGGCCCATATTTAATGTCCCTTTTGTTTTTAGCCATGATAGATTCTTAGAATTGTACACATACAACCATGCATGCATATCGGAGCACAAAACACAATACATGCACACGCACACGCGTGAGGTGGCATAATGAACACAGTCACACACAGTTAGTGGAATCCTGTCGTGCTCATACACTGACAGGATAATTATATGGGCCCATATTTAATATGCCTTTTGTTTTCAGCCATGATAGATTCTTATTATTGCCCACAAGGCCATGGAAACAGAAAACAGATGCACACGGTACACACGTAACATCTAAATGGTTTCGAATCATCAACAAGCCAGTTCACATTGCCTTCATTTCTCATTAGGATAACGTCATAATGAACCATAATCGTTAGCACATGTCCTCTCCCCTCCTCAGAGATATGTCATGGACTCAAACATGAAACCTGCCAAAATCATGTTTGCTGCCTTTGTGCATGAAAATCACATGAATGTAGAAAATGGCCACAAAGACACACGCACGTGCACACACACACACACACACACACACACACACACACACACTCAAAGGTGTTCGTACAGCCAACCCTTTCTAAAATGTGGATACCAACCCTATCCCAGGCCAAAAGCTACTGGGTGTCAATGTAACGGTTTATTAGAACGCAGTTATTGTGGTATATTGATTATTGCATTAACCTTCTAATCTCCTCTAAATGTAAAAATCCATGTAAAATCATAAGCGTGACGTCTTCTAAATCCTCTCTTCCCAACCTTCATTTGAGATGAAAATGAGTTTCTCTTCAGGTGGAACGGGAGTCACTGCTCAGGCTGAATCCAGGAAGCGGGGTATCGTCAGACGAGTCACAGCTGAGGGCGGGGTCTGCAATGCCCACAGGGCGCCTCTCATGTGGTTATCTGGGTCCTTTACGCGTGTCACTGATGCAACAGACCATCACAGCTGAGGTGTAGCAATGGAAAACATGTCTTTTTTTTTTGCTAGCTAAGATGTCATATTTTTTGGAAAGTCATTGGAGAGTCTGGTTGTGCTGTTGACCCCGCGACCCCTGTGGGCCGGCTGAAGGGGGAGGGATCTGGACCTGTGGGACAGTGGAGGTGTAAGCTCTAGGATATCTGCTGTCCTATCAGCACAGGGGAATCACTAAAGGGCATCACTGAGATGAGGCTCAGATTCCACCTCCTCTACCTTTTGGCCGGCTGTGATTGGAGGAGCAAGCATGGTTTCGAGACTGTGATAGGCCTAAAGAGAAAACACATGGGTGTGTCATTCATAATATCAAACAGGTGGCAGGAGGAGGGTGGGTTAATCCCAAGGGCGGATTAAAGAATCCAGGAGCAGGACGGAACGGCACCGAGAAGGTTGGCAGGACAAGGGGGTGGCGTGCAGGGACTGGCAGTGCACGACCCATAGAAACATCTAATACCCTTCATTTCGCTTGCTTTTCCTGGCAGGGGTTGGGGGGGCGCGGTATGCTGCTCCAGCCCCTGTCGTTACCCAGCACGTTTTAGGTTGCTAAGCAACCATCGCCCAAGAAGGCATTGTGCTGACATTTGTATTTTTTTTTTTTTCCTTTGGCCCTTTTTCCTCAAGAAAGAAAAAAAAAAAACACTTTTGGGTTTGTTGAATAAAGCAGCCTGATGAGAAGATGACAGGCTGGGGGCTGATGAGGGAAATGGAGAGTGAAGGACCCTGATTAATCCCCGGTCAGCTCAAATCGACCATGTTCAGCCTCTTCTGTCATAAACAGGTGACACGAAGGCTGGCCGCCACTGATTGTGGGACGCAAGGTCACCAGGCCACGGCACTCGTTTGAGTTACCCGCACTGTCAAACGGAGCACTCCGGTTTACATTCGAACAGGGAGGAGCTCTAGGAATGCATATAGACAAAATAGAAACATACGGGCAATTATTAACAGCTTAAAAACCAGCTTGTGACTACTGGGTACAGAAGATAAAATGATGGATGGATGGATTCACATGGAGCGGATTGTGGGTCTGCTCCAAGCTGAAAGCCACTTTACTGTTTAACGAGGTCACGTGCGGGGAGTGCGACTTCGGCTCATTTCATAACGAAGACACGCCTACCTGGACGGCTGGGAAAAGATAGCAAATTAATGTTTGCAGAGTATGCAAAGTGCTCCCCCACCGTGGGTTTTTCATGGCTGAGATTCGATGACGTTTCTTTTTCTTATCCATTTTAATTTTTTGTTTTGACACAAAGAATATGGTCACAAAAAGTAAAATGTTTACACGATGACCTCTGAACATCGGATGTGTTTTCATTCTGACTCCCTGTCACCATTTTTTTTCTTTTTTTCCCCTGTTGTCAGTAAACAAATGCGGACGTCTGGGCACGTCGGCCCACAGACACCCGGCCTGTCCTTGACCCCCGTCAGTCGCAGTGCTGACAGCTCGCCGTGCTGTGCAACAACTGCCACCACGACGGTGCATCACCTGGGATCTGTGATGCGAAAACGGCAGCCAGAGCTGAAGAGAGAGAGAAAATAAAGCCCCTTAACTTCATTAAAGGTTAAACATCCACTTTAGGATATTGCCGTGATCGGTCTTCATGTCGAGGGGAATCCTTAGGATTCACACCACGTGCCTACGGAAGATGAAGTTACGGCACGTGATGTACCTTCAGTCTAACCGCTGTGTATGGTGGCTGACAGGGCCCCTTCGTTACACGTGACTGCATACATGTCATAGGTGCTCCTAGGTCGCTACAACTCTCCCCACCCAGCCACTGTGAAATGTTCAGTCCGTCACCTTCAGAATGGCAGTAAACCACCTTGGGTGGAGAGTAACCCGATCCTGCCTTGTCATTGGGGGAGGGAAGGGTCCAGCCAAAGAGCCCCCTACCCTGCCACTGGGCGGACAGGTTTATTTATCTAAGCCCTGGCTGCTCTCCTGGTTCTGCTTTTGGGTAATTCGGTGTGAAACCTAATCCCCTAATTAATCCTCTAAACTGTGGTTTTTTAACCATTAAACCAATTATGCTATTACAAGCCCCCGAACCTGTAAAGGGCGATGTGTGAGCCCTGGCTCAGCAACTTCGGGTCAGTTCCTACCATGGGAGTCCTCGCCTAGAGAAGGAGCCAGACCAGAGAGGGTGTAGAACCCGTGCAAAGAGCGTGAGTGGCAAATACATTTCACATGAATGCACGATATTAATTGATTCACTTTCCTATATGGGCTGCCTTTTTCCTCAGCTGACAATGGATATCCCAGCATGCTGAGTGAGATCAGAAACCATGGACAGACCTGAGTGGCTTTTCTGAAGGCTGATTCATTATTTCACTCTGAATGTAGGAGGGAAGCAGTACCATAACTGTACAGCAAAGCCCCCAGGCTGAGTCCAGGCCACCATCCCATTGGGAGACCCAGTCCTGCCCTTATCCTCCATCTTGGCTGACAGGCTCCACTTACCTCTGGTCTTTCTTGCAGGAAGCTTGTGGCAATTCACCTTTTTCCTGTCAAATGTGGGAAGGTGAAAATATGATTGTTTTGCTGTGGTGAAAATTTTGGTGTAAGAGGTTTTTCTCTAGGTGGGGGCAAAATAGAACCCCCAGCCCAGTGACCTGTCAAACTGGGCCTGATCCCTTGGTGTGAAAGAGAGGGACCTGTATTAACTCAATGGCACAGGTTGTCTGGGATTTCAGGATCCAAAAGGGTTAACCCCCTCCGTTGTTTTTGCACATTCCTCAGCTGGGACCACGATGTAAATTAAAATGGTTTACCTGTAGTTTCACTCGGCACGAAACCGTGTCATCATTCACAGAGCCCAAGTCGGCAAGGAGCCCGTTTCGATCGGCCGTCTGTGTGCCCCGCCGGTGACGATCCGGGGCAGTATGACAGCACCGTCTCACAGCACTTCCTCTAAAGTCCTCTACAGGTAACACCAACACTGCCCTTTGTGCCTTTGTTTGATGGAGGTCTGATGTAAGTGAATAAAAAAAGAAAAATAAAAGTAAAGCAAGAACCACAGCTTTGTGATGCGGTGAATGGATGGCGTTATGATCAAATGAGGTCACAGGTCTAAAGGGTACAGCAAGGACAAGAGCGTGCCCATGAGAGCTAATAAAAGCAAGGTGGAGCTGCTCTCTGGGAACCTCCCCGTCCCCTGGAACGAGAATGCCGTTCGCTCACCACCTAAAGTACCGCGAGGTCTTTAATGAAACCCCAAGGCCAGATTTGTGCTGCCCAAAGATTGGCATTTTGAGACAAAAATAAGGGAGGGAGAATAGTAGCCAGTCCGCCATAGGACCTATCGAACCCGCTTTCATAAGCGTGGTCGCCAGCAAGGGCCAGGAAGGCCGCCAGACGGTGGCTTTATCTGGGAGAACAGGAGGACTCGCGGACACCACACAATGCAGGGAATTCAGCCCGTCCGCCAGGCCCTAATTGAATTTCAGAGGCCGGTGACTCCTTTGGCCTTCTTCCCACCATTGTTATCACCAGGGTCTGTCGTTGAGAGCACCAGAGAGAGCCGGCCTCTCACCACACTGCAAGCTTACACCTCCAATGAGTGTTATTCTGTGGAGAGGCCGAGTGAGCGGTAGCTCAGCCTGGCTAAATCCAAGCCACTCTGCTGGGTGCAAAGAAACAGGCAGGGGGTGGGGGGGTATGTTGCACACTGAAGGGGAGAGAGATCGACCTTCACCAGGACAAAGTTCCTAAGTTCAGCCGGGCACAGCTGGCGAGAGGAGTTGACGTGGCGCCTTCCGAATTAATGATATGAGTCAAGGTCAAGGTCAAGGAGGTGTTGAACACTTGCCAAGTGTGGAGTGCAGGGGGGACGGTGGAGGGACAAATGCATTAAAACCATGGGCACACCTGGAGACGTGATTACGGATCATCGCCCATATCCCCTGACTGACTGCTGCATGTCAATACGGAGCAGAAATAAAGACAAGGGGATCGAGCTTCAGCCATGGGTGTGGAAGGGGATGACGCATCTCACATGACTTTAACGGGGATGGAGCGAAGACCCAGCCAAGTGTGAGGAGAGCAGTCTCCAAGACAGAGTGACATCCTGAAAATGTGTAATCAGCATCTCCCTGGCGTTAATTAAAGATGTTTGTGCACTGGAGTGGGTAATGATACGACAGTCAGCTTCCTCTGTACAGATGGGTATCGCTGCCAATCCGCCCAGTGTGGGAAATATCTCCACCCAGGGAAGAGGGCGGGACATGTGGCTTCCAACTATGAAAGGAGCAGATTTTTGGTGATATGTCTAGATAGATATATAGATAGATAGAGCCATTATTCAGACGAAAACAATGTGCCTATAGACCTTATGTAAGGAATAAAGTTTTTATGTAACCTTTAACAGGTTTCTTTAATGGAATACACGATATGCATCGTTTCACTGAGCTGGGTAATAATCATTTAAGATAGCTGTACCTCACTGTTAGACAGAAGATTGTATGCAGTGGCCCCTGCAGGTCAAGCAGAGAAGTGCATACATCTAACTGCGTTCCAGGCAGAGCACACCAGTGACGCTGCAGTTTTGATAAAAAGTATTCTTCTCATATATTCATTTTCAGTGCTCTGTGACACAGTTCATTCGGTCACTTGCCAGTTCCTAATTGAATTTCATCTATGGCTGTTTGGCCCCTTGCCCCAACTGTTACCAACAGGGTCTATCTTACTGTCCTAGAAAGAATTTGCCTCACACTAGACCATGGTGGCATTAAAGTGCAGTAAAGGAGGAATGGGCAGTGAAATAAAGTGAGGGAAAGCACAGAGATATAAGGAGAGGGGTGACTCAGTGAAATAAGGAGAGAAAGTGACTTAAGGAGAGGGGTGGCACAGCGAAATGAGAGAGTGACTTAAGGAGAGGGATGGCACAGTGAAATAAGGAGAGTGACTTAAGGAGAGGGGTGGCACAGTGATTGAAGAAGAGGGATGGCACAGTGAAATAAGGAGAGAGAGTGACTTAAGGAGAGGGGTGGCACAGTGAAATAAAGCGAGAGAGTGACTTAAGGAGAGGGGTGGCACAGTGAAATAAGGAGAGAGAGTGACTTAAGGAGAGGGGTGGCACAGTGAAATGAGAGAGTGACTTAAGGAGAGGGGTGGCACAGTGAAATA
>JAACJT020000086.1:4823724-4835627 GCA_009936485.2 Gymnarchus niloticus | reverse complement strand
CTTGCATTGAGGGTGTAAGGTGCTAGGTTGCTAACGGGGTGGAATACACAAGATCCGTGATAACAAGATGGTGGCAGTGCCCCTCGCTGAAGGTGTTATATTGACTGCGTGTGTGTGTGTGTTGGGGGAGAGGGGGTCAGTCTTGCTGATAAGCATTGACCAGGTGGAGAACAGAGACGCTGTCCATCTTTGCCAGCTCCGTATTAATAGGTGTACGCGTGTTGGTGAAGAGTGCTGAAGATTCTCCTTGGAAAGAACTCACTGTTCAAAATATTCCAGCCTGGACCAAAGAGCTTAGCCAGCAGGGAGAACCAGAATGAGCTGAAAGCCAGAGGGGAGAAAATTCAATCATCAGCATCTGCAGACATGTATGTACCTTATATATATTTACACATGTATATTTATGTGTACATTTGTGTATTGTACTGTATATTTATGTACGTTCTGGTATTAGATCGCTATGGAGATAAAAGAAAGTGTGCGATGCCTACCCCTGACAGATGACAGATGTCCTTATTTGGTAATGGAGCATAGCTGACAGCAATGTACCCAGTTTACGGGGTATGGATGCTATTAGCTGTGGGGGGCTGAGGAAACAGAGTGAACCATGACCAAGCTGTTAGGACTGTGAGGCTCAGCTCGGAGCTGGCTTGCTGGGGGTGCCAGTCTCTCTACTTGCCTTAGTTCCCATTTGCACCCCCAAACTCCTACTCCCCCCCCCCACCAGCCATCATGTCCATTTGCTTTTCTAATCTTGGCGCGCTCTGGCATAACAGTCACGCGCGCCAAACCCGTCTGATTTTGAAAAACGGGATAAAGAGGAATGAACGGGGGACGCCGTTCTGCCATCGGACCTCCCGGCCCCAGAGGCGGGTGCGGAGGCGGCGGTGTGAGAGAAATTACGGCAGTGTGGCAGGCCTCCCTCCAGGACAGTTTTGTTCTTAATCAAAAAGCTCATTACTCCACGTGCAGGTTGCCTATCCTTAATGTCCCAAGGGAACGTGATAGATGTGTTGCGGAGAGTCGGGGCAATTACCAGCAGAAAGGGAGAACGATACGAGCCCCACTTCAGCCTGGGGAGCCAGTTAGCCTTAAACATTTACGGCAGAATTTACCACCTCCGCATTTCTCCCTTTGATTTCTCATTACACCTCACAAAGTGTGGCTGCTGACGTCAATACAGAGGCAGCTCTCCATGCCGATTGGTCCCACAAAGCGCCCACGTCCCATTTCATCGAAGAATTGGTCCTAATGAGCTTGATGTCTGACTTTGATTTCTTCACACCCTAAACTCTTGTGTCGTTGTAGTGACTGAAAGCCCTGTTGACAACTGTTGATCGACTAACATCACTGCTGCCGATAAAGGACAATGCCAACATGAGGAGTCCACCGATTGACGCCCTCAAAAGGGTAAACCGGATGCAAAGCAGCCTCGGTCACTTTGCAAATGCTGGTCTTTGTGTCATTGAAGAGGTTGATGCTATTTATTCAAATAAATCTGTTCATACACAGCAGAGAGACTCTATGACAGTATTACTTCAAAATAGTAGGGCTTTGGCTTTGATAAAACATTCAATCCAATGACCAAAACCAGGTGCACACCTAAACACACTTATCTGCTGACAATATTACCGCCTGGACTGCAGAACATGGCCAGCAATGACGTATAACGGCACACCTTGAGCTCTGATAGACTGCTTAATCCAATCTGTGTTATCCACAACACCATCTGATGTGAGACACAGTGATGGCCGTATTTCTGTACAAATCACAGTCCTCATGATAGATTGGGACCGTGTGTGTGTGTGTATGTTTAAGTTTAGCCTTTAAAATCAACAAAATCTGTAAAAATCGAGGGAAATTTGAAAATTAGGATTCATACAGTCCATCTATGAATAATCTTTTTTTATGTGTCGCATCTCCTTTTGTTTCCTTTTGGTCCAGATGGCTATAAATATGTATATCCAACTGGATTTAAAACAGCTGGCTTCAAATTGGTGACAGGACTGATATTCTGAAAAGATTCTGCTAGTTCTGTGTATTTACTGCCAAATTAAAGTGATCGATATGAATGCGGTGGGCATTGCTTGGCATGCTAAGTGTGTTACTAAGCTGCTCTATCTTGTGATGTCATCATTATGGGACAATGTTTGGCTCAGATGGAAAACACAGGCTCATCAATGAACGGGCCTGTAGCAGGGCCAGAGTCTCAGCTTTCCATCTAACAGTGTCATGAACTGACAGTAACACAATGTGTGGGAAGTAGCTGAGGGTTGTTACAAGTCTTTTCCAGAACATTTTTGAGCTTTGATAAGCTTACATGGCTGACATAAAACCAGATGGGGAAAACAATTCAGTTCACATGTAATCCAGATTCAAGGAACAATCCATAAGCATCCTCAAAGACTAAGTCTGGATTAACAGCGAACCACCCACACAGCAGGTGGGGGCACAATGATACACCAAGGTTTACCATGAGAAGAGAAATGACCTCCATTGGTGTTTACTCCCGCTGTCATCCAGTGAAACCAGTAAGAATTTTGCGTAAGATCCAGCAAGCATACTCCACTCTCAGCTACTACCACCTCACCCCACCCCCAGGAGACAGAGCAACAAGGATTAAATCATGGCAGGAAAAAGAATAAAAGAATTTAAAAAAAAAACCCGCCACTTGTTCACAGCGGAGCTGCAATAAGCCCGGCTGAATATGTAATTCCCATTCGAGCGGGCTTGGAGGAGTGCGCTCTGAATAGCCCTTATCCTACATAAGCTCATTTCTCAGCGTGGGGGAAGGGAAGGAAAACGTATCGCCGATGTTCCATAATCACATGCCTTCAATGTCAATAACACCCACTCGAGGTGCAGTCGGCATGCATGTGTTTGTATAATCAGTGTGAGACAGGCCTATTGATCCTATAATCACGACTCAGTGGAGCATCTCTCCGGGAGGTAGAAAGATGTACACGCTGCCCGGGCATAGGGGCTTACACGCACATGCAAACACGTGTAAAACCTTGACAGATCTACACATGTTGGATATTCATAATTAACCATAATACTTTCCCGTCTACACGCTCCATAAACTGATCCGTGCTGGCTACTGCATTTGAGATGTAGCCCGATCGGGGGGGCAGGCCGCAGGGCCAGAAGTTTCTGGAAAAGTTCCGAGACGGAATTATGCATCAGCTCATAACGGATGACTGGGCTTCGAGGCACATGGAGCAATAGCGATTTCTCAAAACGACGTGGGCCACTTCTGGTTAAGGCGAGCACAGTTATGGCACAATGATAACTGGAAACAGCGCAACCTCTCATAGGACCAAGGGCTTCCCACCTCCCTCCACTGTGCTGTGAATAGCATAACAGCCCATGCGATCCAAAGGGATTATGGGAAGGGTTCATTATATCTATGGTGCACCCCCTTAACTAACCAAGCACATACATGCTGTCCTCCAGAATGAGAGTGAGGTGCTATTTGGGTTCCTGCAGTTGCAGTAAAGCCCTTTGTCAGACAGGAACAAGACATGCCCTAACTGTGTCACTGTGTCCTCCAGAGTGACTTTTAGATCATGATTACACAGTTCAGCCACACCATCTGTCAGTCTGATGCTTGGTAGTGTTAATGAAGAAAAAAAAAAATGCAAAAAAAAATTAAAATCCATCGCTCCTAGGAACACTACTATCACCTAGGAGTCTGTCTGGTTAATATTATGGGGAGTGTGTAATTCTTTAGTGCTCCTTCCTCACCTGCTGTAATTTGTAAGCGGACAAAAGGCAGAGACTCCTAACATGGTTCCTACTGTTTCTCCTCAGGAGAGGCTCCTCGGTGACGAGCCACACATGGGTGTAAATGTGAGAAGTGGATTTGCCACCTGCTTAAGGCCACAGTCTGCCATTAAGCGTGGAGATAATGGAGACACTTTAAACCAAACAATGGCAAGCAGCTCATTACCAAGCTCAGTTTCTGTTCTGGTGCCCTTCACTAGCTGCCACTGATACCCCTCAGAGTTAGATTTTGGCTTGTGAATTCATTTAAAGTCCCCTTCCCCTGGGGATAAATGGCTCTTTTCAGCACCACGGAGAGTGACAGCAAACCCAAGACTCTGCAGACATGAAAGAGGTGATAAAATCTGAGCCTGTATTCCAGGATCTAATAAAAGGGACAAAACATTTTTGTTTTCATATGAACTTATATTTAACACACATTTTACTCTTTTCTTAATGCTTCAACGAAAAAAAAAATCACCTGAACTCGAATTTCACGCCATTACTGGGATAGTATTGTGGCTTTGGAGGATGCGAGGCTAACGGCTAGATTGGCAGAGCACTGAGACACTTCTAAGCAGAGGGGGTACAGATCTCAACCCTTTGAAATGCTTCCAAACCCTGGCATGGAAACAGAGACCTTTAAAAATTGAATGAGACCAGATCACTGCTCACTGGGCAGCAGGGTAATGTGAGCTCTGTCTTCGGCACAAAGGGGTCCGAAGGTCCGGGGCCCACCTGAAAATGGGTGGTAAACGGATCTCCCAGAAGCACGGGGCTGGAGCTCTGGGGGCTCCCTGAGCCGATTACGGAGAGGCACAGTTGTCAGGGCTGCAGTGGAGTCAGGAAGGTTGGGAAAGCAGCGGCGGGCTGGACTTGGGGCAGATTGGGGTGGAAATCAACTCAACTCCATCTCTGCACCAAATGCCATGCTGAGGCACGGCTATGATCTTAATCAGAACCGGTGGGGGTGTTGAAGTTGTGTCCCATGAGCATGACAACATGAAACATTCATACTGTCACGTTTTATTCCAACACGATCATACCATCATGTTCTTGCTCTTATCAAAAACAGCTCTACGAATTTACATTAGCCTGCCCACACACACAATTTCCCCCTGCTTCTGCTGAGAATATTCTGAAATATTGATTCTATGACATTTATCAATGGTACTTTAAAACTCACACAATGATAAGGATTTTTTAAGTAATTGAAAGAGAATAAGGCACTCCAGTAATTGATGACAGATTAATTGTTAATCTGGCCCTGCCTTTAGACCCACCAGACACTGCAGTTTTTAATCAGATCGTTTTTCACGCTTACGATCCTGTCTCTGCTTAATTGCGTGCAGTTTGCTATGAATCTCAAAGTTGATTTAATTTGGATGACCAGCTACTGCATGCAGAGGGCCCCAATCTTTTACAGTAAGGCTAATTGTCTGGGACGAATGAGGATCGAGGGTCAGTTGAGATTCTAATCAAGAAAGATAATTCCAGCCTTCAAAAGGTTCGTATCATATGCTAGCTTAAAAAGGGACCCAAATTTTTAGAGGATGGGAACAACTGAAGTTAACAAAATGTAGGACGTGACACAATACCAGAGCACAGAGACCCTAAATCTCAGCAGATGGGGAAATGGTCTGTTCCAGGAAGTCTCCTATCCTCTTCCCATTAAGCAAACTCTCTACCTCAAACTTGGTGGTATCCCCTCACGGCAAAAACGGCCAGAGAACCACGGCATCACTAAATGTAAAGGAACAGCAGGCCCTCATCCAGCAGACAGTGCGAGACCTTCAATGACGGATGAGAGTCACGTGAGACTTTTAAAGCACTGGGGGGGTGAAGGGCGAAGAAGATCTCAAGACACGTAAAATCAATCCCGTCTGACAAACAGAGGAAATGGGGGCCTACCGATGCCGGACTTTGATTGCTATCTGGAGAAGAGCAAGCTACTTTCATGAGATGATCGATACTGATCTATAACAAATGAGCCGTCAAATACACTTATATGCTCCATCAAGGAGAAAATATCACTGGCGCGAGGCTGGCCTATTTTTTTTAAAAGGTTGAAGGATTATTTTTCTTTCTGTTTTTCAAAATTCTCCATCAGAATTACATTTCCTGGGTTTAAATTCCAGGAAACAAAGGGTTTTGAGGAACCAGTTTCAAAAAGATCCTCACTAATAACAGGGAACAGTATCTTTGTCAGGCTCCATACTTTACATTCCAGTGTCTCAGGTATGACCTTTGACCTGCACGTGTAGAAAAGATGAACAGTCTTTATCCTGGTAACCCCAACCAAACAACACACATGCACCCATGCCCTTCTACCCCAGCTGCCTCTTTCACCGTCGGATGACCGCCGGGTCTCCAGAGATGTGAAATGTGTGGCAGAGCAGAGACAGTCCATATTGCGCCTTGTCATGCAGGGCCGCAGAGTACAGGAGGACGCACAGTGTTTCGCCCATGCCGTCTGCCACCGCTAAGTTGCAGCGGCAGCTCATCAGGGATCAATGAGCCGTGGGCAGCCAGGTGGAGATGAAGGACAGAACCACAACTCCACACGTGCAACCTCACTGACGGTCCGTAGCGGGGAAGAAGACAACCGCAAACTCCGCAGCCCATACCCTCTTGACGAAACGCAAAGGGACACGGCTCTAGAGAGCCAGTGACAGGGTCATGCCAAAAAAAGAAGACAGGAATGTGCAAGACACTTGCGATCACAGTGTGACTTCCCAGCAGCCCACCAAGCCTCAGATAGCTGCCTTTGGATGGAAACATAATGAAACAGTTTTTTTGTTTACCTTCAATGTCCTGCTTTGATACCCCCCCCCACCATCAGCCTGTCACCAGCAAGTGAAGTGCTGGAACCTCACAGTCACAACAGACCATCGCTTTCGCGTTCTTCCATTTTAATCACCTCAAAACCTTTGTACCGGTCAATGCATTAATTGCATTTTTTAAATTTTGTTTTTTAAAGACCCTTTTAGGAGGAAAAACAAGGGAGACGATGCCAATTTCTCCCACTCTGCCTGTGCACTTTGACTAATGTGAGAGAGAGAGAGCGAGAGAGAGAGAGAACGGAGGAGGAGGAGCAGTAAGTGAGAAAGAGGAGAGACACAGAAGAGTTGGAAGCTTTTTGTGGTGCCTGTTGATCGTGCGCCGAACTCAGACAGGCAGGCAGGGCATGATTAAAATTTTAAATGAGAACGCTGTCAAGTATCGGGCTGTGCTGTGGAACAGATGACCGGTCTCAGTCCCCAGAGGCTGAGAAGGTGGGCACTGATAGTAGACGGCTGATGAGGACACCAAGGGTCGTGACCAAACAACGTCATCGCTGTTATCGTCCCGCCAAGGCCTGAGAGTCAAAGAGTGAGTGACACTGTCCTCAAGCAAAAGAACACACATCCAGTGACACGCACTCATCCACGTGTCCCAAGCACACAAAAAGTGCATTTCTGTAGACGGCGTGCAGCGAGCATGGTTGATAGATGAACACGATGCGGTTGGGCTTTATAAGCTACACGGATCTCATAAGCATTGCCACATCAATATATGCTTGCAATATTATGCAAATCTATGTTTAATATTTGTGCAAAATGGCAAGCACACAAACAATTTCCATCAATGCTAATTGTTTTGTTGTTGTCTCTGGAAAATGTATTGCCATCCAAGTTTGAAATTATTTTCGTTAAAACTGCTAACACGGAAATTAGTGCTTTTTCATGTTTTTTTTTTCATTTCCAGTGCACCGTACGTGGGATCTTTGGAACAAGACAGCAATCTCGCACATTCTCAGACGTGTCGGTGTGTCTTTATATTCACAGCAGCCACGGCATCAAGAGTGTGAAGTTTGGCACAGCGTGTAAAAAGGGGCACACTTCGGAGCCCTTGCGTTGATTCTGCAGAATGGGCATAATGACCCCTGAAAGGCAAACATAAAGAGGACACAATTTGCATGTAAATGTGTACTAATTTTAATGAGTTTATTTGCTACACATTTAACCTTGCATCCTTGGCTAGCTGTAGACGAGGACAGAAAGTAACAATTCAATACAGGAAGAGACGACTTGCTACTGTGAGCCAGTATTTGAACAAAATGCATGGAAAATGACCTACTAATCACAAGACATTAGACCAAAGAAGGCTGGAACTGAAGCTTCAGTGTGGATTTGTGCCCACCTGACTGTGTTCCAAATATGTGGTTTCGAATATCAAAAACTGAGATAATGATCCTATTTAATGAAGATTCCGAGGAACTGTGGATGGAATTCCAAGAAGTCACCCAAGAGGAATCTAAGAAGAATGTAGTCAAAATGAGAGCCAAAAAAATCAACGGATGAATGAGGAGAGGAAAAGTCAAAATCAAGAAAGATCAAGGTCTCTGAAAAGTACCAAATCGTGAGCTCCAGCAAGCGCCTTGGAAGGACAGAGACCAATATTACAGCATCTGACAGCCACTAAAAAAAAATATGGAAAAACAAGAACGATTTTTCCGAAGATCTGTGAGATTAAAAAGTTCCAGCCTCAGGTGGGTATGGTGATGGGCTTCAATAGGCAAATAATGACTGATTGAGCAAAGATCTAGGATAGGAAGAATACACAGAAGACCTGTGTAGCATTGACAACTACAATACATTTAATGAGGTCAGACGCATGGAAGACCCTTCAATAATGAAGAGATTAAATTAGCTCTGTGATCACTGTCAAAAAGGAAGACGATAGGGATAGATGGCATCCCAATAGAAATATTACTAGCAACTGAAGAAAAATTTAATTGTTGACCAAATTATGCTCACACGTTTTAAAAACAACTCAATGGCGTTCAGACTGGAAGAGATCAGTTTATATTCCAATACCACAAAAAGACAATCAAAAGATTGCACTGATTTATTGTGTAGTTTTCCTAGTGTCACATACTAGTAAAATTATGTTAAAGGTAATTCAACAAAGATTAGAACCCTAAACAGGAAATGAATAGCTTAATGTAGAAATGAAAATTCTGGAAAGGGTAAAGGGTTCAGAAACATTGCTGATGAACAATGGGTAATTAAAAAAAATAAGGAAAACTAGACGATCAACACGTGCTTTATGGATTACGGCAAAGACTGACTGTGTCTGCTATGTCAATTGATGGCACGTTCTCAGGAAAATGGGTTTGCCGGAGCATCTTGTTGTCCTTATGAAGAATCTTTACATTGGACAAGAAGCCACAGTCAGGAGAGAACACGAAGAAACTGAGAGTGTACAGATTGGGATGGAGATAGACAAGGATGCACAGTCAACACACCTGTTCAGAAGGAGAGGAACTGGCCTGATCTAGAACGTGACAAATATGAACTCAAGACTGGAGGAAGAAACATCTACCTTCATTATGACACCATACTTATAGTGAGGGAAACATGAAAGGGTATAAAAAGAAGTGAGAAGATGGGACTATGGCTAAAGGTAAAGAAAATAAATGTTATGACCGTTTGATTGGCACCCCCTTGAGTTGTGACTGTGAAGACAGTTTTGGCCTCTGTGGAACAATCGACTGCAATATGGATTCAGCAGCTATGTCAGAGACCAACACTTAACGGAGCTACAATGCAGGACCAGGAAAAGAGCAGAGCTGACGTACTGTAGATCTAAGAGTGAAGATCAGAATTGTTCAGAATACGTATAGTATTTTCTGTGATCTTTACGGACAGACAATGAAGCAGCAGAACAAAAATCAAGCCTTTGAACCTTTGGTGCTGGTGAAGACTCATAAAAGCACCATTGATTACCAGGAAAACAAATCAATTTTTTCACCTGAAGCACAAATGACCAGACTGAAGCTCTCTTCTTTAGGGAAAATTGCAAAATATTGAAGTGCATTTGCAAAAACCATTACGGTTAGAACAGCCAAAGGTAATTAAAAAAGGAAGAGGGTGACCAGAAACAAGATGGATGGGCTAAATCATGACAAGTATGCACATGCCTTTGAAGAACCAGGAGACATAGGTCTTGAGAAATGCTATGTAGATGGTAGCCAGAAGTTGACATGAACTTGATGGCGCCTGGTAATAATAAATAGGACTGGTATATTGTTCAGGATGCCTTGTCCCCTGAGTTTCCTGGGATAGGCTCCAGGCTTACGGCAACCCTGTACTGAACAAGCAGTTATGGATGAATGGGTGGGTATTTTGAGCATTCCTATCGAAATTGTTACAAAAATCCATGTGCCTAAAACTTAGACATAGCTGAGAAGCAACATCTGTGGCCCACAAAAGACCCCTGACTGCCTAACGCGAAGAGCTGCCCTCCCTCTGTTTAAAGCAGAAGAGCCTTTTGGCCCAGCAGCCCCGACAACAGAGAAAAGAGCATTGGAAAACAAGGACAGGGTCAGAGGTGCTTCAGAGTAACACAAAGAGTGCGTGTTAGTTTAATGGCTTCACTCAAACACCGCGAGTTCGCTGAGCGAGAGAGGGAAAGGGCAAACGTAAGAGCCGGTTAAGGGAGCATTCATATCTGACCTGGCCTACGGCAACGAGTCGTGGCAGAAGAAAGCTATCAAAGATCTGGAGGTATAAAGGCAGGGACCCTGTGCGGAGTGGGGGCCTCCTATCCTGAGGGGAACCCTTTACTTCATCAGTAGAAGTGACCTGGAGAAGATTGGGATAAGCATGAACAGCAGATTATGCTTTTAAGAAAAGAACAGCAAGTCTTGGACCAATTCACTTCTGTCCATAAAAAACTCCCACTCTGGCCTGACGAGTCATCCAGACCACAGTGGGAATGGAACAGGAAATCCCTGTGAGACCCTAATGTGGTGGATGTCAGTGGGGAAGAGACTGTGAGCAGTAATGTGTGCCACACATCAGGGCGGTTCTGATCCAGTGCCGGCCAGAGGGTCAAGTTGTCATTCTGGGATGTAAGCCCCCAGAATGAGATGAGGAAACCCACTCCCCCAGTGGGTATGAGGCCTCAGTGGAAGCTCGTCAGACTTGTTCCCTCAGTGGTTCCTCACAATTAGTACTTCTTTCTCTGTTACCAATGAATTAGCAAATAGCAAGACTGGAAGATGAAGGAAACCCCACCGCTGTGCAGATCCACCAAAGCTCACCGCCCCAGTAGTTTAGCTCCCAGCTGTTCTCAACACCACCACCCCCCCCCCCAAAACCGCCACCACCCAGCTTGTTTGTTTCACTTAGCTGCCACGCAGCGTGTGCTTGTGCGGCCTACACTGTTTTAATTACCGTTTTTCATCCTCCATGCAGCGTGCGCCGTGAGCCTGGCAGACTGTGACCGACACAGCTGGCAGCGTGGGGTCGCATCAGCACGACGAGCTATTGGGGGGGGGGTTTCCAGCACGGCACATTCTGCCGTGCGGTCTCCCGCAACGCAAACCACCCCATTTTTTATTCTCTGCCTGCAACTTCATGCATTTAATCCAGTACTGTCTGATACCACTCACAGAAATGAAGGCGTTCAGCGCATCTCCAGATCCTTAAACAAATGGCCATGTCAACGATGCTCATTTTGCTGCTGTGGAATTACCCCCCTCTCAACAGCAGCTCTTGTCTTCACCCATGCCACACACGCGGGTCACCATTTAAAGTGACAGGCCATGATTTTTGAGAACTCAAAATCAGGATTCTATTCTTTTTTTTCCAAAGACTGCCATCAGCCAGTCTATGTGTACTGGAACAGTCTCATTTCCACCTGTGAAATTACATTTATTAACTCTCTGAGAGGAAGTGATGTGTTCTGTGACCTAATTGGTCACTTGATTGCGGGAGTTCACCTCTCTATCCTTGATTCCAGCATCTCAAGCTTGCATACTGCTCGGGTAAATATTATGGTGGGGATGCAGATTTAATTCCCTTCATTAATATGAACGGGACAGTGTTCTCTATTCGGTAAGGAACCTTATGAGATGAAGAGCATGGGTAAAAAAAATCGCTCACAAAACTGCGATGCATTCATTTTTTTGAATGGTCCTGAGACAGGTACCGCCGAGGCAGGTGAAGCCCTACCTACACCTCCTGGCACTGTCGTTCTGCATTAAGACGTTCGTCAGTCACATCCCCCAGACTACCACCCATTAAGGAGCGTCTCCTGATTGCCAGCAGAATGCTGGATCTCAGATCTTTCTGAATGGGGGGCTGGCA
>JAACJT020000086.1:4797950-4822893 GCA_009936485.2 Gymnarchus niloticus | reverse complement strand
CCTTCCAGGCTGTATCCCGGCCTTGTGTTCAATGCCAGGATAGGCTCCAGGTTCCCCCATGATGATGGCCAAAATATACAGTTAGAAAATGGATGGATAGATGGATGGATAAGCTAAGCTAATTACTTGCTAAAACACCATATTTTGCCCTGGCTTAAAGAGCCAATCAACATGCAAGCATGTCAATTATCTCATCTGAAAAATATTTTTAAAAGCCAAAACAATGAGAAGGTAGTTATAAACCGCCTTGTGGAATTGAAAGACGGCCAATCATTTCAAAACACAGATGCTATTGTACGTGATACTCGGCTTTGTTCAGATGAATCTGGCTTTCCTGTCCTGTCCTTAGCAGGAGCCACAGAGTATTGAGCACTTTCTGTAGTGTCTTTTTCCCCAGGACCTTCGTCCACAAAGAATGAAGGACCGTAGTAGGTCAAAGCAAAAGGCAGAGAGAGGCTACCAGCCGGCTCACTCTTTTCTCAGTGGAACAAGTGGGTCACATGAAGTCTTTTGTTGCACGTAGCTGAAAAGGGAAAAAAGAAGAGACTGAAAAATCAGACAATGCCGACAAATCCCTGGAAACAAAAGTCCATTTACAGCAGAAGCTGCCATCCAGACGAAACCAAACGAAAATTCCAGTTGGTTTTTTGACTGCTCCTATATCGATATGTCACACCTACTGTTCATCAGCACAGTGCCCACAGATGCCTCACTTAATGAAGCCCAGCTGGCCCTCATTGGGCTGATTATGTTGTTAGAGATAAGTAGAGTCAGCTGGGTGAAATCAGAGGCTTTTTTATTCAGTTTTTTTTTTTCCTTTTCCGTAAATCAAGGGTCTTTTTTTTGTGAATTTGAGGTATACTCTGAGTGACATGGTTGGGGGATGGGCCTGGCCTGGCCTGGCCTGGCCTGGCCTGACCTGGCCTGGCCTGGCCTGACCTGGCCTGGCGGTTTGGTTCTTACTTTCTTGTTCATATGTTTTGTTTCATTGCATGGTTTTTAGTTTATTTTTTTCTTTCTCTAATTTCAGTTTAAAAGGGGTTATGACCCTGTTTCATGTGTAGTTTTTTTGGATCATAATCATATCTGTTCATGGACTTTTTCTTCTGCATATTCTCGTTGCCTAGCTGCAGACATTCGGTCAAGTCTCTTGACCTGGAACACACTAAAGGGGAGGCAGGTGTGGAAGCCACTAGTTTAGCACTTGAAGACGGGGACGGCCAGATTGGAGAGTGTGGCTGATGAGCCACGTGTCAGCGGCCAGGAATATCTTTTATGTTCCCACAAATGTCACTCTGCCCTTGGGAAGTGTGCCTTCAAGGCAAGGTCCATCCATCTGACTGGATCTGAGGCGATCTTCTGCAGCCCCAGCCTTAGTAACTGGTGGACAGTCATGCTTCCTCAGTTGCTATTTACTCAAATAATGCAGGGTGTGCAACTGTCTGGTATTCCTTAACGAAATCCTCAGAGCAGCTGAGTGCTGTAATGAAACCAAGATATCTACTGAATCATAAAATCCTGATGTCCATTGTATATACCAGGTTCAGATTTCCTTGCCACATCTGTTCCGGCAGCTGCCTGGAATAATGCTTGCGACATCACACAAGTGAGTAAACGCTGTTATCTTATCATACCATCACCTGTACTAATCTGTTTTACCACCATAAAGATGCCCATTCATAACAGCTACATGGAAGCACTGTAAAGTTTTGCTGCATTTAACAGATAAACAATGGGGTTTAGTAAACAGGAAATGCTCATTTTTCAGAAGCTAGCTAGACTGGCATCCATTTCAGGTGAAATTCAGCCTTGTCCCTTATGCTGTCTGGGATTGGCTCCTGGCTGTGACCCGACGCTGGATAAGTGGTTTGAAGATGGATAGATGAATGATAGATGGATGGATATTTGTTAGTGATGTGCTTTTATCTTTTAACATACTGTGATTCATAACTTGTCATTCTTTTTTTTTTTTGCAGATTGTCAAATTTGTGTTCTGTGTCACAAAAAAGTTGGTTAAAAAGCAGGTTTTGCACAACTTCCCAAATAGGGATGCTCAAGAAGCTGAAATTAATTTATGGATCTTGTCCACATGCTTCCTCCATACCAAGTAGCACATGAGGACAGGATGGCTTCAAGAGTACATCGTTGAGGCCTGAGATTGTAAATAGAGAGACGCCATTCCTGTTCAATGTCAGCCAGCCGAGTTCGGGAGCTCCTAACAATAGATGCAGCGATGTTCTGGAAGGACCGATTTGAATGTACATCCATCACTGCCATTTCAAGTGTCTTTGTTTGAGAAAGAGGCCCTTTGACCAACGGAATGTGGAATGTGGAATGTGGAACGTGGAACATGGAGGCGGGAAGGTAAATAAATAGAGGACTTCCCACACATTTCACTATTGAATCTGGGGAAACATCCCATGAATCAAAATGTCCACCAGCTAGCAGTATGGATTTTAGTTACTTTTCTCATTACTAAGTATCCTTCCCTGTGCATAATGAATAAATTTTACACCAGCCGGTCCCCATGCCTAATGAGATGCAAATGTATGCTTGTATCCAAAGTTTCTCTGCGAAGGTAGCATTTAACGAGCCAGCTGTGTGAAGGTGTCAACATGCGAAGGTTAATTTCTTTCTGATTATACCTCTCTTTTCTCTAGGCATATCACCCAGGCTACCCAAATCGCGATGACCTGGGACGGAGAGGGAGGTGTCTGGGAATTAACACAGGGGTCCGCAAATGATATTGGCCCCACTCCCCAAAGCAGCCTGCAACACATGCCAGCCTTGTCTCCGTATCGCCTGCTTCTTCCCAGCAAGAAAGAGACTGCAGTGGACCTATGCGGCTAACGAGGGCAGGTGAGGCTCAGGGTGCCAGTGACCTCGGACCACAGCTCTCGCCCTGTTAGCCACGCACACCAAGGGTTGTGAAAAATCCCCCAAACGTGGAGTTGTCCGCTGATCATTGGTGCCTCTGACTGGCTGATCAGAATTCAATGAAATGCAAAGAAAAAGTAAAATCAAATGGAAAATGTCATTATTTGTAACTCCTCGATTAAAAATTTCAGTTTGGTACCAAATCAGAGCTCGTTTCCTAGTGGATTAAAGTAAGGTGTCATGTGCTAATTTAATATAATTAAGAATGTAATATTGTTGTGATATTTTATTTCACTGCAAGTTGTACCAGTACAGCTAATAAAGAATCTTGAATCTGAATTTTGGTTGTGAAGACAGGAGTGATAAGTAAGCTCAGTCTGAGAAGGTAGCGCCAACAACAGCAATCAATTAATCAATAGTCACTAATGGTATCTGCAATTAGGCCTGCATTGATCCAAACTGGTCGTGGGTCTCAAAAGTACAGCTGATGTCTATTAAGGTTTATATCTGCACTCATTCTGGTAATTGATTGTGATTTATTTGTGTTATTTTTTTATTCAGAAATGGCAAAAGAATGCATAGAGGCCTGACTTCTCCGTGATTTATATTTACGTTGACTGTGTTGTAATTAAAAACAGCTGTTTTGATTAGTATTGAGTAAAGGTAGTTTCCTTATTCATTTGATCAAAATTCTAAATACAAACTGGAAAAATGTCACAGAGAATTTTCATGGAGCCAACCAGCCTGACCATAAGTCTGGACTGGTTTACTGACGTTTACCTCGCTCATAAAGTAATAGGTACTGTTCATCTTTTTGTGGTGCTGGCTTGTTCGGCCGTAGTGGCAGTGCGGAAATTACATTGTGCTCGTTATTGGAGCGTGACAGGGTCCAGACAGGGTCTGCTCTCTTTCCCTAAGTCTCGCCAGCCTCGGTAAGGCCTGCACAGAAAGGCTCGCGGCTCGTTTATCCCCTGTCCTCGCAGGAGAATGGGCTGTAATCAGAAAATATTCCTCATACACAATCCCCTTCAAGGCCTTTCCACCACGCGTATGTCAGAGCTGGCACTTGCTAATGAACTTCATAACTTTTTCTGCCTTTAATTTGATTCCAGGTCAGGTTGACAGATTTTCTCAGAGCCAGTGATGTTCTTAGTCACACGCACTGACATTTATCACACAGGCTAATGCCCAAAGAAACCAGAAACACATGCCTGTTGTAGCCTTATTTGTACAGCACAGCTAACAGTCAAGAGGTCCTAAAGCAAGCTGGACGGTTCCACACTCAGTAAGCAGGACAGGAGGTGCTGGGCACACTCCAGTACACACCCTTGGGAGATAGACCCCTTAATGCACATGTTCAGTTTTGTTAGCCATGTTGTGTTTTACTCCCAGGGGGACGGGGATGTTGGCACTGTGCCAGGTAGAAGAGTTCAGCGTCTGTCCCTCAACTCCACCCCCCCGCCCACCCCTGCCTAACCCCAGCTGTCAAACCCCCGGACTTTGAAAGCATAACAGCGATGGTAATGCGAGGTGAGCTTTCTGGATGGCGAACCACGGCAAGGTCACATTAGCCCTGTAGGTGCTTTTAACCGGGGGGAAGAGCCGTGGAGCTGGCTTAGGAAGACGGTGATGAGGAGATGAGCTGTGTGACCCCCGTCCCACCCCCACACAATAGACTGGCTGACCAGGCACTGCCCATCAGGGAGGACTGAAGTGCTTGCTGGGGTGAAGCTAATCGTTTCTGACTTGCTCATTCCTACTTGAATGCTAATTCATCCAGTTCTTCTGGGACAGACACAGAAACATGAAGGTGGTCTAACGGTAACCATCAGGTGTCAGTCCTATTTAAATACCAGTTTGAATCCAGTTCAGTTAAACAAGACACTCTTTTTAAGCCTTGATTACAAACCTTGGGGACTGAGGACCGCTCTGATCAGCCCTGTGTTTCAGACTTACCTTTGAGATTTTCCTCTTTCCTCCAGGTTTTCTTCAGTATGGTAACTGTTAACCATTTTCTACTTTTAGACCACCAAAATTGTCAAATATACATCTTTTTCTGATGCATTTCCTGTAAAAAATAGAGTACTGCCAGCAACTGTAGATTTTTTTTTTTTGGTGTCTGAGGATGCCAACTAGAGTTGTTGTCACTGTTTATTTAGTCATGACAAAAATATAAAAAAAAAAATTGGTGTAAATTTTCTGTTTTTGTGTGGTTTGCATCGCTCAAATAAAAACAGTACGTTCCGCCAAGTGTCTGTGTGACGAGCTTAAGAACACAAAGTAGTGAGGGGGTCTGACAATAACATTGACAATGGAGGTTGATAATAGGAGCCTCATACTCAGACAAACTTACCAATACATTAGGTGAAGAAGTAAACAAATTCACTAATACTTTGATGTTCATTTTGCATTTTTGTGCTGGGTAGCTAATGACCCAAGGCATGTGATAATGGTTGTTGAAATTCCCATGCATTTAGATTAGATACTTTAGATACTTTATTTATCCCAAAGGGAACTGCAGATAGCAATGTTTCCGCCCAGTTTTGAGCAGGGGGCCCATTCACATGTGAGATGAACGTGATACCTAGTGATGGGAAAAACCAGCCAGCATTGATTGGTAGTTTGAAGTAGTCCCACCTACCATGGGTTTTGAAGTTTCATTTGTAACATGACTGTTCGAAACACTTGTCATCATTCAAAATAATAAGGAGACAAATAGCTGTTCATAAGGATTAGTAGATAAAAAGTAGATAATTAGATAATATTGGCAGAACAGTATTAGATTTCTCTTAGGGAATCTTAGCTTGGGAGCCACAGTCAGCTTGTCACTGGGGGGTATAAACATTGTAGGAGGCTAATCCATGAGTAGCTGTTTCACTGACTGTTGTTAGAGAACAAATTTCATTTCTTGGGGCTTGTAAATCAGCTCGTCTGCTGAATTTCCCAGAATCACGCTGTGTCAACCTCCTTGTACGGCCAATCAAACCAGGAGGACTGTTGGTGTGCAACAATGTAAATTTCCCGTCACTTTCTATAAGAGTTATTTCTAATTTCCATAAACAAAAAAGCAGGGGCAATTGTTCTGCAGCTGGACGCCCAGGTGTGGCTTGTCTACAGAACCTACAGTTCAAATTAGCAAACTAATTAAAGAACAACAATTTGTTGTTTAATAGATTTAATAGAGCATCACTGTATTCTGATAATATAGAGACAGGACTAGTTTAATCCACTTCAATTCACTTAAGGTGGTGAAGACAAGCATGCAACAAAAGCAGCTGACATTAAGGAAGCCTACAGTAAGATTTATTTAGACTACCTTAAGGCATTCCTCATTAAAGACTGATTCTGAAACTAGATGGAATAGTTTATGCAAATAGAATGCCAGATAGTTCTGCATTCATTCTTCTGTGGAGGATGAATGCAGGGGTGTAAGGGGTGAAAAGGGGGTGTAAGATGTCGTAATCAATTGAGCACCACAAGGTTAAATGCACCATGTTTCTTTTTTATTCTGCATAAAGAAAATTATGCAGAGTAACAAAGAATGGCGAGAGATTTGAGAGATTACTTCCATGCTGTTTTCACCATGGCTGTGATGAAGCATGTCATTCTTCTAGCAGAATAATTGGAGACCATAGACACTGAACTGAAGCTACAGGATGTTCTTTTACAATCAAGCCCAGAATTGCTCATACTTGATTCCTTCGTCCTTACCTTGAATATTAAATATGGCATCTCATGCAGGGTGAGTATTCATAAAGCATCGTGTTCCTACGCTTAATGCATAAAAGTCTGGGGCCTTTTGATTTGGTTATCGAGCTTCTTGCACCTTCACAGTGTGAGGAACAAGACTCAGTATTTCTCTCATTGAAATGAGCAATATTTTTCATTGTATGGTGATTTATAACCTGTTTCTTTTTTTGTTTAGAAGTATTCTAGGTGGAACAAACTTCTAATCTGGTGCAGCATTGCTGGGGGCCCTGAAACATATTGTAGGCAATGTTGGGCGCTGTGTTGGAGAACAGGGGAGGCCCGAGATTGCAGTCCATCACAGCTACCAAAACACTCCATCTGCAATTCCGAGTCTAGTAACACAAACAACCCAAGTAGAAGAAATACCTGCAGACTTTGGGAACCTTGAATTGCTGTCACTTTCTGCTCCCTGACTCCCTGCTCCAGATGGATCAACAGCAGGTCTTCGAAATGCACATATTTACCATATTTTCCAGTAGAGGCAAGCGAACTCTAACGATCCTCTTAACTTTGTGTACTATGAGGGACAGGCTGGGTCCAATCTATGAAAGAATTCTGTTTTCCGTAGCAGAGCACATCCAAGGTTTGGAAATAGTATTGACGTGTGAGGTAGCTTGCGATGCATTTTAATCACCTTCAAGGAGATAGGCTTTGTTGTCTCTTCTGTTCAAATGCAAGTCCAAGCTTGTAAAAGTAAAAGGTAATTAATGCCTTTAGTAGTAAATGAGTACTTTTAAACTGAATTGTACATAATATATCAGTCATTGTACAATAATTTGTGTCATGAATTACATCCACAGTCACATGTAAGTAACATCGAGTGATACTCACGCACGATTGGATTAAATCTTAAAATTGTACTGTCTGGGTGTACGATGGACGTGGAATGACGTTTTGGTGACAAGGCCATACCTTCCCTTCACTGATATCCGATTAGCAGTCATATAGGTTTGGGTTCTCTCTTGCTGTTTTCTCTTGGCCCAGAACCTATACCCACATGCTTGAGCCCACACCCCGTTGGAATCCTCTACAAGAACCCACTGTCTAGTTAAACCCATCCATACTCATTTTTTTTCTAAATAAAGACCTTCCTCCCATGTCAGAGTACCATACCTCTGTTTGAGGTTCTACTGGGAGCCCATCTTTCCTTATGGGAGAACAAGGCCACAATAACCTACTGTCACTGCATCGCTGCATGGTCCTCCAAACTGGAGCAGCCACCCTTTTCCTGGCTTTGTCCACACTTACGCAACATCTGCTGTGCCACAACGGCCCACTTAATCCACAGCGGCCATGGTGAAGCTGTTCGGTGTAACATTACCATGTTTGAAAACTTCCCCGTGAACAGCAACGCAGATCAGAGCAATCCTTTAATCAAGCCCTTTTCAGAAGGAGTGTGGTGTGCCAGCAACACTCACTAGATGATGGCTGTAACTCATTAAAGCCAGGAAGAGTTATTGAAATGTTCCAAAGGCTTTAGCCCCAAACCCAGATAAAGATAAAGGGTTGGTAATGAGTGCTTTATCAGAGCCAGGCAGCTCTTCCAGCGGCCAGTGCCCTGGATATGGACTGGGTGTTATTGACTAGTGTGTAGCCCGCGATTAAATGGGTTATTGACTGCTTTTGGGACACAGAGGAGGCTCTGCCGAGCCAAGGGTGAGGTGTGAGGGGGCACATCACTCTCCTTCAGGTGTCACTCACACACGGCCCCTGCCAGCATCTCACAGGACGATGCGTTCGAGTGATCAGACGATGATGCCCTCGAGAAGCCGGTCCAGAACGAGGAACAGCACATCAGTGACCAGCAAGCAGGGGCACAAAACGACTGACCAGATCCCATTTTGGACTGGCCACGCTTTTGTTTGTGAAGATGCTGCCTGAACCTTCATGAGATGCTCAAGATCAAGATGCATCCAGTCTTACGTCGTAGGACCCCTTCACCTTTGCTTTTTTCATGCACATTTTTGTGTTGCACTCACCTGGCGCGACTCTTAATGCATTCCACCCTGTCAAGTTGCGTTAAAAGGCAAATTTGAAATACCTGCAGCTCAACATAAGACACAACAGAGTTTGGGTCAGGAAATATGCAACGCAGGTGAGATTCCTGGCTTCATTCCTCCTTGATCATTCTCCACTCCAAATCACTGACGTTATTTCTTTGAGCTAAGGCTCTCGACATAGTCTGTTGGAGAGCAGCCAGTTTAATAATTTATAAGGAGTCCAAGGTATTCATGGGCAGGAAGATTGAATTTTTCACTTACAGTTTATCTAGTCCTTGCAGCTGGGGGCTTTCCGAAGGTGTATTTGGGTCCTTGTCAATGTGTTTCACCGGTATTGGCTGTGACATTAAATTAAATAGGTTATTGACTGGCCGTCGGGTTGACGGCAAGCCTTCTGGAGTTCACGGCCAGCTCCTCCCTGAACTGACCTGTTGTAGGTCAGTGCACTATAAATCAGAGCATAATGGATTCTACGCCAATAGCCACTTGCCATTTCACAGATTCCCCTTTATTTGTTTTTAATTTGTACCGATAATAATCCTGTGCCCTCTGAAAGCTGCCGCTGGTAACGCCCGAAAAACACTGTGGCTTTTGCCCTCGCGGCTTGTTGTTCTCCCACCGCGCCCCTCCTTCAGCATGACACGGAGAAACCATTAGCCGAAGCCGTCGGCCTTCAGGGATAGGTGAGCTGTCTCAGGTCGTATCTTCTATTCCGGAACGGTAAACACGGACATAGGAAAAAAACGGTCATGTCAAGGTACAAGGGGCAGGTGGCTGTTTTGGCGAAGGAGGTGAACGTCTGGCATCAGCAAACGAGAGAAGTGGGTTTTTTGTTGTTTTTTTTATTTAGGATTTGCGGGTTGATCTAGGGAGATTTGTTTTTTCGTAAGACAAAAAGGTACACTGTGAAGCCACTGCATCCTTCATTTCAGTGTTATCCCTCCATCCATCCATGCATCCATCCATCCATCCATAATAGTTTGAATAACAAATTTTAGCATGGGAGCCAGGTGGACCCTTCTTGAACAAATGCTCGAGGCTGAGCGGGAGGTCCAGCCATTTGCCATCTGTGGCACGTTCCGGTGCTTCGCCAAGCACCGGCAGGCATTTAGGGGAGGGAGCTGGCAGGGCGTCATGCTGCCGATTCTGGGCCAGTCAGCCTTTCAGTTCCAGAGCAGAGGATGGCACCAACCCAGTGCTATTACTAGTGCAGAAGTGCAAAACAACTCAGCCGGTGGCTGGGGGGTTCGGCTTCAGGGTCCCTTTTGTTGCAACTCTGTTTGTTTGCATGTCCGGCTCACGCCAGACTATTTTTCTCCTGCACCAATTCCCTCACAGAACTGCAGTGGAATGGGGAAAAAAACCCACAGCCATTGGCTCTGTTTCCCCCCTCCTGTTCATGGGGTGAGATTTGATTGATGTGTGGCTGCCTGCCGCCGGCGGTCGCTGCAGAGCGCGTGCAGCGCGCGGAACGTGTAGCTGGCCAGATGTAATTTGGTTAATGTTGTGTAGATGTTGGAGCAATGATGATAAAATATGGCCAAGAGGTTCTGCTGTGGAGCACAGATGAAGAACGCGTGCGGCTGGGGGGGTGGAGATCAGTTTGTGGCGGGGAAGCAATGGTGGTGGGGAGGGTCATATGGGGACACAAATACCTCCACGTAATTTAGAACCTGGAAGGAGCGGACGGCAGAAGGTTTCACAGCGCATAAAGAGAGACAAATTTACCAAGAGGCTGAGAGCACAGTGTTCCCACATTTCTGGCACACAGGCCAGGATGCGGAAGGGCGAGAACGGAGAACTGAGTCTGAGAGTGGGGGCCAGGGGGACGGAGGGGGCGGGGGAGGCAGGTGGCAGGTGTTGAGAAATGAGATTGTTCCAGACCTGGTCTCAGAAGTACCACGTCAAAGTGTTGCAGGTTGCCAGAAATTAAAAGCTTTTGCTTTTGCGGCCATCTCAAGATGAGCCCCTGCTTCAAAGCTGGAAGACAAAGGATGTGATAAACCCACTCGCGGCAAACAAGCAATGGCTGAGATGGTTATGCCACACGTCACGTACCGGATGAAGAAAACGTGAAAAGCTCCGAGAGCCTTGACTCGTTTTACCCCTTCTCTTCACGTGGCACTGACATTGGTGTTGTGACATGATGCCGACGTAGGCCGGTCTGTTATGAATCATAGCTGCTGGGAGAAGCAGACATTCAGTGCTAAAAGGAGGTCTGCTTTGAGTGGAGATGTGCCACTGAAGCAACTTTTCCTTGAGTCTTTGACTTGAACTTTTTAATTCCTCCTTGGTCCCTAAGAGCAAACAGGGCACGGTGCTCAGGCTAAGTCACGGAAGCCAATGGATTTCCCAACTTGCTATGTGGTTCTCCCGGCTCCGTTTTTATTTGCTTTTAATTTGTATCGATCCCTCTTCCGAGCTTCAATTTTGCGAGTGTCAGAGAGGTGAGCAAGCATTACAATATACAATGTTTTCTCTTCTCCCTTATCGGGCCAGGAATGAAAAGCAAATGGCACCTTTGTGCACAGACGTGAGGCCACCGATGCGGAAGGGCTTTGGAACGTCGGTCGAAATTGAAAAGGTCACGGGTTCAGCTTCCCGGACAATGACAGGCCTCTCCCTCCACTTCTGTGGCTCCAGCAGAGATTAAAAGCGTCAGTGAGATAAGCGGAGGTATCGGGAATACTTCCCACGACAGTCAGATCGAGGATTGGGTGCCGGTAGTGAAGGTTGCTCACATCGGCCATAGGAAGGCACGCCACTGGCAGATAGAGAAAGGCCTTTAGGGGTGACCTTGAGGTGTGTTCGTCTTTCACCTGAACGAACTAGGGGGGGCGGATAAACTAACTGCACAGAAAACCACAGAGAATAACGACCTGTTGTCCAGTGTTATATGATAATGAGTGAATCTACGCTGTAAAGGATGCTTTAAGTATGAGTCTGATCCTTGCTATCTCATCGCAGGAAACTGTTTGTGCAGTCTTAACGTGGGTATGGGCAGACACCGGTACCAAGGACGATGTGGAAGCTGCTTTAGAGTGTCGTAAACATATCAGTTGGGTTATAAAGTACCGGGAGAATGCGACCACGTGTCTCTTTGACTGGTGCAGTAAGCTACGTCTCCCCTGCGGGAACACACTCACATGTGTACGCACCACCTGACACATTCATACAAACTCACACTCAAGGGCAGTCAGATGACCCAGCACACGCAAAAGGAACACAGACACATACATGCGCACAGAGGAAACAGAAAAAGCAGGCATACTCGCCATACATGTACACACGTATGCATGCGACTGCCTGCGGCCACCGATGTAGACGCACGACTGTCCCTCTTAACCCTTTGAGGCCTCTCTCTCCTCCCAGTAGGCCTGCTGCTTTTGGTGAAGCAGATAAAATATTTTATGCTTATTGAACAGGCACGCTTCCTCGCTGGCTGTCGGAGTGATGACACATAGATGGAAAAAAACATCTCCCACAGCGGCCAACCAAAGGAATCTTCGCTAGTCCCTGAGGTACGACATATACAAATCATTCTTTTGGTGTCGCTTGAATTCAGATCCATAACTTACCAACGAGTAAGTGACTCCAACAAACAGGCGATTAGCATAGCGTTGAAATGCATCTGATGAACGCATCAAAGTCGATGGAAAATGCGCACAGCATGTGGGCCAACAGTGTAGTAAAGAGGAACAGGCATCTACTGAAGAAAACACAATCGCTTGTCTGCTTAGCCACACAACAGGGGAAACACACTTTCCTGGCTGGACGGCACCTCTTTGACGCCTTGCAGTGTCGTTGCCGCATCAGCAGAAAAAGTTGACGCTTTGGCTGAAATTATTCTTGGTGTTGAATGAATTATTTCATGATTTGCCTTCTAAGGCCCTAAAATTCATCCACTTACACTTTGTGTATCCCCACACTGCCAAACACCTCTGTTTAAAGGCAGGCACGTTGCTAAGATACTAAATCATTTAATCATTTGCTCTGGTGATTGATGATTAGTCTTGACGCATGTTATTATTTTGGTTTCATACAAGTGAGTTTTTTTGGTCAGATTTTGGTCTGTATTTTGCCTTATAATAATAGAAAGTGCTGATGAATTGTCTGTTAATCTGAGGAGGGAGTTGTGACCCCTCCCACAAACACACACGCATATGTAACCCCCGCCTGTCACAGCTGGGAAGAATACACGTTTGCAGTTATGCTTGCGTCCAGAATCAAACATCCTACAGATGGGAGATAAAGGTGGATGTGCTGCCAGTCGATTCCTCCAGCAAAATGGGATATGGGACTTGGGTCTAGAGGGGGGAAAAAGCTACTGTGTACAGAGGCAGAGCGGAAGGTATGGGTTTGAGGGGATTTGCCAAACAGCTGGGTAGGGGAATGGTGGGGGTATAGGCAGTGGGGGGGGTGAAAGCTAACAGCAAAGCCCTTCTCAGCCCACCTTGATCCAGAGCAGAGTTTTGACCCACAACTGACAAATAAAATACCTTTAAAAATGGTACACTAATTGGTCCTTAGTATATACCGTTTCCAGTATAAAATTACCAGTGCAGCTGGGACCACCATCAGTGTGTTTGGATGTCGAGTGCAAAGACCATGATGCATAGTGATGGGCAGTTGTTCCTTAACCAATCATACAGAGGCAACATTTCATTGAAAAACAAGCTGTTCATACGCAGGACCCAGACTCACACAAGCACTGCAGCTTTAATGGAATGTCTGCAGCACATTAAAACCTGAACCGCAATATCGTTCTCGTTTTTAATATAACCATTTTCATTATGCAATTTACTCATCCACCAGCCAGAGAATGCAAAAACTCAACAAACTATTCCTTGTTGCTATGCAACAGGAATATTACTGGTGCTTTAGCTAGCTAACCATTACCAGGCCGTCTTTAAGTTGCCTTTTCAAAATGGCGTGGAATCGCTCAGTGAAATTTCACACAACACTACAATACATGTCACAAGAAACAGGGTGGCACATCTGACCACGTTTATTGAAGATCGCCTTCTTGAAATGTCCTCTTTGCCACTTCGAAATCCTTCAGATTTTTAATTAAAATATCAGAAAGCAGACTGAGCGTTATATTACTTCACACACACTTTAATGTAGCTTGTTCCTCCGGGTGATTACAAAACGTACGGGGCATGGAGAAGCAGATATGGACATCGCTATTGAAATGAACGAGAACTTTATTAAATTTAACCTGAGAGCCGATGTAAAGAAAGGACCCCCCCCCCCCCTACTTTCAATCTTATGTGGTGTTTTTAAACCGCTTAAATATTTAAGAGTGTATCCTGACAACTGTTATAACTATACAGGAAATTTTCATGTCATTTAAGGTGCCTTTAAGCAAAGGTGATTATATGTGTGATGAGAAGAAGAAGATGCTGTAAAATCTTTAATTATCTAACCATCCTCTCCTAATGACTTATGCCCTACATGTTTTCACTTCAACCTGTTTTCATGCTAATGGATTGTTGTAGAAGATCTTGAAATCTTTTGTAATTTTATCGCAAATTGTTGCTCCATAGACTTTCGTGGCCACTTCCACTGTGTGTGTGGAGCTTGAAGTTCGCATGTTCTCCCCGAGTCACATGGATTTCCTCCAGGTACTACGGTTTCCTCCTGCAGTTCAAAAACATACATTTCAGCTAACTGGCATCTCTGAATTGTACACAGTGTGTGCAGATATGTACCCTGTAATGGACTGGCACCCCATTCAATGTGCACCCCACACCCCAGCCTGAAATCCAGTGCAGAATAAGCAGAAAGAAGATAAATATTTTCTTGTTCCATTTCTGCCCTTTTAATTGATAATTTATTGAAGCTGGTGGGTTGTATTTACTTCAGCTTCATAGGCTAAAAACATTACTTTAGGGCCTCTGGGTAATGCAATGCTGGGTATTTTAATATTTTAGCAATAGTATTATAAATATATCCTCCAACTTGATCTTAAGCTGTGCCAGTGATTTACAGTATGTATCACTGGAATTTTATGGAGTTTTACTGGTAGAGCTGGATGTTCATACAGACCTTCTGGCTTCAATTTTTTGTTGTGTGTTTCGAGTTTTATATTTCCTAGACGCAAAAGCAATCAGTTTTTTGCTCAACAGGGATTTTTTTTTTTCTTTCCCATGTGTTTACATCTTACTTTGTTTTATGGATGCGGATTTAATTGCTTTTTATAATTAGCTCTGTTTTGTCTAATTAACCCCAGGTCATCCGGTGACGTTGTCGTAATTTAGCTGATTAGTTGGACCTAAGTGGCTTGCGGGAAACCTTATAAAATGCAGTTTGAATTCACGAATGAAGAAAAGCTTTTTGTGCACTACAAAACCCTGCTTATTTTACAAACGATGGGCTTCCCTATCTCCTGGCTTAAAAAAAAAAATAAAGGACAGAGCTTGATTTCATTTCCCTGATATGGAGAAGAAGCGGGTGTTTGCTAAGCATCTCTGCACAGCAGACCTCTCTGCCTACAGGCAGGTACACTGGTCAGACTGTATGCAAAGCATGCGCCCACACCAGTGGTGAGATTTCATTATATTTTCATACAGCCCTACACAGATATTAAAGCTCAGTGTTTGTCACATAAACCACCGAAAATGTATGTGAATCGCTCTCCCTGCACAATCATGACCTCTTCAACTGAAGATGAGGCTTTATTGCAGTTCGATCATACCAGACCCCCCGTTTCGTGTTTAGTCGGGCCGCCTCTTCCAAAATTACAGGGAAACTATTAATGACCTCTGTTTAAATTTCCTTCAAAATGAATTTTCATGAAGTCCCATTACTCCTAAGGACAGTGTCTCATCAGGTAAACCCACTGTTTATAACCAAACACCTCCCCCGATCCACAGCTGAAACATCATCGCCTCCCATAAGCGACCGGAGGCTTGGTGGACCATCACTCCCATGGTTCCAAAGGCCCCATGACCCAACCGCTCTCGCCTGTCAGGGGAAGAGAGGCGCGTGTGGCAAGGAGATAACCTGTGAGAGACAGACCTGTCGGCCCACCATGTCCTCTTTGACAGGCTTATTAACGGCAGCCTAGCGAGCAGGAAAAAATGTCTATCGGCCAAAGCATCTTGAATAAAACCTCTCTTATCTCCAGGACACCAGGGATTAGAGCCTGGGCCTTTCTGATAAATTAATTATTCACTCTTATCTGTCAGGTAAAAGGCTGTCAGACAGGCCTACCTAAAACCACACTACTGGGGACAGATTTGAAATGGGGTGAAGAAAACATTGGGGCAATATTTGTATATAAATTAGCTTCACTGGCAGAGGGAGCTTTTCGGTTTAATCTGCCACCTCAACTCTGGCATCTCCTTGCTAATAACTTTCACCGGGGGAGGCAGAAAGGAAAACGCACACAAAATTAACGAGTCTGGACAGTGGTGTCCCACAGTTCAGCCGGAAACTCCCTGTGGGGGAATTTTGCACGGCAACCCCGGGAAGAATATCATGATAGCGATAAAGGAAGCAATTACGAATACTGTAAACAACACCACTGGAAAACAAACTTTTTTTTTTTTTTTTTTTGTCCGTGGTTCAGGGGAGACTTATATCCACGGTGCGTCGTTTAGCCGCCCGCAGTGCAGGCAAAGTGGAGAGAGGACTTGGGACACAGCGGAATTACAGATGGTGCCGAGATAGCTGTCCGTTTAATCCATACAAGCAGCATTTTGCATTATTAAACACACTCTTTCATTTGAACAATTAATTGCGCAATACTGAATCCCGACAGGCGGTGAAGATGATCGTCCCACATGGATTATTTGTTCAGAATTCAAACTCTCCAGTTCCACTGGCATAATTATATGGATTGCGTTGTGCAAAACAAACCTTTTCCCAATCTTTGTTCACTTTGAACACTACAACAGAACATTTCCTGAATCGGCATAATTATGAACGTTCAAAGAAAACATTTTTTTATTATTTTATTATTTTTTTCCGCAATCTGCGGCAAATTAAAATAGGCTGTCTCATAAAAATGTATTTGACTTTTTCGGCTATGCAGTTATATTCGCAGTACATTATAAAGAACAATCAAAAGAATGCAGCTGTTTTAGTGTATTTGATTTTAATATTTCTTTAACCCAGACGTAGCAATAAAGTCGTAACGAATGAATAATCAAGACATGTAAATGCACTTACAGTGTGAATTCGCTGTGTGCATAACTGCACACATATTTGTCAGACCCTTCCTGATGAGTTTAAATCATGCTTATTTTGGACAAAATTAACTCATTATTATTTCACTCTTAGTTCATTACTCTTTGGGTCCGCCGTACCGTTATCTTCCAGAACATTACAGGTTTGGACCAAAACGCTTCACCCCATGGTACTACCCGTCTGAAGGCACCTACTGAGCACACGGACCGGTGTGGCCCCTTCACGGGTCCCCGACACTCAGTTAACGTAACTGCAGGACATCGGGGGCACGGCTGACCTCACCCGCTCATGTACGGTGCAAAGATGGCAGTCATTTCCACATCCTGGTCCTCGCAATTGTAAACGAACAAAAAGGACAAATAATGTGTTTTTCAGTGAAAACGTGTTCCAGAGAAGATTGTCTTTTGTATAACTAAAATAGAAATGAATAACTATTTGCAATTTATGCAATGCATAAATAATTCTTAGGCAGAAAAATGATGGAAAGAAGCGAAGCAGCCCTTGAGTGAATAGATGGGCCATCCAATGCTTTTTGTCTGGGGTGCCATGTTCCTGGGGTTTCTGGGAGGTCCTTGTCCAGTATTGTTGATCTGCAAGCTGACTGGCAGTGGGAGGTAAGACGAGCATGTAGTCCCAACGCAATAAGAACAGAACGAGATGGCACAGAATGTTAATGACCTTCATATTTTATTAATCTGAATCCATCACCTTTCCTATGGGGCTTTATGAAAAGTAAACATCCGTTCAGGAGCTGTAATGAGTGTTTGAGGCATCGATGGGGGGTGGGACTCTTTACTTTGAGAAGGAAGAGAACACAAATATTTGACAGTGTACCCGTGGGGACTTTTCGCTAGATGACTGTTTTGCAGGGGTGAGAATCACAGGCACTGTTGTTGTTGCTGTACTGACTAACTCTGTGGTGGCATCCTGCCTTCCTTTTTCATGTTAAATGGAAACTCTTTGTTGAGCTTCGTGGGAGCAGATTGTAAGTGCCTCAACACCATGCCGAATCACATCGACTGTTAGAAGAAATGAATGAACCCACAAACAAACCTGTAGTCTTTCTTACATGCGAGAACACAACTCGACTCATACCTCTTTAAACTTATATTTAAGAAATACTGAATATCGAATATTGAATGTCTCCTAAAAGAGTGTCTCCTTAGAATTTTCCTGAAGAAATATGAAGTGGTTTTGAAATTAAATGTCTTATGTTAATTGAATTGCTATCTGGCGCTGATTTAATCATTTTCAGTCAGTCATTATATGCATTTTCATCATTACAATATAGGTCTGATTACCTGAGGTGAGTTGATTAAAGAAAAAGTTCATGATCAGCATCATTAACTTGCACTCCCCTTGTTTGTGTGTCTTGTCTCAATGCATATCTCCTCAAATTACGATTTGATAGGAGCTCATTTGCATGTGAAAAGCAATATTATTAAATAATTGTGTGAGATGGGGGAGGTCTAACAGGCTCTGAAAAACTCATTCACCCTCAAAGCGAAAAGTTCATCATTCCATGTAACAACTTACAACTTAAACATGTCGTTTGTGTCATTACGAAACGAAAAATCTTAAATTTACTGGCACTTTTCACTATTCCAGCATATTCTGAAAATGACTTTTTTCAGCCACATTCCCGATAAATTCTTTAGGATGAAAAATGCTCAGTAATACCCAAGCAAATAGTTCTCATATAGAAACAACATTTTAAACATTCTAAGTATTAAATTAGCACTGCATATTGTGCTCTGGATTTACATGACAAGAAATAGGTACATTTTTAAGTGGGATTTTTTTACTGATATTAAAGTTATGGGATGTGTAAAATTCCAAACCTCACAGGCAATGCAGCAACGCTGAATATTTAACTTTGCAGTAATCGCCATCTTCATTGGGCAGCATGGTGGCTCAGTGGGTAGCACCATAGGTTCACACCTCTAGGGTTGGGGGCTTGATTCCCACCCCTAATTGTATGTGTGCATCTGCAGTTTGCTTTTTCTCTCTGAGGTGTATTGGTTTCACCTTGGTGCTATGGTTCCATGAAGCCAGGTGACTGGCTTGGTGTCTCTAAAGTGTGCGACTGTGTGCATGAGGGTGCACGCAGTGATGGCCTGGCTTCCCGTCCAGGGCATCCGTGGCCACCCCGTACCCTGGACTAGCAGCATGGAAATTGAAAGGATGCATTTTTCATTTGAAAACTACAGCTGTGTGGACTGTGCCCCGATTACAGTCAATGTCACACAGTCGTACAGTCCTCAGCCCTCCCTGACGAAGAATCCGAGACACCGGGAAACGGCTTGTCGTTTGGCACCGAGGAGGAAGCAGCTGTCTTCTGGAAGCCATTTGAAGAGCATATCTTAGCAGCTCCACTGCGAGAGACATATGGTGAGACGTGAAGGCTGGTATCGCACAACCCCGAACACTTCACCCCATCCAGGAGTGACGTACTGCCCCATCGTGTAAAGAGTCACCAAGGTCTGGGCTGACATCTGAGCTGCAATGATTGCCCTTACAAAGGGTACATGCAGCGGAATGCGCTACCGGGATGTCTTCCAACTTGTAGGACTGCCAGGCATGTTTTGCGTGCTCGTTTTCTGACACCAGAGTAACAACTCTGCTGCGGACAGCTCACACTTCAAACTGGGTACTCCACACTGAATGCAGTATCCATATCTCCGGTTGGCTTCGTATCAATCCTTCTTAGACTGCCACAGTATCCTCAAGAATGAGATAATGCTCTAGAATTCATACTTCCTCAAAAAAATAACATAAATAAAACAAAAAACTGTCACCAAATGAGCCAATATTCCAAAACCTGCACGATCTGTTGACAGCAGTGAAGTCTCACCTTGGCAAAAGTCTGAATAAAGTTAATGAGCGTCTGAATCCATTAATGTCACGGGCCTGACCTCGGCCAGGTGGAAGTCTGAGTATTAGTAGCTCCATTACGATTAACAAGTGCCAGACTGTCGGCTGATAAAGGCCATGGCCGCCTCAGGACGAGAGCACAAGTGAAACGTCTCGGGGCTGCTCTCACACTCATGCCGTTCCTGTAATTCTCCAAAAGGTCACAGTGATATTGGCATTAAGCCCCCTTCTGTATCTGCAAAGCCTCTGACAGAGACATGTCCACACAGGCTAATTTGCCCTTCTGCTCCTGTGTCCACCCCCCAGTCCACAGTCAGCCATTAGCCAGCTTGCTCTCGACAGCTTCCGTGTCACCAATTGATATGTCGATAACCTCCTTGTTTTTCCAAAGCCCCTGGATTCTCCCATTTACATTCAGCTGTGGATGGCTTTATCTCAAGGGATTTATCATCCATCTTCCATAACCGCTTATGCAGTACAGGGTCACGGAGGGTGTAGAGCTTGTCTCAGAGAAGCAGAGGGCTTTGAGCAGTCCACACCCTGTCTGGGACGCCAACCAATCAGAGGAGACACAAAAAACATCAGTCCGCAGGTCAGTGGGAATCCCACGAGATAAAACCACCAGGGAGAGTGTAAACTACCCACAGCACCAGCGAGTGGGAATCTAACTCTATTATGAATTATAAAATCTTTCTTGTTTTCACTTCTGCCGAATCCTTGATGGTGCTCCAGCCAGTAGGCTTTTGGGTACATGTCTACATGGCTAACCATTACGTCATCCTTCGCTGCCCGGCTCTTCCTTGGGAGAGAGAGAAGGTTAACCGGATTACTTACAGACAATCTTAGAAGGAAACTCTGCACTGAAAGGTTTCACATTTAACCCCAGGACGGTCCACAGTCTGTGCAGATCAATGCTTTTGTGGCTAAGGCCTGTAGTGAGGGAAGCAAGCTGACACTCTGCTTTGCCAGGACTGACATCGAAGTCAGGTTATAACTACCTAAAGGATTCTCCTCAAATAGGTGGAGGAGTCATTTTTTACTGTAACGGTAGCCTTTGCTCTCTCTCCACGAAGGATGGGATTCTCAATGACCTCCATGATCCGACCAGCCAGTCGGGACTTCTGCTTAGGTGAAAAGGTGTCCTTTTGTTGGTCGGGATGCAGTGAATAACAGTGCAAGCGGTGAAGGCTTTAATTTAATATCCATCACCCATCTCTCAATTTCCATACATTATTAACTCCCATGTTTGTACCTTGTTGTCACGGGATTGATATGAGGTTAAAATGGAGAATTCTCACTTGGGGAATGGTGTGATTTTTTAATTTATTTTTTTTTTATTTTGGCAATATATATTCATGCATGGGGATTAATTTTGTCCAAAGGAATAGGTCAGAGAGGCTAAACTACATTGTGAATGATTCAAAATTCTATTAACATTTAAATTTGACGTTGATTCGACACAGCTGCGTGACAGGGTGCGGGAAGGTGCACAGAGAAGCGCTCTACGATAACGTCTGCACAGATGGTTTGACACCGTCTCATTCAAGTTGGCCACTTTAATTATTATGGACTGCTGTTCTTGCCCTGCGCACAGGTAATTAAAGCACGTGGTCAAATTTGTTCCATGCTCGGGACAGGATTTCTTTGACTCTGATTTGACTCTACAAGGTTCTAGTTTGAGTAGTATTTTATGCATTTCTTTTCTCAGCCCTTGGAGCCAACCTCAACATAACCTCAGGGTTATTGCTGAAACGAGACGTCGAGCTGAACAATGAAACTCTTCCAGTGGTTGGTGAATCGGTCAGTTCACTCGGCTTGCCCACAAGGACGTCAAGCTAAGATGCGTGAGGGAATGAAAGGGGGAGACGGCCGGGGTCTTCCTAAACAAGCGGAAGGCTGCTGCTTAAGGTAATCTGCTGGGTAAATGGTATGCTCCTGAAATGCCGAGTAACAAAAAAATTGTACGTTACGTTGAGAGGAACACACAATTTAACATTATTTGGGTTCATGCCCTAAAGCTCCTTTCTCTTCAATATCTTGTGTGGAGTTTTTTCTTTTTTTTTTGGAATTCATATAAAATCCATCATCTGCCAATGAAATAAATCGGTGGAGCTGAAGAGGCTGAGGAAGCATCGTGAAGTAGGCTTCCTGCAAAAAGCAAACTTCCTTGATGTTCCCTGTCTGGTCCTCATTGGTCTGGGACTTCAGTATGCCTCTGGCAGAGAGGACTGCCATCTTTATGCAGACGGGCCCGGAGGTGAGAGGCTGCTTTCTGATGTTTGTTTAGCCCCGATGCCAGATGGCATTCTGCTTTTTCAGCTCTGCTGCAGGAGGGAGGAAAAAAACAGGTGGCATTTTATACGTCTCTTTGCAATTCTTGGATTGAGGCCTTTTTTGTGCAGTGAAGTTTATTGCATAAAAAAGGACGCTTCGTTACTCGAGACAGCTGGGGGAAGGCAACGAGGGAGAATGCGACTGGAAGAGTGTGGGGACGACCCGTCTTTTTTGTGCAGTAAGAATAAAGGGGACCCTCCAACCACTCCGTCAGGCTGACCGTTTTTTTTCCTTTATGCGGCATCATAATGAACTACCGTTTTGAATGAAAGACGGAACTATCATTCGCGCGACAACAGCGGACCGCAGATAATTACCGGTTCGAGGCCTTCATTAAATGCTGCCGGAGACAGGCTTTATGCCAGGTGCTGGGAGCCTTCTGAAGCTGATGTAAACGGCTGAGGGTGGTGCGGGAGATGATGGGAGGGGTGGCTGAGGTTGGCAAGTAGGGATAGGGATTCAGAGAAATCAGCTAAAGCTTCTAGTGTCTTCTGGAAGACCATGTATCTAACCCCGGAAAACAGGCTTTACCACACACATGTTCCACTTGACTTTTGACCTCTGGGTTCTCTCTCTGATGGGCCTCACCAGGGAGTGAGATGGAGGGGTGGCTCCTGGCTTGACAGGCACCCTGACTGTTTGATTCCAGGAGATAACAGAGGGCCCCATTCACCACTATATGAAGATTGGCTCCTGGGTTGCTCCAAGCAGGAGACCTCATCGCTTCCAAAAGAACATGCCCACATACTAGAGAGGTAGCACGCTGACAGAGAGAGTAACGCGGGGCCTCACAGTGTCTGCTCAGGCAACGGGCCTCTTGATCTTCTGCTTGTAGCCAGAGGGGCCACACCGGTGGTAAACACGCAGAGGACACCTCAGTAAAAGATGTGTCGACCTGCCAAGCTGTTTGTCTAGTTGTGTTCGATTAAGCCCTGAAGCCGTGTTTCACGCTTACTGCGGCTTAGTTGTAAAAGAATGGTTCATGGTACAGCTTCCGCATAAATGCTACGGTATGCTATATATGCCAGCCCTCCATTCACATGCTATCAGCACTGACGGTGGTCACTCTTTTTGCCGTTCTTATTTCAAGATATGCTGCATGGATACATCCGAAAACTCAAAGGCGACTGTTATCCATTCATTTCGTAAAATTACTGAGTCGACTTGATAAAACGGAAAACAGGAAATCCATTCTTGTGTTGCTGTGAACACACAGACAGCTGAATGTTTAGACATTGTATTGTTAGAGGTATCAATAAGCACTGCTTAAATGGATGATGGTTATGAGAGTAGCAGAGTGGCCTCACGCTTTCAGTGTTGGGGGAGTTCCTGTTCTTGCTTGGGTTTCTTCCCACAGTCCAATGACATCTGGATAATGTGAATTGACCTTCCTAAATAGCCCTTGATGTGTGTTTTTGTAGGTGTTTTTGTAGGTGATAGACTGGCATTCCATCCAGGGTGTACCCCTGCCTAGTGCCCTGTGATGGACTGGCATCCCATCCAGGGAGTCCCTGACCTCATGCCCTGTGCTGCCTGAGATAGGCTCCAGACTCAGTGTAAGTCAGTACTGGATACACAGTTATGGAAAACATCAGATCGATTATGGAAATGGAATGGAGAAGAATCACCAAGGGTTTGCCTAGCCAGTACCCTCCGGAGAAGGTTCATAGGCCATCAAATTCAGGAAATTAATTTTATTAACAAACTCTGTAATCCTTACTGGATTGAATTTGGGAAAACAGCAAGATACCTGAAATAAATGTCCAGTGAGAGAGGCATGATCTACTTGAATCAGGACTGTAATCCCAGAAGTAACATGAAGTGAACCCAGCATCCACACATGGGTCAGCCTTTCCCGGGGGGTTGCGGTTACTCATTAGCTTGCAGACACACAGGCCAGCAGCTGCACTGGCTGCAGTGGTACCTTTGCCCCTCTTAACTACCTCCTCTGGGGGCAAGTGACTGCCACTCACTCCATCCCCTGTAATCCGACAAAGCTCCCATTAACAACCAAGCCATTGCAGACAGCCCTCTGTCCCTGGGGGATCCAGAGCCACACTAAGAGTCCCTAGCTTCCTCTCAGTCCTCTCTTTCAAAATCGCAGATACAAATTCCATGCAACCCACGGCAGACGTGCAGTCTAGCGCAGCTTTATCTGTAATGTGTAGAGTTAAATGCTGCAAAAGAACAGGGATGGAACCCCAGAGTCTTAAAAAGCAGTCATGGGTTAATATATACCTTCTAATGCATCACTGTTCATTCAGATTCTCTTCCTGCATGCCACTGCACAGAGATTTGACAATCATTAGTATAACATAAACGTCTCTCGCCACCTTTAAATTACAGAAATATCTGTGAAATCCAGGCTTGTTTTGTTTTTACATGACTACTGTTTACAACACTAATAATTTATAAAATATGAAACGTACACCCTCTTCAGACGATGAGCCTCCACCTCACTTTAGCGCTGAGAGTAATGTTCCTATAGCATGAATATTAGATAGGAACGGTATGAAATATGCTCATTGTCAGGGAAAAGGGACAGGTAAGATTGATAAGCCATGGGTTAGGATCTGGGAAGCCACATCTCTAATGTGTATCAGGTTCTTCAGCTTCTCTTCTTTGTGTTTTGTGGCACGGCAGCCATATTGTCTTTTGATTTCGATATCGTAAAGTTTCTGCTTTTGAAATCAGCACGACCTCTCCGATGGAGGCCGTGGCAAGTGAGAAGCGAACCGGTATGCGGCGACCTCTGTAGTTCCGGGGTGCGATAAGACGTCTCGATTTTTCTGTTTTTAATCCATCAAAGGACATCCCCCTCCCCCCCCCCCCCCCCCCCCCCCCCCCCCCCCCCCCCCCCCCCCCCTCCCTGCCACCTTCGGGCTCCCGGCGGCTCTGTTCACCCTAGCCAC
>JAACJT020000086.1:4773678-4795521 GCA_009936485.2 Gymnarchus niloticus | reverse complement strand
CTCTAACTAGCCAGTATCGTGTGTATCCTGTTCATTCTCTAACTAGCCAGTATTGTGTGTATCCTGTTCATTCTCTACCTAGCCAGTATCGCGTGTGTAAAGTATAGGGTACGGGTATCCCTGCATGAGTTAAACATTTTCACCCCACAGTATATGAGAACAATTATCAAAACAAGCTCTCCTGGATCTTCAATAGGAAGTTAAGCTTTGGGCTAGGTCTTAGAAAGAGGAACTTCAATCAGTCAGCAAGAGACTCGGAAAGATTCACATCCGCTGCTCATTCTAAATTAAGAGACGAAGAATAACATGGTGAAAACACACTGGAATGCCCTAGATGTGAGCTCATTTTGATTTTATTACTTTCTGGTCTTTTCTAGAAATGCTTGCCATTGCACGTCTCATATCGTCTCTTTCTGCATAAGCGACGGGACTGGGAATGCCAGGATGAAAATTAGAATTGTTTATGGCTGTAATATAGATTTTATGTGGCTCTAAGGAAGAGAGAATTACATCCTAAATTGCGGACATGTCTCCAGGAGGTATGAGAGGGGTACTACTCGGGATGGGAGCTCAGGCTTGCCTGCCTCTTTGGCGTTTTGGGGGGGAGGACAGGGGAGAATGCTGGGTATTCCTTGCTTTGTGAGCGATCTACGATGTCATTGAGCTTGTACGGCACTGAACCACATGTTTCAGTTTAGCGGTGGCTCTGAAATAGGTGTTTAATTGCAGTTTTATTAGCCCATCCAAGGCAATTATCATGTTATATTAATGCAGACTCCGTCCGTCTCTCGGTGAGCGAACAGAAACGGTATAATTCTCATTGTTGGATACCGGACTCTTCATCCTGTGCAACCTGATTCCACAGGACTAGCTCCCTATACTGAAATTATTTCCATATGTATAAAATATTAATTTTATTGCTTGACTTTCCATCATCAAATATTGTACTACAATAATGAACGCTCAAAAAGCTCACTGAGTGATTTGTTACTGTTTTTAGGCTCGCTAAAGTCCCATATTCATAGCAGCATAATAATTCACGATAAAACAGGTTTGTGAAGCGTATGCAGATAATTGCAAAGTATTCCGACATTAAGTTGGAAATTCAATTCAATTTTATTTATATAGCGCTTTTAACACGGAGCGCGGTCACAAAGCGCTTTACATAGTCCCGGGCCCACAGTCCCCATGTGAAATGTGAAGCCAGTGTTCTGCCTCAAACTGTGAGGTTCAGGTCGAAGCGCGAGCCTCCATGGCAAGAATTTCCGCATTCAGCACAGTGCAGCGCTGCCCTAATGGTTAGAGCCTGAAATGTGCTTGGGGCGGTACATAGTGAAGTGGGTTAGGGAATCTGTCCTTGTGTCAGGAAGGTTATAGGCTTGAATCCTATGGCTGGCAGAATAATAATATCTTAGGAGGAAGGCTCTTAACCCAAGCTACTCCAGGGATGTTGCATGCAGGCTGACCCGGTGCTCTGACTCTAAAACTTCCTCTCACTTGTATACGTGTGTTTCTATCTCTCATGGAGATCAAGATGGGAAATGTGAAAAATGCCCAATTTCCCCACTGGGATGAATGAAGTCCCACTGTTGCATGTTGCCCGCCATGTCTTGAGTGCCTCTGGTTGACAGAAGCGGCATGTGGTACCCAGGCCTCAGTGTGCTGGCTGTACTACCCATAATCCCTCAACCCGCTTCCATTAGGAGTATCGGTATGATCCATCAGGAGAACGCTGGCGAGATGGAGCTACTTCCACGACACAATGAAACCGTGACATGCCATAGCAATGCTACGAGTGCCATTAACAGGGAAGTAAGATCCAGCACCAAAAGTGTAGCTCACGGAGTACAGGAAGTATTGCTCAGTGCAGGAAGTCAAGGAGCTATAGTCAATACAGACACCATGCAGCTGTTGAGGTGGAATCGTTCTCACAGCGTTGGAGAAGTCAGCAAAGCATGCCTGAGTGGACTGCCCCTGCTGTGTCACTATCAGCTTTTTCCTCCACCGTACCTCTCCCTCATGTAGACACTGTATAAATGCTTGTTTGTCTACAGCGATGACATTTTCTGTTGTTGTATTTATTGCTATTTATGGTCGGTTGCTCTACTTGACTTACTGTCTTCTATTTCCTGTCATTTTTATTTAGCACTCTGTTCTGCAGGAAGCACAGAGGTAAGAATTTCATCATACTATTCAAGCATGACAATAAAATACCTTCTATTTCGAAACTCTCGCCTGGCCCTGATCAGCAGCAATCGAGGGGCATGCACTACTCTAATCACCTTGCAGTCTCTTTCAAGTACCCAGTTATCCACAAATAGAAGGGAAAATAGAACAGTCTCAGAAATACCATTCTAGCATAACACCAACCATGGGAAAATAGTGCACAAAGGATGGGGGAACACGCTGACGTTAGGCATTACATGAGAAATACGTAGCACAATGGAACACAGACGAAGGGATTTGCAGGTACTTTAAATGTCAGAAGTTTTCCTCCTCTGACCTTATTAGAGTCTAAAACCTAAAATATAAAAAACTATTTAAAAACAGCTTGCTTCAAGCAAATGCTGAGGTGTTACCAGGAATTTTGTAGCTGAGGCCAGTAAATGAGTTGTTCTGGGGCACCCTCAACGGAGATGACTGCCCTTTGCTTGGTCCGGTGTCTTAAAGGGCACTGTCAGCGAGCAGGGAGGACATCGATTTTTAAATTAGGCCACTTTGGTGCTACTGCTCTTAATCTATAAAATAATGCAATATCGCACTGCTGGTAAACAAACCCGAGCTGTTTTATACTTTACAGCCCGTGATGTTACAAATTACATTTGACTCATGTCAAAACCTTGTTTTTCTGAGCACTGGAAAGAAGACCTTTGTGTTGCTCAGCCTGCAGTTTGTAAAGTGACATGGGTGCGACAGGCACCAGTACCTTCAACTAAACCGCTTCCATCGTGAAGAGAGGACAGGGATTGATGACTCGCTATTGTGTCCCAAATCTCTCAGACCAGCTTCCGCATCCCGTGTACTCACACACCTCTGGTGAGGGAGGTGGGGTAGTGATATCTGCTAGCATGGCCTGAAAAGGCAACCATCCAGCAGTGCGAACCTGAGCTTCGTCACGTGGACATGGTAGGAATCAGGTTGCAGGGCACCGCATTCTTACCAAACTATGCCGTGTCAGGTGGACAGATCCTCAGCCTCAGTAGTGTTCCACTGCTCGTTCGAATACTGTTCATTTCTGGCACAATTTTAATGCAGGCATCTTGAAGAATCTGTCCATTGATTCAGCCGTCATCCCATCCAGAGTGTACCCCAGACATGTGCCCTACACTGCCTGGGTCGGGCTCCCTGTCCCCCCGCTGCGCAACCCTGACCAGGATGAGTGGTTGGAAGACGGACAGATCGATGTACATTGTTAATGACAGTTCTCGGGTTGGTGGCTGAGATGGAGAAGTTTGAGCTGAGCTCCCCTGTCGACAGGGAAAAGTTTGTGCAGAACTGCATCACGCGGCAGCTGTGGATAGCGACGTCCACCCCCACCCCACCATTCCGCAGAGTGTCAAGGATTCGTACGGTAGACAGAGGGACATTTATCATAAAGACACTCCATTTATAAGGTGGCAATCTCAGTGGACCTCTCTGCGGTCACTGATGCCTCACACTCAGAATCCTACATCCCCTCTAGCCTACTCTTAAGTCTTGAAAATAGTTAAAAGTGGCCCCTCCCCCTCCATCCCTCTCTTCACTGAAAGGTTATGAAGAACCTTATAAGGGTTACCTGGGGAGGAAGGAAATTTTCAGTTGTCTTAGTCAATAAGAGATGTAATTTTCTACTGACTCCTGAGACTCAAGCAGCCCGACTCTCTTTGCCCGGCTCATTTTTCCGAGCTGAGCTTCCAGCCAGATGCCGCCATCTTCACGCCAAGCAGTCCATCCAGGAGTGCGTGGCACCAACTTGACATTTACGCTGAAATTTACCTAGATGGCAGCACATTTTCAGCATTAATGCTTGGCCCGTTGAATAATTTAACATGGCGCGATGCTATTGCCGGAATGTTCACGGTGTTGTGAAGTGTAAATATCTACAAGGGGATCATGAATAAATCGCGTTTGTTTTACACCCATGTTCTCCGCGATGTAAGGAATGACAAGCACGCCGCTGTCAGAAGAGGCACATCTATAATAAATTCCAGTCAGCGGCTGAATATCGAATTTATCCATCGGAAAATTAAATCCAAAGGTGCTGTAATGGTCAGTATCACCACACCTGTCACACTCTCCAGTAAAGAAGTAAAAACAAAACAAAAGGAGAGTGACACATATCTAGAGAAGCATGGAGTAACTAAAAAATATACGGCCAAAAGTAAATTCAGAAGTTCCAGTGCTTCGCCGATGATCTAAAATCATACACGCTCACGCTTGACGTGTGTCAAAAATGATTATCTCTCAGCAGCCATGGATTACTGGGGTCATAAGAGCATCCTCCACTTTGAGGTTAATAACACAGAGAATAATTATCTCCTCTGTGGGAAATGTAATATTCGGAGACGGGGGTTGGGTGATGGTTAGAGACCTGCACAGCTCTCTTTGCCCTTGATCTCGAGGCCCAAGGAACATCAATGTGACAGTGACATTAACCGACCCCTGTGCGGAGGGCCGGCTCAAAGCCAATTAACAATTTCTCATTAATGTAATTAGGGAACATATGCTTTAAATCACTGCTCGCGGATCCAGAACCAATTGAGAGATTGATTTTTTTTTTCCTATATCCCAAAGCCTCACACTTGTTCAAAAATCAACTTCAATCTTAACGGCCAAAGAATCGATGCCTGTCATGCTGAGCTTTCAGGCCGAGGGATTCTCCTGCAGACCCACGTGGCTCCTCCCTGCTGGACATGCTCAGTGAGCAAATGTGGGGGTCCCCCATCTCTACAGATGAGGTTTCCCAAACAGTAAACTCCTAGCTCGAATGTTCAGCTCATTTCCACCTTGTTTCCTTTCTCCATGTCACTTCTGCTTCTCCCAGATTTCATCCAGCTTAATGGGTCCCAGTTAGTTGCTTAGTGCCTTTTCAATTCCCTAATAAAAATACTTTCCCTGGGGTGGTGAGTACTGTGAAATCCAATGCAAACTATTGAGTACAGCTTAAGAAAACAACAACCTTGCTTGATCACATACGGCTGTGATTGTTGAGGGCATTTTCTAAGCTATTTTTTCACAGCGAATGTATGAGCATTCCAAGCAATTCAATTTCCCTCCATTTTAAATTACCTCATTAATGGTGTTATGTCGCATTTGTCTGTGGAGACTAGTGATGATGTTTTCTTTCAAAATATTAAATAAGCTCCAGCAACGGCCAAAGCAGAAGGATTCTTAAAAACAGAGAGTGGTAAGCACCCAGAGAAATTGAAGGTCAGCCAAACGGACCCAGCGGCAAAGCAATCAATCAGCACTGAAGTTTCAGCCAATTGTAATTCTACTTAAGCAACACAATCCTGATTACAAGGCATTAGCATCTCTACATCGTCAGAATAAAAATGACTACAGCTTGGCAATCAAAGCTTGCAAAATGTTAGGCTTATTTCATCTGCACTTTAAGTCTTGTGCAAAGTCATATGCGTGAATCTAACACAATGAAAAAGACATTTTTGGGGCGGAGAGGTGATTTGCCATGTTTGGAATGAGCTCAGTGACATCACTCTGAGGGAAGTCAAAATTCTTTTTCTCGATTGTACATTTTGGGGTGATACTGCGGCCTCACACAAGTAGGGTTGTGGGTACACTTTCTGCCCTCGTTTCTCAGCTTGCATATTCTCTTCACATTTGTGTAGGTGGCTTCTCTTTGCATTCCAAAACAAAATGCAGTTTAGGTGAACAGGTCTTTAAACGGGAGTGAGTGTGTGAACCACTGTTTCTTGGGATGACCCGAACTGGCAGAGATATTTGTACCTGGAGCAGGTGCTAGCCAACAGCAAACTAGCTTAGAAGCTCTCTGTAGAAGAGTGGTTTCACCAGTCAAGGCTCCAAACTCAGCCTTGCTTGTTACACACTTGTGGTAACCACGACAGCAGTCTACAGCACGGAAACTGTCATTCTCCTGGGATAATCTGTCTTTATGCCCGACCTTGCATTACGGATTTAACTCGGCCATCGCAGACATTGCCCCCGATGTCAAACACATACATTCAAATGTCAGCCAACAGCGGCGGAGCAGAACGCTGTGATATTGCTCCCGTCCACGCATTAAACGTGCCCGTGCTGTGCAACTGTCCCCAATTGGGGCTGGCAGTGGGTTGGGGGGGGTCGGCATGGCCGGACCTGGAGGCACTCTGCCGGATAATAAATCATGGAGGCGACAGGCGTGGTAGCCTTTTCAACATATCATAGTCCAAACTCCACCCTATGCCTTGCTGGACACCTAGGCTACCCTCTTTTAAGTTCTGGGAACTATGACGACACCACGGGGATCTGCTACTGCACCGACGAAGGGATGGAGGTTTCAACACAGCAATCCTCCTGGCACCTGTCACACATACACGGAAACTTTCGAGATAACACAAAAGTTGCAAGCAATCCTCCACGGTGAGTGGTTGGCACTCGCCGTTCCCAACGTGCTAACGGCCTTCAAGCCTTGGCATCGTCAGTCGGCATCATGGGCATGCATATGGACTGGATGAAGTCAACGGTGGGGGGCAGAGCTGGCAGGCGACGCAAAACCCAATCTGTTCCGACCCCTGGGCTATTGATTACAAAGGTAAGCAACACGATCGCATTCTCCCGAGCTAGCACCTTTCGTAACAAAGCTGATGTCACTGCTGGTGCCATGCCAACCATTCCATTCCTGCGAAGAGAGATAGAAAGACAGGACAACTGTCTTCCGTTAACTGGCGTAGAACTCGGAAGCATCGGCCTTTTAATGAGCCTAGCACTGGAGGGGGGCTGCATGAGGGGTTTCTCCAGGGGTGTTGGGGCACGGACAGCGTGACACAGGTAGCTTATGGAACTAATTGTCCAAAACAGATGCACCTGGTTGAGGCGGTGAAGTAAGGGCCCTGAACCGCAGCCGAACCCATTTCACGGTGTCTGCCCTCCGGGCTGGATGTCTTTCATTCGTGGTGACGGGAGGTTCCCCGGTCAAAGGGGTGTACTCTGGTGTGCTGTGGGATGTCTTCAGCTAAGAGGACAAGTACGGTTAAGTATGTAGAGTGTTCCCAATGTCTGCATTGTCCTGTGTTGGTCAGCCCCAAAGAAATGTCCCCTACCAGCCACCAACATCAAGGCAGGACGTGGTGGTAATGCAGCAACATACCCAGTAAAGAAATGTGAACCAAAGTTCAAGTAAACCCAACTAAATGTAGCCCTCGGTATTAAAACTGCCATTTAGTAAAGTTTTTCAGAGTAAAATCTTAAAGTAAGGAAAAACAAATGCAAATGCCAGGATCAATTTTGATTGAGCAATATATATGTACCGTGAAATTAATGTTTGAGTTACATGGCTTCTTATTCTGTTAGTTCTTTACCACAGGAGATTTCAGAAAATTTACCTTTCTTCTGTGTTTACAATACTGTGATATAGAGTATGGCTATATCGCTGATACAGTGTGATAAATAATATTTACGATGTGAACACATTTTAGTATACTGTAGCATATATACTGTATTGTACATCCATATCAATAGATTCATAACATACAGCAAATATGTATGATACACATAGGGGAAATAATGTGTGATTTGCTGATGCTGGAGAATGACTACAGCAGCACAAAGCAGCACAACCCCATCAATTTAAGATGCACCTTGTTAAAATATTGGGCCTCACGGTTGCTAAGTTGCACAGCCTATCATAAAACAGACAAAGCAAACAGGCTGCATTACGCCGTGCTGAGGCGGCTTTCATTCGGGAAATGTCGGACGCTTTCATTTGGATTGCACCCTACATTTCTGAAACCAGTGCAATCATGCAATTATGGTTCAGCTGAGGCACATTCTGGGCATTTCCGTCCTGCCGGGAGCTTCCAGTGATTGCTCTTCTTACCGTCTATCTATTTGGGCTGAATCCCGTTTGGTATAGTCCTAGTGTGGGCCTCACACTTTTTTAATTGAATCAAGCTCCCTCGAGGACCCCTGGCGCACAAATAAGCCATTTAAATGTTAAATATGTCTACTGTTTACTTGTCTGAGGAACCTTATTTGAAGATGGCGTTTCGCTCGGTTACGTAAACTTTATTTTCTTTAACAGCCGCGAGCTGCGGGAAGCAAGCACTTCCTGCCCTGCAGAAACCCTCCCTCAAGATACGAGTATGCCATTTAATTACGTTTGACTGTGCACTGCAGGTCCACAGAGAAACAATAGATAATTCAAAATCCCTTCCTGATAAACAGAACATATCACAACTCAATTTCATCACTTGTTCCTGACAAACGAACTCCCTTTCTCTCCCAACAATTCCGTTTTCCTAACCGTACCCTTTCATTTTGTGGTATATAATTCAGGCTGGCTGCCCCACGGTGGCTAACCTACCCCACCCAAAATAATTTCAGAGCAGGTCAAATAACCTCAGTGTTACGTTACATAGCATTACTTCTCCCATCATGCTGTTGGGCATGAGGATTATATCGGGCCTGTATTTAGATTTGCTGTTCTGAAGGCACATGGCCACCATACTGTGCTCCTGAGAGGAACTGAGGTTTGTTCCGAGGGCTACAGCGGTTCTTGCATCGCTTGTCAGCCTACGGCAGTGGCGAGAGCACGGAACGCCGACAGGGCGCACAGATGCAGCCAAAAACTGTCAGGCTTAGAAAAGGGCACATGTCCCAGCTGGACCCACTATCTGTACCATCAACCCGCAACTCACGCAGAGCCCTGCCTTCCTCCTGCTTTGTTCTAACACCGCAGTTTCCAAATGGATGTTGCAGTCAGCGGGTGGAGGTGCAGGTGGGTGGGTGGGTAGGGGGCAGAGGCACATTTCGATGCATTTAATCACCTGAATCAAGAACCAGGGTTGCAGAGCAGCCTCGTCGTACGTTCTGGGGTTAGAGGATGTTAATTAATCAGCCGCCATGCAGATGTGACATTTACATTCACGTGCATTTGAATGATCTCCAGAATCCTGCAATGTGCCTATGCATTTGCCTAATGCATTTTGCATAAAGAGAAGCTGATCACCTGAGAACCACGATCCATCCCATACCCCGCCCCCTTCATGTCTCAGCGAGGATCCCGGTTTATCATACATAACAAATCAATAAGCCTTTATTACAGCCTCATCTTTTAAAGGACATACAGCACAAAGAAACAAGCGTGAAGCACTAATGGAATATTTTATATTTCCCCAGGAATCCGAAGCCACTGAGAATATTGTGTAAAATCAAATAAAACTGTGCGTAACTTTGTTATGCTGAGGCCCCCCACACCCAGCGAGTGTTTATTAATAAACAGAGTTCAAGTGTACATCCAGGGATTTCAGTGTTAAATATTAACAAGGAATTCCAATCCACCATGGATCCAGTCAACAAATACGGACTACCTTTATGAAATCAGGAACTGCTGACGCTGTATCCAGACAGACCCGCCACGCACCTGAATAATGATGACTGAAGGAAAGCCGTTCCAACTGTTTAAATGCTGCTTTATAAGAAAGAAAGAAAGAAAAAGAAAGAAAGGAAAATTCTTCAAAGCGTATTGTTAAATAATTCAGCATTCTTCCCTGATGTAGCACAGTTAAGATGATGTCTCAATACGGTAGGGCTGGACGGCTCTGTGCCCTGCCGCTAAATTAGTCAGATGGATGAGACATGTCGAAGGCAGCTGTGGGAGAAAACGCGGCCCACGTCCTAAAAATGGCACTTGTCCTAAATAGAGTCTGCGCGCTGCCTGCGGGTGCCGCTCGCGAGGAGACGTACGCCTGGCCGGAGACACGTATACACGTCCCTCTGTGAGCGGGAAATGATTTGATGTTTAACGTAACAGTCTCATCTTTAAATATCACGATCAAGCGCTCGAAATGTTAAACGCTATCCCGCTAATAAAACTGTCAGCTTGTGAATGTCAGTCCCTGCCTTAAAGCCACATCCACATCTAATATTCTAATACTGAGACACTGGCAATATACACCATGACTGTCATCTCAGGTTTATTTATTTTCTCATTAGCACGGGATGCACATCTTATTCCTCAATGTACATGTTAGATGCTAGTTTCTAATGATGGGACAGATAAAGCTTCAGAACCTCACCAAAACTACCATTCGATGTTGGTGATCTCCCACCCACCATGGGATTTGAAGCCTCACTGAGTGCCAGCATTTATTGGTTAGTTCAGAATACTCCCATCCACCATGGATAAAGCTTCATTTAGCACCACCATTGATTGGTTATTTTGGGATACTCCCGCCCACCACAGGTTGTGAAGCTTCATTTTTCCCATCATTACCTAGATCACTCATTGAGAAATGAGGTTTCCGTGTCCACAAGGAACTAGTCTGAAATCTTAATTCATCCATATACATTCTGCATTTGTATGCGTGTGCATCCTGCAAAATATTTCAAACTGTGTTCATTTTTTATTAACGAAATACAAGATTGCATCTCTTCACTACTATGTTGTTTTATAAAGAGCATCTGAACATAATGCAGGAACTGGTCAATCCTCTTATAAGCAGATCCTTCATCCTGAGAGTAAATGAAGTGAGCATTTGGGAAAATCCAGCATCCACACAGGATCAGTCTAACGACACCCCTCGTCTTCTCTCATACAGAGCCTCCTTCTTCTACTGGTCCTTGTTATTATGTGCTAAATAACAGTATATCAGATAGGTTCAATTAAATTCAATTTTATTTATATAGTGTCTTTAACAAACAGCATTGTCACAAAGTGCTTTACATAGTCTGGGGCCCAAGGTTCCCAGAGAGTAAGTCAAAGGTGACAGTAGCAAGGAAAAACTCCTTCAGGAGGAAGAAACCTTGAGAGGAACCAGACAGGTAAGTTCTCCTCTTTAGGTCATGCATAAAATTCCTGTGCTGCCATTTTCTGCCTTATGTCTGGGTCAATATCACTGGTAGCGTGTTTCCAGCTGCATCCACAGCACTGCACTGTGCTCTCGTGGGTCACTTAGACCCTTACTGGTGCACATCAACGAATGAACGAATGGCATGAAAGGCCAGGAGTGCTGGGAGTGAAATACACAAAATAATACACACACACACACACACACACACACACACACACACACAGCAGGGGAGTACAGCTGATAAATAGCAGTCCAGGGGTTCAAAACTGGTACCCTTGAAATGTGGAGAATTGCTATCACTTACAGGTTTGGGGGGGGGCACATTCAGACCCTCTGCCACTCTGTCGCCTCATTAGTGCCAGACTGCCATTGCCGTGCACAGCTGATCTGTCCTCACCATGGCAACCAGTCATGTGATCTGCATTCCCATCATCCCGCAGGACACAGGCCACCGGAGGCAAGACAGAATATGGTAACCGACAAGGGGAACGAACAGCTGTTTGCAGAGACAGCAGGTGGTAAAGGTGACGCCTGCCGTATCCCCTGTGCCATCACCAGGACAGGATCGTCTGTAAGCTGACAAGAACGTTCAAAAGTGGAGGACTGAGTTGAATGTGATTTGAAGTTAAAGTTCCTCATCACAACTTCAAGGCTAAACAGTTTGAAGGGAAATCTGGGCTTTAAGGTGTTGTAATGTTCGAAGAGAACACCCAGGTTTTACCCTTCACCGTCTGAGAGGCTTCTCGGTGGAAGCCATTTTGGTTGTGTCACGACAGTGATGGAGGCGGGGGGGGTGGTTAATTTCTGCATTTGAGAAAAATCCTTTGACCTTTCGAATCAGTCGGTAATTGCTAATGGCAGACAAGGAAGGAACTTAAGTGCTTTCTCATTAGCTGACATCAAAGCCCAGAGCAAGTGGTCAGCATAATAAAGGGAGAGACACCAAAATAACAGTGTAGCAGATATTAAGGAGCTTCAATAGTATATTTAGCTCCTCCAAAGCAGGCGGAGTGTGTTAGAGGTATCAGATCTAACAACATGCTGGTTCCCTGGGGACTCCCGGAGACAATGTGAGCCAATAAGAAAAATAAACCATTGGCCTTTTATTAAACTGCTACTGAGTAGTGAGTGCTAAGGCTCCTGGAGGATTGCCATCCCATTTACTCTACAACATCCCTGACATTTCAAACTCGCGGATGACAGGGGTGTTATGAACACGTCCCCGCTCGCCTCGCTTCACTCTGTCTTTCGTGGGCACCCCCGCTTGACACCCCGAAGAACCAAACACGTAGATCAGAGGAGATATTAAGGAAGTGCAGGACTCACCCATGAAGCCAGGGTGGGGTGTGCACGCACTAGAAACGGCACGCACTCTACTGTGTCGTCAGACAACCTTAAAGGTACCTTGGCGGTAAACAATTTCACATTAAATCCATCAATGGGCATTTAACGCATGTGTTCCAGTAATAAAGTGCTGTGATTACCTGTATTTTAGCAATGTCTTGTAGTACCTGTGATATCCATCCGTCCGTTTTCTATAATCTCTCATTGAGTACAAGGCTGCCATGAAGCGTATCCCCGAAAGCAAGGTCCATAACAGGGGAGACACAGTCACACACCTCAGCACACACTTTGAGCAATTTAATGACACAGCAAGAGACCAAAGGATTTGGAGGAAAACTGCTCTGGTGTAGAATATGCGATGTGCACTAAATTAATGATGGAGCTGACGGCAACTAGTAATCCACGACATGAAAAGCCCATCACATCTTCATAAGTCTGTAAAATCATAAATGTGAACACTGCTCCAAGGTTTTGACTGGCATCAGTATCAAAGGCAATAATGCATGTCGTTAAAATCAAATTAGACTGACATACAGAAAGACACCTGCGCTCACTGTAGATAGACTGTCCTTGTACGACACAATAAGGTGGACTGTCACCAAAGATGTCTTCAGAGACATCCGAAGGATCCGCGAGGTCGCTCAAACAGTAGGATTGACAGGGCTCGGGTTGGACCGCTGTTCCCTTCTTATTACAGTGCGCCACGGGAACGCGAAGAAGACAACAACAGTGTTGGGAGGCAAATGGAAACACACATGCGAGGCCCGAGGAGATTGACAGAAGAACGTGCCAGGGCTCAAGGCTCATTGCAGGATCACCGTCTCTACAGGGATACCGCCGCTCCGGCTCTTTCCATGACCGTGTCGAAGAATGAACAAGTGCTGATCATGCTAGAGATGCCCGCTCCTTTCTACTTGTCTGTGTAGACCCAAGTCCTCATGTCGTCTGATTTTTTCAGTGTTATGTGAGGCATCAAAACCTAGAACTGACTGGTATCACCAGCTGTGATTAGTAGTTCAAGATAGTCCCACCCACCATGGGTTTTGAACCCTCATTTTGGCCCAGCATTGATTAGTAATTCGGGATACTCACACCCACCACGGGTTCTGAAGCCTCATTTGTAACATCACTAACATCTCTTCCTCCAGTGCTTCTTGTTACTGATCTCTCATTGGATGCTCAGCCAAGCTATACTTATACCTCTTTGACGGCTGTATGCTTGCACTGCTTTGGACAAAAGCATCTGCTTATCAAAGTAATGTGAATGTAAATGTCAACCAAATGACTTCCTCATAGGGGGAATCTCCTTATTTCCCCACTGCTCGGTTTGAAGCTACCACGATTATTCCCTGGGTCATCGATCACTCATTCTATAACATTCCTGGAAGCTAAAAACAGCTCTGATGTCATCAATGAGTGGTCAGAAAGCTTACAGTGTGGAAATATGGTGGTGTCCTCCATACTACTCGGGGGACGCTTTATGGATTTTTGGCACAAGGAACGTCTGCTAGGTCATACACAGGCATTTAGCATGCGTGTTGCTGCCTTACTGATGAACACAGTCCTCGCATTCTGCTGCAGCCCAGGGCAGCCCCTTGATGTGAGCAGATTAACCTGCTCTGCACTGCCCACCTTCTCACTGCCAGCTACAGAGACCTTGTGTAAAATTGGCTGATTTTGCACAGCCACTTATCCGTTACGGGGTCCCGGTGAGTCTGGAGCTCATCCAAGGAAGCACGGGGCACACGGCAGGGGACACCCTGGAACGGATACCAGCTCACGCACGCAATTACACATTGCGGGTAATTTAGAGACACCTAACTACATGTCTTCGCATACGCGTGAGGACCACATACTGTACACACAAAGCTGGTGTCTGAATTGAAGCCCCAACTCTACGGGGGTGAGGCTACACGAATAACCACCATGCCAAAGTGTTTATTCAACCGTGAGTATATGCTCTATGGATTGTGACATTGAGATCTTAATCTGCCCACTCCGGCACAAAGCTCAGAACAGGCTAACAGTGAACTTGAATTATACAGGAGACAATTGTGTAAGAAAAAAAAAAAACAAAACGATTCCTTATTGTTAAAGTAGACTTAATTTAACTCCCCATTAACAAAGAATTAAAATGATCTGCTGAAGCATCGATGTTTGTTCCATTAATAAAACAGCAACTTGTTTATGTCATGTCTAAATTGTTCAAATCGATTTTGGAAAATAGAAAATGCCGTCTGCATTAAGTCCTGACAGCAATGCTTTAGTCAAACTAAAGTACTGCTTATGTATTTATCCAAAGACATTTCCCATACACATTAAGGAGAAGATGTCATTTAGATAGGCTGTTTGCATCTTAATTACAAAAAAAGCACTTAGTTTCATCCTGTCTCACTATCAGTCACTGTTCAACATCCCATAATTTCCCAGCGCACCCTTACCACCAAAGCACAAGCACGTACTCGCGTTTTAAGAAACCCTCCATTTTGCATGGTGAATGGAAACGGACACCTTGCATCCCACCTAAGTGGTCAGTTCTCCATAACCAACCAATAAAAAGTTAGTGTTACCAGCTGCACGCTTATTTAAATATCCCCTCCCCGCCAAGCAGTAATTAAAGGATTCATGCATCTCCTTCCTGATGGATTGGAGCCTGGGCTGGTGTTTAAGCTCATCAACTGGTGATATTTTCTCTCTTCGCCTTTTTTCTCAGCCCACCCTTTGTCCCAGAGACATGTTGACAGGTGTATAGACCTTTAAAATGTTGTCCTGTGAGCAAACAGATGGCCTGTCAGGAAATGCAAGTAGCGAGGGAGAGATGGAGAAGGAAAGAGATGGGGAAGAGTTGAGGAGAAAGAGAGACCCAGAGAGTCGGAAGAGAGAGTGAGCAGGAGAGAGAGAGAGAGACAGGAAGGCAATAAGTGTAACACCCCGAATTTCCCAGACATGCAAAATGATTCTCCTGCGGTAAAATGCTAAAACACCTCCCACTCGCACAGCACGGCGATAGATAAAATAAGAAAAATAAGAACAGCTCGAAAGGGGTGCCTCTCGCCATGCAGGCTGAAATGACCGTACGCGTGTCGGTTAGGCGGGAAGATTGTGTCAGACAGGATGTATCGTACGTGGCACAGCCCGATTCACTCAAAGCGGGAAGACTTCACGACCCACCAGCTGTCTGTTAAACATCACTCACTAGCACATTCTTATAAACAGCATGGCCGGGTTACCTAAAACAAACCCTGCAAAGGGGGCTGAAATAAAATGTTGGAGACCAAATATAGGTGAATAAAAAAGAAACCTATTATACTCAGCTTCTCTTGAACCTAGACGCCATCTAATGAATGCGTAGATATTTGAATCACATTAAGTCAACTCTGTCGCCTCCACACAATTTAAAACCCCATTCTCATCCACTCTCCAAATGGTTATATGAACCTAAATTATGGTACAGTCCTTCAGTTTTGACTGTCAATCCATGCTTAGTGAGGGTAGAATAACAACGTTATGCATTTTGAACGATGCTCCCATTTTTGGAAGTTTTAAATAAATTTATTTTTCTAGCTCTTAGTCGGATGACTGAAATTTATGAAACTGAAGACTATGAAATAAGTTGTAAAATATTCAGAAGTGGTGGAACGATACGGCGAGGATTCTTTCGTATCTGAGAATGTCATGGGTTCAGATATGAGAAGAAAACACAATCACATTGGCATACATTCTTCAGACCGTTTTCAATAAGCGCTTATCAAATTATGGATGCGATGATCGGCAGCTGGTGCCGGGAAACACGGAGGATGAAGTCGGTGTAGGAACCGCTCCATCATCATCATTTCATAAACAGGGTTGGCTTGATTTTGAGAACCTGTCACACCAGCGAATCTTCCACATCTACACAAACAGAGGAGAAGTATTTTGGTAGCAGTTCTATATAACACTCTTTTTACCAATAACCTGAGCAAAAGCAATGCTACACACATTCAAAGCAATTTTGTGAAAATTTCTGGTCATTTGTAGCTGCAAGTTTAGCAATCTACATGCATATGTAAGAACTTGGTTTGGTTTTGGTGCAACGAACGGCAGACCAAAAAGCCTTTATATCTGGACAGTCACACAGTAGCGTGTACTGCTATATATTGCTTGATTAATAGTTTCTGTCGTTTGTATTTAAGTTTTTTCACCTCGCTATGTTGTCACCGCGTGTGTACTTCAGTTAAATTAAAAAAAGTTTTGAAACACATTTTAACTTAAAGCTGCTAAAATTCATACAAATTGCACGGCTACATTGCACCGTTTTCCTAAGACAGACTAAAGAAAAGACAATACTCATTTGAGGTCATAATGTTTGTTAAAATGCACACGGTACCTCTTACTCTTTTAGACTAATTGTTCTCATGCACACCTATCGGTGGTTCACCAAATTAACACATAATTAACACCCTTTACTCACTGATTTGTGCTTGCAGGTGCATATTTATTCAATAATATACTAATCAGAAGTAACACCTGAATACAATTTAACCTAATACAGAAACACCTGTTTGTTTAAAGACCCCAAAAAAAGGCCAATTAACTTCATCAAAGACTCAGCGGTGTCATTTTTCAATAAAGTGGAGTGAAAACTGTGAAGAGCATATGGAAAAGATTATGGTGGGAAGCACCAGCCACGCCAACATATGGTCTTAACAAGATTCGGGACTCATGACGATATCGAAAACTTGTAGTTCCTTCTTCCAGTTTTACTGGTTTCGGCAGGTGTCACCATTCAGATGTCCACTTATGGAAGTACTGGAGTCTTTCAAAGCAGGCGTCTTGTAAGGTTCAAGTTGCCAGCCCGTTAATTTTACAGCTAAAAAAATAATCAGGATAGACTTATCAGATGAAAAATGGCCTCTACCAAGATCGCAACATGGAACAGAATGTGAATCCTGTTACAGTCAAGCTCAGTTTGAGTTGATTCCTTCCTTAGGTGGACACTGTAGGCCTGAAAAGAACTTGTTTGTTAAAAAAGCGGATGTCTCTGTGACCCAAAGGCCTGCGTGTGGCTAATGCTCTTTGCTCACCCCATACAAACACACAGGGCAGGGATGTCACACAGCAGCAGAAACTAAGATGCACTTTCACACTGTCTTTAGGATTCAGATAAGTCCTTAAAACTGAGAGTGGTACAAAATAACGGTGGCAGCTTAACCACCTGACATTGAGGAAGAAAGAAGAGACATGGTGGCGATGAGGGAGCGCGGGCAGGGATCGAGGGAGAGACGGAGTGAGAGAGAGTGGTGGTGGGCTGTGATAAAGACTCATCAACATGCCGGCCCATTCTCCCAGTGGGATGTTCCACCACCCTCCAGCATCCTTCCGTCCAACTCCCCCCCCCCATCGCCGCACCTGCCTCTAATGCCCTGTCAACACCAGGCTGTCACTGGAGGGCTGACGAGCGGAGAAGGGCCACACCGCCTGACACTAACACCCCAGCCTGTTTGATCGGCTGATAAATTAGGAGCCGCAAATGTTTGCACAGATTAACCTTGTGTGAAGGCGGTTGGGGGGTGGGGGGAGGCCTGTAATGAAATATTCCATTTCAGAGAGGAGGAGAGAGAAAGAGAGAGAGAGGAGAAAGGCAGAGGAAAAACAGGTCCCTGAATGCCAGTCACATTTTGAGAAAGACGAAGGGGCAAGTCCTGCCAAAAAGGTCAGGTTTTAACCGTACTGAAGCTCCTCGGTTGTGGAGAGTGGGCGGGCGTATCCTCATGGCTCATCGATGAAGTCAGTTTCACAATATGCCACACTCAGCATTGTGCTGCTGCCAGCAGCCGCATCTCTTTCTGGCCACGTGTCAGTCTACATCAGTAAGGGACAGGATCTTGCCTGCTTCGGCACCACCTGCCAAACGGGCCCTGCTGAGTGCAGCTGAGTGTCAGCTGAAGGGAAGCGGGCCGCGCTGTACGGGAGCAGGTTTGTCAGCGCTGGAGGTGTTAGCCTGCCACAGGGGCAGCATGACGACGACAGTGGGTCGACACGGACAGGTCCGAAGCACATCTGGATGGTGCCGGGGTCCTGTACACACTCCCAGTCCGTCTTTAATAAGCGAGTCAGTGCTCCTGTGGGCGATCACTGAGTTCTCATTATGGCCAAAGATCCATGGCACCGCTTTTGGGCCTTTGAAACGCAATAACATGTCAGTACATAAAAACTGCATAATTGGATAACAGGAAAAATGATTCAAAGTGTGTAACTATAAATACAAGAGTACAAAAAATGAAAATAATGGCTGATGAATATAATGGCAGTTCAGAGAGAAACAGATAAAAAGCCAAATACGATGAAAACAAAATAAAAATGAAAAGTTATCCTCTCCATGTTAAGACGAGCAGCAAACAGTTTATTTTGGAGTACATTGGAACCATGGTGCTAATTTACGGGGAACATTAAAGGTGCTAGGAAAGGGATGCAAATTAAAAGCCTTTGCCAGCTGCTAAAATCAGCCACTCACATGTGTGTCTATAGAAACCCTTGTGTCCTTGACAGCCCATATTAGTCAGTGAAACATTCAAAGCATCAACTGACCTATCCAATTAAACACTGAATTGGGAGGGCAGCCTGTGTGCTGATAGTCCATTCTCTAACACGGCCCTGGATTTTCCATGACAGCTGATGGTCCTCAGGCGAAGGCACGTGTGCGTGAGACCTGGGCCGGCGGTTCAGTAAATTCTCGCCAATCGGGAGGCTAGTTCCCACTGCCCCTCCCACCCAGATTATCGGGTGTAATAAGGACCAGTCCCGCGTCATTTGGTCTGCCTGTGATAGAATTCATTTTGTGCTAAGAATTTTTTTTCTCTTAATCTGCTGTCGTTCTGATTGAAGACGGGGTTATTGAAGGGAAATAAACAAAGGCGGGTTGGGAAAAGTCGTGAACCTTCTGTTCGACAGAAAAAGGGCTAAGATGTAGTACTTTAATTAGTACAAAACTATTAGCGAAGCATTTCCTGAGCTCAGACTCTGCTGAATTAAAGCTCACCAGAAAGTGTTTTAATGAGAATGTGTTGTATAATCCTTATGGTCCCTGGGCTGAAGGCCTATTACACTCACTAAAATATTAATGATTCTCCAAGTAAAAACCATTTAAAGGCTCCTCCCATGAGTAAGGGGGAGACAAACACACTTTCTCCCACTCACAAGACGTTCTCCTGTGCTGCTCGTGTTTCCTCACCAGGCCCAATGAGGGGATGGGCCATGTTCTTATAGGGAAAGGAAGAGTAGGAGCTGAACCTGGGAAACTTTCAGAGAAGCATGGTCGGATTATATAACAAGTATCAGAAGACTAGATGTCTAGGGTATGTATATGTACCACATTACTCAACGAGATGAGGGAGGGTATGCCCAAGGTTCGTCGCTGTCACATCTCAGAGAAGATACTGGTGGTTAGGTTCTCAATGTTCTTCTCTGGTATGAGCATACGTGTAACACGCTATCAACATGGCATATCAACAGACCTTCGATTCTGTTTAGTTATATGAAGCTGAGATGTTAGATTCTTTGAACCGTCATCTTTGGGCATTAAGCAGGCAGTGTCATACAGGATGCATCCAAGGTGTACAGTATTCTTGTCGTTCGGCTATATGGTGATGTGGGGACATTCAGCTTGACCACACCAAAAGAGGGTTTCTTATAGTATAGTGGCATAAGTGACAGCCATGTTCTGACATCCAGGCATATCTGGCATGTAAATCTGTGGGATTCAGTTCACAGGCCGATGGAATTGAAAGGGTCGTATCGCTTGTTCGTCAGACGCCGTTTGGGTATGAAAGTAGGACGGGGCTCATCGTTGGCATTGCGAGCCGTCAGAGGAAACAAGCTGCTTTCAAAAGCCATGCTGAAGCAACCAGACAGGCTCGATTCCGAACCTGGCAAGCCCAAGGCAAGAAGGAGATGAGGATGAACCGGCAGGACACCTGCAGCCCCAAAGGATCTTGAGCCCGGGACATTTCATCTGACGGTGGATGGGCCATGCGTCGCTCCAACCACCCCTCGCCCTGTCTCTCAGGAGAGATCAGTCAGCCGTGACTGCTCCAGGCAGTCTGTCTCGACGGCCGACTGTGGGGCCTGGGGATGGCAGTGGGGGTGGAGGGGATGGTTGTGTTTAGAGGCATTCTGAGGGACGGTCACTAGAGCCTTAATTACGGAAATGGGAAATAGATGTAATCTACTTATTTTCATTCTCATTTCCTGCAGACGCGGTGAGGCACGCGACCTATTAATCACCCGTAATAGGCATGAAGGCCCCCGCCTTCCACCTCTCTGACTGGCTACAGACAGACAGGGTGACGTGTTTCCTCTTTAGCATGCAACCACAGTCACCCAATCAGGGAAGGGGGTGAGAAGGTATCATTCGTTCCTTGGCCGTACTAACAGGAAAGTCGCAGTGGTGGTCTACAAAGAAGAAACCCAATAAGCAGATGCAATCATGGAGACAGCGGTTTATGGTTTTTCTGACTAAGGAAGCTACGGTCCAAGTTTGACGCGCATTTACAAAGCACTGGAGTGTAATTTACGATTCCTGTTCACCAGTAATACGAAGGCAGCCGCGTCCTGCCTCTTAAAACAGACATTTTTTACCTCGTGTTGCATGTCTCTCGTGCCGAGGCCGAAAGAGTCATTTGTCCAGGGGCTAAAACTTGACAGAGTGAACGTCTGGTAGTCTGGTTTGGGATTCTGGATTTAATAAACACAGTCAGATGCCGGGGGGGTAGGGAGAATATAGGAGCTCATATTGTGGGAATGGGCCAAGGGTCAGCAGGTACATTTGTCCTCTCAGACACAGGGAATGCTATATTGTCTTTTTTAATAACTTTACAGCACTTGTGATGAAATAGCAGTGAACCCATCCATGTTAAAATGAGCCCCCAGGTTACTGGCTGCAGATACCATAGTGCAATAGTTTCAGAAAGAGAAAAGATTTCAGAAAAAGCAATGATCAGTTCTAATTATAGGCAGCTTTTGGTATACATTCTGTTTGAGCTCTTAATTGTTCACCCATTTTCCACACCACTAAACCTATACAGGGCCACAGTGGGGCCTGGAGCCTAACCTAGGCAGCTTAGGGCACAGAGTGGGGGGGCACCCCAGGCCAGGTTCTATCCCATCACAGAGCACAGTCACACATGTTTGTATTTCTAACCTTGTGGGACCTTGCATTCATTTCTATGGACCTAACTATGACAACCCTAACTCATACTCAGCCCTAACCTTAACCATAATTAGCCCAACAAACTACAAGACTTTTGGCTCTTTTGGTTTTTTGATTGCATTCGCAGGTTGTTATAAATTCAAGTTATCCCTTGTGGGGACACCACAAATGTCCCTGTGAGGTAAAAATTTATTATGTCCTGTGGACGTTTTGTCCTTACAACATGATATAAACATGGTACACACACACACACACACACACACACACACACACACACACACACACACACACACACACACACAC
>JAACJT020000086.1:4760501-4773578 GCA_009936485.2 Gymnarchus niloticus | reverse complement strand
ACACACACACACACACACACACACACACACACACACACACACACACACACACACACACACACACACACACACAATCTGAAAACATCAATCAGCCCAACCTGCATGTCATTTGACTGTAGGTGGAAGCCAGAGTACCCAGAGGAAGTCCTTGAAGCACGAGGAGAGCATGCGAACTCCACACGCACGGAGCAGAGGCGGGATTCAAACCCCAAGCGCAGAGGTGTGAGGTCACTGTACCTCCCCATTCTTAATTAATTACACGTAATTAAACAACAGACATGATTTTCACAGACACTGGACATACTGAACATTAGCAGTTGTTCAATCTTCATGAAAATTTATTTCACTGATTTTTGAAAATAGGAAAAAAAGCAAGAATATTCCTTTTTATTTATAACACCTACAGTTATTTTTAAAAAGCCATCATACTTAAGTGTAACGGTCTAATTAATTAAGTATTATTATTATATGATTCCTGATCCCTGAAGAATTAAGGACTGAATAACGGCAGTAAACGTTACGTTGAACGAGGGGTCATTTTATTTTATCAGTACAATTGCCCCTTTAGCAGCTATATCTAAATCACATTTCATGCTCGCCTCATTAAGAAAATGTAATTAAGCCGATGGTCAGAACAAAATTCAGCATGCATTGGACCCTTACAACCTGAAGGCCAACGTTAATTAATTTATTTTATTTATGCATATTTTTGTTTGCTGTTAGGTAAAAAGGAGACAAGAACTGTTTTCTTGGTCAAAAAAGATATATGGTCAGATTTGTATTCTTTGATACTTGTGATTTGCTTTATTGCAATTATCCCGCCATCTTAAACTGCTGCTGAATTCCTCATGTACTTTTCTCCCTCTCCTCCACCCCCCTTTTGGGGTGATTCTTTTGGCAGTCCAGACTCAAAAGGTCCCATTATTTGTCTGCTGGCCTACTGTGCCCTCCCTCCCTATCACCTGTCCACCCTCACCAATCATCTGAATCACCAAACCTGCTCTTCAAGCAGATCACCAGACTGCCTCCACTAATACATCGTTGTCCATTGGACTATAAAACCTCAACATTGTTTCATATTGTCTTAATGAACCTGTCCTGCCCGGTGCCGGCCAGAGGAGGATGGACTTCCCCCTTGAGTCTGGTTCCTCCCAAGGTGTCTTCCTCCTAAGGGAGTTTTTCCTTGCCAATGTTGCCTTTGGCTTACTCTCTGCAGACCTTGGGCCTGGGACTATGTAAAGCACTTTGTAACGATGCTCTTTGTTAAAGGCGCTATATAAAAAAAATTGAATTGAATTTGGGACTAATTAGGCAGGCAATTGGGTACTGTGTCTTCTATGGGTAGATTTGGGATGCTTGATGCAGAATATGGCTTCACTTGCAGGGGGATCTTGGGTCACTAGCTCCCACCCCCATCCCCCAGCTTTATTAAAGGTCTTACTATTCTAGAAGGATGCCTCCTATTTAGAGAGGCACCAACTACCTAGTCTTCAGAGCCCTGCAGGTAGAGGTGGGAAGGCATCATCGCAGTGTCGCGCGAACATGAGGAATGCCGGGAGTCCATACACCTTCCGGCCTTGAGCGCTGCACTCTATGGCACGAAACTCATCTGATAAAATGTGGACCATGCATATTCAGGGGTGCATACCACATGTGTAGATAGATATTCAGAATTTAGCAGAAAAGAAATTAGACTGAATCCAGACTGCCATCATTCGTGCCTGGACCTGCGAGGGTTTTTTAATCCATATGTAATTACAAATTATTTTTCTAATTAATTTCAGGCTTCGTGTTTCATTAGCATCTAGTTATGAGGGTTAACGCTAATTGAAAATGTTATTAGGCTAATAATGTTTACTTTGTCTACTGTGTCCCTGGCTATGCGTTACGGAGAGTGATTTACATCCACGTTGCCCTCCAAGGCTATTGGCTTATTGTGTGGTAAAAGAAAGTTTTCCAACAGATACTGACGGAGAGCCACAGAAAACATAACGACATGGGCTGCCGTCTAGCCTGCTGTACCGCAGCTATGATTTCGGCTTTGGGAAGTGAGTCAAATTTGCTGCCTTTCTCTTGTACCCAAGGTAACAGTCGCTGCATCAATGGGAGCCAGGCTGTTATATTCAGGAAAGAGCTGTGGGATATTTTTCAAACCAGCATAATGTTCTGCTGACTAAATAAGGAAAACCATCCAGAACTGAACAAAGGAAAACCAAACTATAATAACATAAAACAGTATTTTCAATGGAGTGGCCACTCACAAACAGCCACTGTGTTTAAAAAGCCCCAGCCTTAAAAAGACCACTTATTTAGAATAATGCTGCCTCTTCCTGGATTCCTGTCTCACCGATGGTGGTTTTTGATCATTGAAATGAGCTCTCTGTCGTTAGTTTGGCACATTGGAGTGAGGCATTGTGTTTAGCGAGCTACTCGGTGCACATTTGACGATGGGGCTGCGATTAGCGAGCCGTTCCTGCATTATGAAATATGTATGAATTGCAATGCAGAAGCAGCTAGTTTAGGCACACAACATAAATAATCCTTTTTTACTAGTAATGTAGCTTCTTCAAGCAGGCCGTAATGCGATACAGACATTATCAAGGCCTCGTATTCTCCATTCCATCTGACTTCATCAAGCTTCAGCTTCTCACCTTAACAACACCGTGAACATAGAGTGACTAGCATCTGCGAACACGGCATTGAAGATAGCCTCCATCGATTCGGACCGAAGCCCAGCCCACAAATGTCACCCCGAGGCACTTTCAGGCATTACTGCATTGCTGCATCGCATTTCTCTGGCGAGTTTCTTACACAGCCAGATGATATCGAGGAGGTGTGGAGTGGGCGGAGCTTGCTCACACTTTACTTTATGAGTTTCTGACACTGAATCATGGGACCTCATCATGGAGCAGCCCACCTATGTGTCCCCCCACCCGACTTCAAACCACTTTAGCTTTTTCGCCCACATGTCAACTGTTGAAGCTCTTGGGCCATGCTGGTTTAATTGGGAAAAGGGGAGGGTGTCTATGACCCTGAACAGGATAAGGGGTTAGAAGAAGGATGGACGGATAGATGGATGGAAAGAGAATTTGGAGAAAGTAAATTTGAGCTCAGCAGCACATCATACCTGAAGAGAGACGTGATATTAACATTCAGGGGAACAATACCTGAATTGGGTAAAGTGATTATCCTCTCCCCGCCTCTCTTGCTGTTTTTAGGGTGGCCAGGTCTGCTTGTCTGTCATTTCGGATGGCTTCCCAGTTCCTGGTGTGACCAGCCAGATGCCTGGTTGTCCCGCAGCTCTTTCCCGCAGTTAACAGCCCGGCTCCCGTGGACATGCCGACTGTTACACTGTCTGCAGGGGCTTCTCTGATCTCACCCAGGTGCCTCGCATGCGCTGTCCGTGTGGACAGAAAATAGCATGGCGGTGTGGACATCTGAAATAGTAACCAAGATGAAGTTTTATTTTATTTTTTTTGCTTTTGTCATCTGACATGCTGAGAAAGTAACATGATACAGAACAGCAGCCTTTAATGCCACAGGGAAGAACCTATCACACGACTGGAGTTAATGAACAGCGAGGCAGTGTAGATGTGTATGACTAACTCAGTTGTAATGGATCATGCTTCCTTCTGGCGTGCCACTGCACTTCATCGCACCTTTGCTGCCTTCGTCTACTTCATGACTCTGCAAGGAGATCCAGTCCTACACCATTAGACTGTAACTGGACCAGCGACTTTCACTTTCTGGGAAGGAGTCCAAGTCTGATCTTGTAAATACATTATACTCTAATTAAGCTTTCTACATAGTATAGCAATGCTAATCGATTCATCCATCCATCCCACAAAGGATAACAGTGAGCCTGGATGGGGAATGAAGCACTGACTAGGATGCCAGTCTGTCATGGGGCACACGGTCACACACGCAATCAGACCTTATGATGACAGTTTGGGAGGAAACAGGAGTACACAGCAAAAACCCATACTAATTCAGAGAGAGCATGAAAACTCCACTCACACAGAGTGGAGGTGAGATTCAAACCCATGACCTCAGAGGTCTGAGATATTAGCGCAATGCACTGAGTTGCCCAATAACAACTGGCATCACCATTACATTAGGAGCAGCCGTTGCAGTGCTGTTTTGTGCTTAAGCCTTGTTCATCTTCCCTCTGTGGAAGCGAGCTCCTCGATCCCCAACCCCACTCACCTTTGCTGGGTGGTTCCACAGGTGCCCAGCCGTCGTCACTCCTCTGCTCTTCTCCTGTAGCCACTCAGGTTCATAAAGATTAAACCTGACAGTTGGAGCAGCGTCGAGACAGCTCTGCAATCTGACAAGCCGTGTTTACACCTCAGTGCCATTCTTGAGGGCCTCTTCAATCACAAGATGGGCACCCCCAGCTTGGAAAAAATGGTACAGTCTGCCTGCTAATGGACCAGCCTTGAGCAAACCAAATCTCAGACTCTGTAAGTAGTTTGGACCATGCTAACATTCCACCACCATCGTGTCACGCATAGCCTACATTTTTTTTTTTTTTTTTGCTACCCCCCACTCCCCCCATTCCAATGCTTACTTCACGCTCAGCTGAGTCGAGTAGTGGAAGCACACAATTTCCTTCCTCCCCTGGCAGTGCGAGATTTGCATTAATGAGGCCCGGGATGAAGGAGCCACGGGTGATTATCACCATTGTCCGTCCGCAGATACGAACTTTCCACTGACTCAAGCACTAAAACGATCGTCCAGCCAGGGAGGACCCAGTGAAATGAAATGGAAGGAGTCCTAAGCTTGTCAGAGCTTAGTAAGCATATTAAAGAAGGTCATTTATCTCCCCTGCTGAAGGTACAGAACCCCAGTGCATTACACCAACGTTAACATGATTTAAAACAATACGAGAAAAACACCCAAGAACACAACACGTAGAATCATCGTAGGCATTAAGAGCATGTGGCTCTAGTGCTTTTACGCAAGTTATATTTAGTATAAAAATGCCTTGTTCTGTTTTTTACCCTGAACAGGTCTTTCTGAGTCAACATGGCGACGCCTATGCATATGGACGGTGTCGGAAACAAATGCTTCCAACCATTTCCATAACAATGCAGCCCTGTTACTACTCATGACACACGCGGAACCTTGTAAAAATGTCACAAGTTACCCAGGGGCCCACGAAGTATTTGAGGTGAAGAAGGTGTAAGATGAGGGGAGAAGCCATGGCAACGAGCTGGCAGATGAGATCTGGCAGGGACGCCGCGTGAAGGGCCAGAAGCCAATTCGTGTTCCGCGTGATGGCAACACCCGGAAAGGGAAGAAGGGGGATATGTGGGGATCAGGTGACCCACTGGGGGGGGAAGGGGCTCCACACCGTTCCACAGGGAATGCGACAGCGTGAAAAATAATTAGCTATCATTAAAGGAAAACAAATCTGCATGTGTCCTGGGCTCACAGGCAGAGTGGGGGCAGACACTGGCCCTGCTTGGGTCCAGACATCCAGCTGTGACAGGAACCGTGCCTTTGCAGTGTTCAGGGGTGGCGTGGATGGCTATGGGCTCCCTGTCCTTAATACAGGATTAGCCAGCATTCTGGAGGCCACAGTGCATCCACCTAAAGTGAGAGCAGTGTCCCCAACTAGCCCGGTGTAGCCTGGGACACCTACAGTACAGTTTGTTATTGCCTGATAGACATGACTACGCTGAGATCGAAAAGCTGTGGGTGGGACTTTTCACCTCTCTGTGTGCAGGCCAATCAAATCCGTTCTCACTAACCAGGCCAGTGGGGGCCACAGGATTAAAAATTCGTAATGGACAGCTGCAGGCTAGTGCCAAAAAGGGTGATTAATGAGCCCTCCGACGCTCGTTCCCAAGCTCCCTCCTCATTCTCGTTAGAGGTGAAAAAGGCACTCATTCTGTCGTACATCCCTGTTATCCTATCAGAGCTTTGGCCCACCTCTCCTTCCCCGTGTCCCACCGCTCTGACATTAAGACTTTCAAGGTAGCGTGTTGCCGCCATGGAGATGGGTGACATTTCGCCAGGCACCCCCCGTGACTGCGGCTCGTGGCCTTTCACTAACTCTGAGGTGCTGTACAGCTGTGGCTCCCCCTGTGATTTATTGCCGGCTGATGATATACATGTTGTCACCTCCCATGGCCGTCAACGCGGGGAACCACAAGAACAACATGAAAGGCTAACCCCCCTCCCGCCATCCTCCAGAGTCGCTCAACACTACCGTTGCCACTAGACTCACACTCCCAACCAGAGTACTGGGACCCAGACACTTGTCCTAATTACTGCCCCCAAGATCCGAGTTGAAAGCTTCCGGGCCATTCAGAATGTTCACCCGAGGAAACGTTCGCCCGGAGCGGCCGCTTGGAGGGCGGGCATGTTGGCGGCATACACGAAGGCCACCGCCAGGCCGGAGCAAATAATCGCACTGGCATTGCGTGGCCCGGTCATGTGACATGGCCATGAAAGCTCATTTCTGACACTCCAGCATGCCAGTGGGTGAATGGGGTCCCATTTCAGTCAAATCATCTGAATGACTTTGAGGACTGGGACCCATCTGCAGTTTACTGCACCCTTACTGCATGGTGCCAAATGGAAGGCCCTAGTTGTGTCTTAACTGTCAATTACCCACAATGCACAGCATCCAGCATCTAAAAAAAAATGCATTAATCCACGTGAAAAGAAACAGGAATGAGACAAACAAAGCGTATGTGCCTTCTGTCACTGTGGTAGGAGGGCATTTGGAGACAGGAGGCGACTGGCAAGGAAATGCTGCTGGTGGAAACCTGGGCCATATCCAGTCTTAACTGGAACATCTGGATGCATTAATAATGAATCAACAATATGTCACATGTGCCAGGCCTGGGGGGCTTGTGTGTATATGTTACGGGGGGGTGTGGACCAGGTTCCTGCATCTGACAAAATGGGCATGGGGTCTAGGGTACCTGAAGCAAATTGTTTAGTGGCTTCTGTGACGGCCCTACTGTTTGTTCAAATGTATCAGGCTCCTGACCTCCGAGAGTTTAGGGGAGGGGGGGTCGTCCCTGAAGGATGCTGTTCCTGCACACGAGACAGCTCTCTGGGGGGGCTTTGTTTTGCCTTCTATTGCCTTCGGTAAACAAGCGGCCGACGGCTGTGAAAGTGCACCACGTGTCGACTCCCAGAAGGCTATTGGTTCAGATCCCAGATGGGGTGAAATTCACTCCTCTGAAGAAAATAAACAAAGTAAAACAACAACAGCAAGGGGCAACAAAGTATGCCAAAAGTCTCTCTGGATGTGAGGGTCTGCAACGTGAAAGAAATTATGTGATGTAACAAATGTGTTTGTACCCCACTGGCAAGATATTCCAGGTAAAATGTGATGGTCTGCACCCAGCTGTTTCCTCTATTTCCCTTGAAACGATTTGTGACGCTCCTAAACGGTGTTCGCAGGCAAACGCTAACTCACTGGGAGCCCCTCGGACCGGCAGAAGGGGGGGACGCAGCAGAGCAAGGAGTGGAGCAAGCAGAAGATGGGGCGGCACATTTCTATGCCCGTGATTCATCGCGCAATCCGAGTGCCAGCCAAGTGTCATCAGCAGAGAGGGTTTCGCGTACTTTTAGTGCGCTATGGGTCACGCACCTGCCTTTCACGGACCCATGCGTGCCGGCTGGGGACAAGCAGTGGTATCAGTGAGAGTGTGGATGGAGTGTTCGTTGTGGGTCAGCCATGCCCTTGAATGACCCCGGAGGGCAGGTCCAAACAAACAGCTGTGGAAGCCTGGAGAATGTCTGAGGGGGAGCAAACACCCACACTGCGGGGCTGCTGTTTCATCAACTCAGAGCCACACAAAGAGACTCCTATACACACAAAAAACACACACACACACCGCCGACACGGTGTCCCGATTTCTGTCACAGCACCATGTGACTCGGTGTCAGTGGGGATCCCCAACAAATGTGAACCAGAGACTTCTGGGAGTTGGGCTACAGATGATCAGTGAGAGACACACTGGAAACCACGGGAAAGGACACTCTCTCCCATTGGGGGGGGTCCAGGACTGTGGACGGGCATACAGTAGGAGTTACCTTTTGTACACATGGATAAGCCAAGAATTTTAGGTTCCAAAATACACCCAAAAAAGATTTGTTTGGCTTGATCAGAGCTCAGTTTTTTTTACAGCCCATTATGGTCCATCCGTGCATGCCGAATGCTTAGTAGGAACAAAAAACATTTACCTAAAGTAAAGATATGTGAGTTGTAGCATTATTTACCATAAACGTGTTTGTATTTTTAGGCGGTAAGATCGTCCGATGGATTCATCGACATCTATGAATGAAAATACTGCCTTTGTATTTAAACTTCTGTTTTATAGCACAGAAATGGTTTTCCAACTGAGTTATTCCTGGCACATTTATTTAAAATTGAGGAGTTATATAAACGACGATGAAGAACTGAGGAAGATAACAATGACAGCGTCTGTACTTGCAGTATTGCAAAGGAAGAATCTGGATGTCTTCTTGTAAAATCGGACCAAAAGATACAGATTTTTGAAGATATTAATCATTTTCAATAAATAACAAAGCGCATCATTTGATTTCATACTTTGTATCAATAATTTTTTTTTTTCCAAAACAAATTCCATTTTAAAAATTGACAGTTAGCTTTTTCCATGTGGCAAAATTTTCATGGTGTTTTGGTTAAAAATTCAAGGGTCGGCTTATCGTCGGGTTACGCATTTTTTATGCCATTTTGGTTGAAATTTCGAGGGCCGGTTTATGCGCCAATGGGCTGGCTTATCCGCGAGTATGTATGGTAATCCAAATTACACTCATCAGCCAGTGGAAAAGGTAAAGGGCCTTAAAAAAATGCAAATGAAGAAGAAAGAATTATTAAGATGGAGAACAAGAAGAAACACACGTAACGCGAGAGTCTACTCGCTATTAGGAAAAAGTCCTTTTCAAATTATACACGTATGGGTGTTCGTGAGTCACACATTTCATGTGGAAAACACACTGCCAAACCAATTATTTAACAGGATCAACTAATGCTGAACAACAACGGGGGAAATTTTCTGATTGGTATTCCTACGATTTCATCCATATATTGAAAATAATCTTTATCTAATTGCAATAGTGTCTATATAATTGGTGTGAAATATTTAACACCAGAAAAAAAAAAAAAACTAGCAAATCGTCTTGAATTATTTAAATCTGGATATGATTGAGCATTCACTGCTGATGCAGATGGTTTGCAATTTTAGTACAAGTGCCCTTTGTAAAAATGATGCAAGTCTTGTTGTGTTGCTATGACTGCAGCGTTAACAATCCTGAGTTAGGCTGGGGATGAAAAGTAGCAAATGTCATGAACCCAGTGTCACCTCAAAGCAGCCCATCTGCAATGGGGCATTTACTTTTTTGGGGTGGGGGGGTTGATGTGTCACCAGAACTAGGACTAAAGTCATCCTTTAAATTGCACAAACACAATTACACATGCAAACAAAGACTACGTCATGCCAATGCTGTTTGGAACTGCATTACAAATTGTTGTAAATTACAAACACTGAAAAAATAAATAATACCGACAAACAAATATTTAAATATCCATAGTTTTTAATTAGCAAGATGACAGGTATCAGTAACCCTATAAAATTTACAATAATTTTTATCTAATTCTAAATCTCCCAAATGTCCAGAAGATGTACGCTGCGACAGTGCATTTGTAATCTAATGCTGAAAAAAGTAAATATTTTTAATCCTATCTGCCCATTCAGCTTTAGTATATTACTCCCTTCAGTGAATGCCCTTATGTTGCCTGATGAATTTTTTCCAGACTCAATAACCAAAAAACACCAAAAAATCGTTTGTGTTGCAATGTTGCTGCAGGCCCTCCCTTTACTGTAGTATCCTGAAATTTTCAGGCTGCATGTCTTTTTGTGCAGTGCTGCAGAGCGGCCATTTTCCTGTGCGTATGAGGTGCAGCGACAGAGGGAGACGAGGAAGTCAGTCGTCATGGTGTATATCTGCTAAAGGCCACACAGTTGCCCACTCCACTATTCTATTCAGCAACCTGCCTTATCAGTTCCTGGATAATCCAGTTAGAGATTTACACAAAGAAATCTTATTGCACGTTTAGTGGACTATTGTTCCCCACCGAAACATTTTGCCTTTGAAACTTAATCGAGGCACCGGGTCATGAGATAAGTGTCTCACAGTTAGCCTGCTGGGTCCGGGCTGAGAGAGGCGGATCTGTGAAGTGTGCCGAAGTAAAGCGAGGGCTGGAGGCTGAAGACCTCACGCCCTATCTGGTACGAACCGTCAGAAACCACGCCGTGCAAAAGCCCAGCTCAGAGTCCAGACCTTAAAGCAGCCCCTAGCTGAGGACTGCTAAGGAACGCAGGGCAACACACGACCCCTGTGAGATTCATAGCGTCGTATGTTCTGAGGTGTGCAACATGGACAGCAAACTCCTCGTCGCTACCTTCCCGCAGAGCCAGACCATTTCCTCTTACGGCTAATGACTCGTGGAAAGAGCGCATGGCTAATACACTGGGCGTTCTTCAGAGAGGAAAACACAAAGCGAGACCACTTAGAAGCAGGGGATTATGGGATTCTCTCTACATGTCAGAGTGCTGTGTGAATGAAAGAACGGGGTCGAATCGGCAGAATACCCAATTTTTGGAGTTTAGCCGGCCTTGCGCAATTTCCACTGATCCAATTTTCAGGATTCAGCCTTGAAAAATGTCACTTGCAAACTCCAGCCCTGTCAAAGCCAGTTAAAGAGGCTATGGGCCCTGACACACCCCCCTGCTTTAGTCCTCCAGAGCGTATCATTTTTACAAAGATGTTCCAGTTATGCATTTCACAGTTTATCTCCCGGAAAAGTAAAGACTGCATTCATGCCTGTCACTCTGACTTATAAACTGCAGAAACAAAAAACTAAAGATGCTGCCCAAATGCAAACACACACACTCAAGGTCACAAACGTATTATTTTTAACATTAATAGGGACTATAAATAATTACCAAGCTTCTGATTAAGCCGCACTTATGACCCAGTCAGGGATATATGTATGCATCTTCAATACGAGATCATCCAGTACGCAGTTGTGAAGATGTACCATGCATGGTGTAGCTGGAAAAATATAATTAAGTAGAGAAAACACACAGGCAGTACTCACATCTGTCTCACAAGATTGCACTAATCTCTCATTTTAAAAAACCTAGAAATATTCTGTATATACGGGTAAAAATATTTTTGAAACTGGCAGAAGTTTAATAACTCCACACTATTCAGCTTGCAGATCTGACATGCAAGCAATCAAAGTCCTTAATGTATGATCATTTCTAAATTTCTGATTGCAGTTTAAGGCAGAGAGGCAATTCACAATTAAAGCAGTCAAAGTCATTGAAATATTAATATATCTGATTCATCAGCGGAAATGCAATCATGCAGAAGACACGGGGGAAGAGAAAGGCAAACTCCGGCACTTTCAAGCCGTACATCAAAATGTGCCACCAATTCCACGTTCCACAAAAAAGATGTAATTGCGGCAGAAAATCCTACCCGCAAAGTAAACAGCAGAACCAGGCAAAGGAAACGAGAAGCATTTTGGTATTTTAACAGGGTGATGTCTAATGGGGTCGGACACCACTGCCCCCGAGACCGTACTTTACGTTAAGTCAGAAATCACCCAAAGAGGAGCTCAGGGGTCCTCGGCGCATGGCTTTGAAGAACCCCCCCATTGTTCTAAGTCCAGAAAAACTCCTCAGCTGGGTGGAGAGAGACCATCAGATTGAATAAAATCGAGGTTATTCGAAAAAATTTGGTCTGCATTTTGGACTGCTGGGTGTTTTATTTTATTATGAAAAAACGTCATTCCTTATTAAAACTAATGGCTTTGCTGTCATCTGAAGTTTCGCACAGACCTACATGTGTGTATATGAATATACGTCATTTGACGCAGTTAGCTGAACTTCAGGCAAAAACAATTTTTCTTTTTTTACTCAAGCCAATGGATTTTTTTCTTCTTTTGAGAAGAAAGAAAGCCTTACTTCCATTCCAGTAACCATTTACTGACCTTCCAGTGATGTCTGACCCTGTTTTATTTGATTTCATTTGTTCACTTCCATTGTTGTTATTCCGTCCGATTCTGGTGGAAAATGTCCTAAAAGGGGACTGGCAGACTTATCTGAAGGGACGTTTTCTAAGTCAGACCCTTTTAGAGGCCACTTAAAACGATTCTTTGAAAAGACTGAAAAATGACTGTGCCTTTTTTGTCACACATTTCCGTCTGCGACAAACCGCTAGTGCGGAGGGCAGCGAACAGCGGACGACGGCGTTTGGTTCGAGGTCCTCATCAGCCGCCCCAGATCTCAGCATTGCAGCCCATTGTTGTTGAAATGCCTTTCTGCATAATTTCATGCTCTGAATACAGTGGCCCACCCCTCTACCTCACCTCTAACCAAAGCAGCTCGGGGACACGACGGCACAATGGCGTTTCTCCAGAGCCGGAGCCCGGCCTCAGCCCAGTCCGCCGATTTCACGCTATCACACGTCGACACCGGCAGCGAATCAACCGGCGGCCCAGATCCGGCCCCCGAGCGGAGGACCCAGCGATCCAGCACACCAACCATGAGCCGAATTAAATTGGAATTGGAATTGACCGGCTTGTTATGGAGGTGGCTCTAAAGCACCACAGAGATTGGACAAAAATATTGCTTCCAGGTGTCATAAACAGAAAAAAAGAGCATTTTATATATAACTATATAGCCAGACAGACAGGCACAGAGATTAGGAGGAGTACAGGCAGGCAGCTAGATAGATAGATAGACTGACAGGCAGACAGGCAGGCAGAAAGATAAACAGACGGATGGACGGACAGACAGGCAGACAGATAGACAGACAGACAGACAGACTTTGCCTAGCCAATCCAGTGTGTCTTTGCCACCGTGTTTTCTTACTTGTTTCCTGCCAATAAAAGATGTATAACCTGATGCCCATGACCTGGCTACTGTGCAGCGTGATGTTTATGTGATTTATGAGAGGGAGATGAGTCCAGGCAAGCAGCCCTGGAAAATGTGCCCCCCTGCTAATGGCCCGAAA
>JAACJT020000086.1:4728973-4760401 GCA_009936485.2 Gymnarchus niloticus | reverse complement strand
GTGAGGCTGGAGGTCAAGGGGGGGGGGTTATGGAGAAGGGGGGAGGGGGCACCTTGCGGCGGGAAAGTTAAGAGCAGGAGCCGCATAATACACCGCCTGCGCCCTTCACACCAAGGTGCCCCTGGAACAAGATGGCACCCCTGCACATGTGCCCACACCCCCACTAGCCAATTACCACCTGGCACAGGATCAGGGGTGTGGGGGGGGTGAACTGGTGACAAAGACACGGGGCTTACGTGAGAGCCGGAATGGGTCGGGGGGGTACAGGGAGTGAGTTCTAAAAGTTAATGCCTGTTCATTTTCTATAATATCCCTCAATCAAATGGCACGCTCATTTGTGCCTCTGCGGGTCAATAATGAAATCTCGGTGAAGAAAGCTTCGTTTGTCTTTTTTAACCCCCTCACAGCCCCAGGGTGCAATTAGCTGGAATCCCTGTTAACAGCAGACCCCAACAATGACGGCTGGATGTGGTGCTTGCACTGCACCTTCTCCATTGTCCTCTTCGCATGTCGATCCTCACTCCGCTGTCACCAGAGATGCCGTGCGAGAACTGAGTCTGCAGGTTCATCCTCTTATAGTCTCGTCAACTTTGCCAGCATGTTTGATTTTCTTTCATTTTGTTTCCTACACAACAAACGGACAATCCAATGGACATTGAGCCTCCTGTGTTTCTATTATGAACCGGATCCTGAGGCAGAACACCTTTCTCTTCTTATTGTTCATTTCAGAAGCCTTGATACCATCCAGAGGGCTTAACCAGAGAGAACCAGAAGGTGCTGAGTTCCATCCGTTGTTAGATATTGGCCAGTAGGTTACATTTTTTGCTCCTGTACTTCACAGAAGCGTAGTCAGGGTTGCCGTGTCTCTTGAAAGCCCTAGATAAATCCATGGGATCTGGAAGTTCTTTGCTCTTCTGAGCCATTAAAAGTCATTTGAGAATATGAAAATTTAGAAACTCAAGAAGAAGCCTGACTGCATAGATGACCTAATAAGGAGAGGAGAAAACAGACACACGTGCATTACAGACTTGCAAGGTTTGAGTCGGTAATTTTGCACCCAAGTGTGATGCATTCCACGCATTACTGAAAATATGGAAGTTGACCATGGAAAAATCATGCTAATAGCATTACTGTAAGATGACACCATCATAAATCTATATCGATTTCCTGAGCTGGGGAACCTTTGTCCAGCTGTCATGTCCAGCCGTAATGAATCTTTGTAATGGATGACCTGGTTACACACGGGGGTTCTGCCCTCCCTCGACAGATTCACTCTGCAGGCTGGCCGACGAGAGACTCCAGGCCTGGATGGCATGTGGACTGTTCTGATTCACGTGGGCACGCCGCCCCCCCTACTCCCCACCGTGCACTGCACTGGTGCCACCGATCGCTCTGAACTAGATGGAAGTGACTGAGTGTCCCCCCTGGCCATCCCTACCAACTACTGGGGGGCCAGAGGGGTCAGGAGGACGAGTGGCAGCTGTGTTAGAGGGGACATCAACATTGTGTTGTAGAATGGGGGTGGGGTTGAACTACCCCGAGAAACAGATAAGAAAACACAATCCAGAAACTCATCACCTCCTTCACCCTTTGTATCGCTCCTGCACACTCCACCACTGCGATTCCAGCAAACGGATTATCCTGGGTATCCGCTACGGAGGGAGGGAGAAGACGATGGCAGCAATACACTCTATTTGCCCATCATCCAATGCCCTGCCGGCATTTTACCAAAACAAAAACGTGTGACGCGCCACCCTCCACGGCCCAGATTACCACCGGGGGGCGTGAGAGTAGGAAAATGTGGTGCTCAGGAAGTCAAAGATCTTCCGCACCCGGAATGTTATCGAGCCTGGTGCTGTGCCGAGAACTTCACCAAGGAGTTCAAGAGGCTCAGAAGGTCACATGAAGTCACACTCATCTCCCCCCAAACCTAATTACATATTTGTTCCCCCTCAGTAGTTTTTCCATAAGCCCCCCCTAATAAATATTAAGAAACGAATTACTGTTAATGTCTTAAATTAAGTATCTGTGACCAGCAATCATTAACAAGTACTATGGAGTACTTCACTCAGCTACTCATTATATATTATTCATAATTTATTAGTGTTGACTTGCTAATGGCTTCTTAAAAGGCTATTATGAGGAGGCTTTGGTGTTTTTCCTGCTAACGACCTCAAATCAATCTGCTGGAAAACCTAAAAGTGGTGGCGTGTAACGTCAGGGGAAGTCTGGGCATTCTTCGTGTTAGAGAAGGGTGTCATACCCTCGCGAACCGCTGAGGGGCTTGAGAGAGAGGCATGTGGGTGACGGGTGAGCCCAGGAGGCCACGGCTTCAGCGTGAACAAGCTGTTTTTGTCCGAAGTAAAGTCACGCCAGATGGGTTTTGGTCGGGGCTATGTCACAGGATAACCAACAGGGTCTGACCTCAAGGATGGTTATAAGGTTTGTTCCTTTGTTCCCGTGGCACTCTGTGAACTGCATTTTGTCCGAAGGCCCAATCTGTATCACGTTAGTCAGACTGACTAGCATCACGTCCAGGGTGTCTCCTGGCTTGTGCCCCGTATTTGCTGGGATAGGCTCCAGGCCCCCCGTGGTTCTGTTTTGGATAAGTGGATAACGGGAGATGAATGGACAGATTAACCTTACTGCTGGAGAAACTTGACACCTTCCCTTATAAATGTGTTATGTTTAGAAATGAGCACACATCTTCTTATGGAGACTTATGGAAACAAAATTACCATCTGTGGCACTTATTTTTAATTTAGAAAACAAGCGCTCGTTTGTCGTACCACAAAACAGCTGATTTTTCAAGTTGCCAAAAAAACAGAAACAAAGTTATCCAGCTTCTACGGAGGACAGAATAGCATTGGCAAATGGCTCCAGGTTCAATATGCTTGGAAAAACTTTTTAGAGGCATACAGAAGCAGAGATGCCGAAAAGCGTGACTTTGCGCAAGGTCTGGCACAGCACATGTGCAAAGTTGCAGGGACGCCTTCAGACATAACAGAACGACTTTGCCCCGTCGCATTCGACACTGCCTTGCGGTAGGCCTTTTTCACATTTGGGCACGCCAGCGCTCAATCAGTCAAGCCGACAGATCACCCCCAGGGCATCGGACAAGAGAAAGTGTGGCGGTGGGGGGGGTTTGTAAAAAATAAACAGGCAGAAAATATCGCTGGAGTCAGCAACACCAATAACGCAGTGAAATGAATACAAAACATGGCAGAAGGAAATATGGATTATGGCTAGCAGCCACAGTGTTCATTTTTCACATGGCTCCGTGTCGGAGGACTCCCAGTGTGTGTCCCATGCATCAAAACTGGAATGAGTCGATGGTCTGTCTGGAGCTGGGCTGCAGTTGTTATTTATAATTAGCAGCTCCCACCCCCTCTCCCCGACAAAGGGGGGAGGGGGGGCTCGTGTGTCATCTATGTGGTTAGCGAGGAGCGGCAGACCTATGGCAGCCCGTGCGCAAAGCAATACCCCGACAGAGTGAATGATGTCACGCAAGCTCCCTGGCGCAGACCGGTTTGTCATGTGTAATGTCTTCATCGCCCTCTTCGCTCCTCCTGAGAGCGGAGCGTCTGTTAACTGAGACATCGGAATGCCGTCCGATGCTACCACTTCTACCAGCCACAGTTCCAAACGGGACTGTGACTTTAACAGCCTCGTCCCTCGCAGTGTGACTTCTGTCTCCTTCGGTAAGGGGCTGTCCAACACCAACCTCCTCACGACATGTTTGGATTTCCTTCAAATGAGATGACACCCAAACAGATCCAGATCCAAATGGTGCCAAGTCGTGGATAAAAAAAAAAAAAAAAAACAGATGAACAAATTTTGGGAGGGGCGGGGTGGTGTTTGGGGGAACGTATTGCAAGAATTTTCCAGCTGGACTCATACAGTGCCTCAAGGAGATTATAAATTAAAGGGAGAAATTGAGTTTGGAGTGAGATTTTCATTCAATTTCTGTTTAATTAGATTCCCAGCTCCTAACCGACTGTCTAATTTTTCAATTAGCAATCAACATTAGGAAATGATTTTCAGAAAGCACACAGCAGCCCTGGCACACTAATCAAAGTGGAGGAGAAAAGCAAGACAAACAGGCTGGGATAAAAACATCAGCAATTTCCCCTCCCCTTTTTAAATCTGTTTTAAAGTGGCATTAGCTTTTGAGTAATTACCCCTCACATTGAAATGTCACAGGATAAATACACCTCAGACAAAGAAGACTTCTACTGTAAAGTGTCGTTTTTAACAGTGAGTTTAGCCCGTCTGTATTTAACGGCTGGGTGCACGATTCCTTCATCAAAGCCCAAGCCCTCTCATCAACTCATGCTAATTCACTTCATCATGCAGCACTATTGACAATTAGAAGGTGATGGAATTCTAAATGAGGATGGGCTCTCCGTTGCCATTATTCTACGAGAGCCTCCCAGCTCACGTCGCTTCTTTCTTTCTTTTTTCTGCATCTCCGGCCCGCCGAGGCTGCGTTTATTTGAAAACCAAGTCTATCTGTCAAGTTCCGGGAGGATGTAGAGTTGGAGTTCGTTTAAAACAGAAGCACATGACTGTCCAATTTAAGGCCAAGATAACAGTTACCAGTCTTCAGTGCTTGCCCTCAAGCTTACATGCCATGGAGTACTAGATATGCTAAAATAATGTTAATTTCCTTTAGACAACTTGCAATTAGAGCCTAATATTAATCTATATGAAATGGTAATGATTAATAAGTTTCAATAACTGTGTGCCGACAGAAAGAATATTAATGGCAGCATTATGGAGAAAGTTTGGAATCAGCTGTGCAGAAGCTCCCCACTGTGCCATTTCAGACTCCTCCAGCTGGGCTGGCAGGAGCAGGGCACCCCCTGGGGGACCGGAGGGCCAATTACACTGGATAATGATTCATCACCGGCCGGTAATAAAGTCCCCGTCCTCATCTGCACTAATTAGAAAGTATGGATCTCAGAAAGTAGGAAAGAACGTGGGGATGGGTGGGGGCCGTGGGTGGTGGTGGTGGTGGTGGGGGGTTGTAGTGAATTTCTCATGAGTACGTGGAGAAGCCCCAGTACTCTCTGGGAGGTTGGGAGGTGAATAGGCTTTCTATTGTGAAAGGTAATTGATATTTTCATGAAAAATTTTATGGTTGAAAGATGACAGAATTTCTTTTGAGTGGCCAGATTAATGAGTACAAGGATAAAGAACAAAAAAGTACAGTGTGGTTGAGATCCGTCAAAATGTCACGGGTCCTTAGTGCTGGGCACAATTCTGCCCTCATCATTCTGCATTGTGTCAGGCCTCGTTGCAGAAACATTATGGAAATGTTATTGACAGTGGTGGGGGTAACAATAAAATATTAGAGAGACCATCGCAGTGTCTAGAAATATCATGGAAATGTTATTGACAGTGGGGGGGGTGAGGCAGCAATGAAAGATTAGAGAGACCATCGCAATGTCTAGAAACATCTTGAAAACGTTATTGACAGTGGGGGGAGGTGAGGCAGCGATAAAAGATTAGAGAGACCGTCACAGTGTCTAGGGTGGCAGAGAGAGCATCGCCCTGTCAGGCCAGTCAATCAGGCTAACTGCCTCTGACAGCCCCCAGCGGAGGCCGAGAGAGAGGGCGGGTGATCCTCATTGCAACTAGTCAGTTAAAGCATATGCTTGGCTCAGGTGTTTCAGTTCTGCTGGTCACCTTTACTGCTCCTTTCCTTGCAACCCAATGTTAAGAAACCCCGAAGTCTGACACCCCATGAGTATCTGTTATCAGAGTAGACTCAGGGCTCTAGCTCTTAACAGAAGGTGACGCAAGAGCACCCAAGTCTATACCAAGATGTATATGTTAGAATAAGATGGATAATGCAGAATTAGCATGGTGAAACTCATAGACAGTGGCGGCACCTGCTAAGCGAAACAAGACTCTAGATTGATAAGGGCGATGCAGACATCAGGAATCAAGCGCTCTACCCTGGCTTCCTCCTGGAGATCCACTCCTTTCCAATCCATCTGAACTCCATCGGGACAGACAGGGAGGAACGTGGATGCGCTACATGTTCTGTGGAGACCCCAGTCTGCGTTAGGTAGCTTCAGCCCGAGCTGAGGAAATGCCGTCACTGCAGTCAATTCGGACCAGGTTGGGTTTCCCGTTGCTCGCCTGGGCCTCCAGTCTCGCAGTCCGGAATGTCAGACTGTCCAGGAGAGTTCTTGGGTTCAAAGAAATTCCATTTTTCCGGGTTTGGACACCTCCAATTGAGGGCTCTGAGTGGAAGTGGCCATAGAGCTGAAGAACAGCTAGACAGAGTCTCTTTCTAAACGAAGGTGATTTAAATTGATGGTGTGATGCTGGCGGAAGGAGGTTAGGTAAATGAAGGTGAAGTATGGGGGCCAGGAGAGAACTGGGAACAATTTGGAAAAATGTGAGCCTTGTCCTTCATACCGAGAAACTAATTTTATATCATGGAGGATCAATAATTATTATGGAAGTCTGGGGAACGTGCCATTCAATGAAGAAGAGAGGCCTTTTGAAAGCCATCGGCTCTTCTTGTGTCTTTAGTAGAGTTTCTTATTCATTCGCCAGCGATGCGGAATTACCGCATTAGCTATGTCTGGTATGGACATGCGCCACATACCCACTGCAGGGCCACTAGATGACCACAGGAGGCCGTAGTTCTGCCTGCGTGGTCACGTATTTAAGTGGCTGCACATGGCCGAGCTCATTGGAAAGCCAGAAACATATAATCATTAGGCTAGGCTTTCCATTGTGTTGCCATACCAGTGTGATTTTTTTTTTTTACTAAAAATGTTTCCTAAAAACTTCTCAAGCATGAAAAACATTGAAAAATTAAAAACGGTCTCAAAGTGGTCTGTGACTTTGATATGAATAAATGCAACTGGGCTGCTGTTCTGAGAAAAACACAAAACAAAGACTGGTGTCATATTTTTATGTGGCAAAACACTGGGTGTGGGTGGACTGGACAGCCAAATTAATGAACTATGGCCATTAGTGTGAGGTTGTCTGAAAGTTGGCAAAGTGGAGGAGGCTTTAAAACTTTATCTAATTTATCTAATATCTCATTTTACAGAGCTAAAATTACCTCATGAAGCCAATTTTACCTCGTGCAGCATTTACACAGAGATATTGCTCAACATTATTCATAGAAAATAATTACATTGCAGTTCTATTATGTGACAGTAATATGTGAGAGGAGTGATGTCTGTGTCTTCCAGTCACATCCTCCCCGAACAAACAAATTCCCAGCAGGTGTAGCTAGACGATGGAAAATTGCACTAATATTGTTATCTCGACAAGTGACTGTTATAAGCTGCCAGAGACGAATAGCTATCAGCTATCAGTGACCTCCTCAATATCAACCAGTCAATGTGTCTCAAGGTGGAAAGGGCAGTCGTACGCTGTGCGTGTGATTGACAAAAACAATAACATTCAATCTGCTATGTACTCTCCCTTAACCAAATTCAGGGTTAAGTCAATTATGGGAAAAAAAACATAGATATTTAGATATGAAGATATTTAAATCTGCTCATGTCCACTAACATCACTAATATACTCATAGTATAGTCTAATATAGTATGACAGAGTATGGTTAGTATAGTGCAGTACTGCACAGTATAGAATACTAAACAGAACAACAGAGCGAAGCCTTAGTCCGTGGGAGGTGCAGTACCAAGCTGTCCGTCCAATCAGAGGAAAGCGAGGATCAGGCTTTGATTACGGACTGAGATTTAGGAAGAGGCCTGCAGATCAGGTCCACTGGCTACCTGCAAGCTGTCATATTGCTGAAATAAAAACGTTCCATGAACATTTCCCCCCCACCCCACACACTGAACAGCTGCATTCCACGCCTGATCGCTCGCTGCAGGTGATCATTCCATGGGTTTCGTACTGGCTCGGCTGGTATGGCAGCACCAGTGCGGACACCTTGAAAGGCTGTGCTTTCCAGCCTCAGACCTCACTCCAGACCTTAGGGGATTCCCAAAGGCCTCTCTGCAACCACACTCCTAGTTAAAGTGGGCAACAAAATCGAAGGTCTGAACTGGATGAACACGTTTGATTTTCTCCATAACGGGGAGGCCGACTTTTCTGAGGGAGGCTGCGCCTGTCATTTGTGCATTTTTTCCAGTGCAATATCAGTGTAACCCACCTACACCCCCACCCCTACCAAAGCCCCTCTACCCCCTCCCCCGCAATACAAAAAACAACCACAAATGTCTGCAAAAAAGCAATCAAATACAAAATGCCATGCCACTGCAGGCCAGGCCATTTAAATCATATTCCGGTCAAAAACAAATGACCATATAGAAAAGTGATGATTTTTCTTTCTTCCCCTATCTTTGCATTAAACATCAACGAGGACAAAAAAAACACTGCCATTATAAAATTCTTGCCAATGTATGTCTGTGTGTAATAGGAAACTTTATTTTATTCACCATAATTAGGAGGGAGAACCACAAGATTCATTTTTATTCAGCGGGAGGAATAATGGGTCTCTCATGCTGATGAGATTTGCCCCTTAATAAAGGCAGTTTATACTTCTGCTAACAGAAGGCAGGTGGCCACAGAACAATAAAGCATCGTAATGGAATCTGGAATTACACTGACTTCTGTAAGCTTTTCCACGGTGGCCAATGCATGTCCGACTGGGTTTATTAGTATCTTGACTTCAGCAGTAGGGAATTCTGGGTGAAAATGGACTGCAACCATATATAAAGACCTTTTTTATATATTTACTTACCCAGTCTACACTTGTACCCAAAAAGTCTCAAGTTTCCACCCATTCATAGAGCTGAATATTTCGAGTATCAGCTTAGGTTTAAGGTCTATGAGACTTGCCGCTCCAAAACCAGTTACACCACTGTTCAAAAGTTTGGGCTCACTTAGACATTTCCCTGTTTTCCATAACAACGTACATAAAATGAGTTTGAAGAGGAAATATAGCCATTGACGAAGTTAGAAATGATGATGTTTAATTGAAATAATAATTGTGTACTTCAAACTTTGCTTTCATCAAAATATCCTCCATTTGCAGCAATCACAGCCTTGCAGACCATGGTAACACAATTGCAAAAGGGTTTTATAATAATAAATTAGCCTTTTATAACGATAAACTTGCATTAGCAAAGACAACATTCCATTGGAACACAGGACTATTTGTTGCTGAGAGTGGGCCTCTGTACACCTATGTAGATAATCCATTAAAAACAGCCGTTTCCAGCTACAATAGTCATTTACAACATTAACAATGTCTGAGTGACCCCAGACTTTTGAATGGTAGTGTATTGTAGACTCCATTGAAATGAGAAGAAAGCAATTACACAGTACCGTATCTAGCCAAATGAGTATACTGAGCCTTTTTCAAAATGGTGATTTACTGACAAAGTTAGCTACTCCGTTTGGAATGTACTGTCACCGGTCGTCCGAGGCATGCTGATAGCACTGTGCAAAACTTCTCATTTGTCATTGATTTTCTCATGTTCACGTTGTATATGTTGAAAATATCCTGAAACGCATTCCTGTCGTTAGTCTTGTTTTTTCACCTTGTCTTCATCGAGTGCAGACTAAAGAGTCGCGGCTATATGCATGGTAAAGCACATTCACACAGGCGTGATGAGTCAAAGGCTTACTGTTCCTGGATGTAGCACAAGCAAGGCTTGGTGGTGGGGCTTGACATGACATGAGGCATCCAACAATTCACGTAGCACCCTCAACGACACTTCTAATGAAAGAGTTCGCATATCCATATCCACCCCACTTCATCACCACGATCAAAAATCCCTACTTTCATTATTATGTGGCTCTGTATAAACTGGACAGAAGCTACAGGACGTGATGTCCTGTTGACACTGGTCTGGTTCCTCCCGAGGTTTCTTCCTCCTGAGGGAGTTTTTCTTTGCCACTGTTACCCTTGGCTTACTCTCTGGGGACCCTGGGCCACAGACTATGTAAAGCGCTTTGTGACAGTGCTTCTTGTTAAAGGCGCTATATAAATAATGAATTGACACTTTGGATTTGCCTTGAATATGTGACAAGAAGCATAAATATTTAGTGATTATGTTTGTGAAGGAAATGCCCACTCTCAGCATGGCAATCCTGCTTGCACAGATGATGGCCATCTCTGTCTCTTGAACGCTGTTAAAACGTTACGAACCACATTCCCTGTCCTCCATTTATAATTGACATATCTGTGTCCAGTCATCAGGCAAATCAAGCTTTAACTCAGCACTTCTGCCGCAGTCTCACAGAGACCATGAGCTCCGGGTCTACCGAAGAATAAAAAAGTCATTTCTAGTGTAACTATCTGGAAGGCATTAAAGCTGTTATGTAGTCATTACCATGCCCTTAACTTGTTCTTTTGATCCCTGACTTTGCAACTTTGTCAATCACAAAGTGTAATGTTTCTGCTCACCTGCCTTTAACGCCTTTAATAAGTATAATAACCAGAATCAGAACAACACCATCAAATCCAGGACTTGTTCAGGGAGTTCTTCTCCTGCTTCACAGGCAAGGTGAATCCATCATAGATGGTGCCCACACAGACTTGGCTCACATTTCAAACTGATTTTCCCCACTAACCTTCATACCTGAGGAGTCTTTAAAGTCTCTGAAAAGCAGTGAGTCAAACCCACGCTCAAATGAGACAATCAGAGCCCATCTGAACTAATTTTACGTCGGTGTGTCAAACGGATGGGAAACAACACGCCTGTCACATAATCCCATCGGAGGGCCTGACGAAAGATGAGAAGTGAGAGCAGACTCGCATTTTTGAGTTGCTGGTACACATTAGGTAACATGTATTTTAAAGATAAGTGGAATTCCTTGTGGGACAAGTCTAACATTTTAAAAGAGATGGTGCAGTCCAGTAGTCTAAATAATTCTAACCCATGACTCAGAGACACAACCAAGCACAGACTGACTATTTCTGTGGATATCTGCCAGCTTCACTGAACTGGCTTTCACACTACACACTGTGTTTCTGCCAGACAAAGTAAAACTATTAAATTCCAACCACTATATTGGGATTTTTGCCACAATGGCTTAAAAAATATCCTGTCCTATTCATCAGAAGTAAATCTAGAGTAAAAATACGATTAATAAACATGAGATCTCTTAGTTTTAAAGCAGTTGTTGTGAGGACAGTTATTATTGACCTTAATCTTGTTATTTTAGGACTGAAAATTGGATTAGGCATAATGACAAGTCCACCTTAATTTAATTCTCCATAGTTACTCGAAGTCAAACGCCTCGCATTACTAATCACAAAGATGACGTTGCTGTAAATTACATAAATGACACCTTTGGTTTCTGTTCATCTCTGAAACCCAGACAGAAGTTTCATTCCTCTGATGAGCGTGTCTTGACCATACCTGTAGGAAGCAGCAGTGCTCCCTGGGAGTGATGGGTGGGTGGGGCACTTTCGTTTGGCCAAATTGTGGAGCGTTCTGTGCCACCATGGCCAGCTGCCAAACTCACTCATGCCCTACAATCGCGCCTGAAAGTTCTCAAAAAATTTTCAGCTTTCTCCATTTTCTAATTTTATATCAATCATGTTGCTTCTTCAAATCCTTAGAAGTGACCACTGATGAAGAATTTTCAACATTCATACGGAGGATTCAAGAGACGATCTTTGCAAACACTTGCAAACACTCTCGAAAATACATGTTCAGTGTAGGTGGTCACATTAATCGTCATTACCAAGCTCTTATGATATCAATGTTTAGACAGTTTATATTCCCAACATAACCATATAATTACACTTCTCTTTACCACTAAACTCCAAGTAACTTATCCTACAAAACTGAAACAACATTTTAATCTCACTTTTACTTCTGCAACCCCTATAATGATTATAGATTACGGATTTTTAGTAACATCTTTCTGAATAATGCATAATCATGCACAACACCAAATGAAATTGTTTCCAGTGATTTTGCCGCCACTGGAAGTTCCAGGGTATCGTTATACCCCCACAAAGACCACGTAATGTAAAAAGTGCGCCCCCTGGTGTAACAATTGCATTTGGGTTTAAAAGCAGGCTTCTCAGCTTTGAGAATCCAAAACGGTGTGACGGTAAAAGTCTTAATATCTGCGATATACGGGCTGTTTGCAGGGTCTTAAGGAAACAGATAGGTCTTTGATGTAATGTTGCTTCTACATAAATCCTTAATCATTAACCCTTAATATGCTCAGTATTTACTCTTATTACTCTAATTAAACTGAGTCAAATTTCAAATTCACCCGCTTGCTTGCTGATTTACAAGTTGTAGTTGTATTACAGACCTCAAGTTGAATCCAGATGACTTTTTGGTCTGCACAGATACCTCCACAAAATGCTTTGCTGTTACAAATGACAAAAACCTAGCATTTGACTCTTAAATCAGACATATACTGTGTCTCAGTGTCTTCCTTTTATCCGTGGAATATTGCCAGTTGTAAAATTGTCACCTATGAATAATGTAGAAAAGCTAGCCCACGGAACCATAACCTAAAAAACAGATTATTGTAGTGCACTGCTGTCTGTCTGCACAAAACGCTTCCTGAAGTGCCTTAGTGTGAGACCATACCTCAGAGAGATCACCCCAGAATTAAAATGTATGAATAGACCTGCCCATCCAGTATAGTCCAGAATATGAAATGCTACATCGATCGATCGATCCATCCATCCATCCATCCATCCATCCATCCATCCATCCATCCATTCATCCATCTTCTTCCCATTTATTTTGGTCATGCTCCTGGCAGGGTCTGGACCCTAGGCTCCTCCAGGCTGGGAAATACCCTGCATGCAGGGCCAGCCATCACAAATGATGGCAGTTATCCACGCACACTACGTGCAATTTAGAGACACCACATAGCCTTACTGCATGTCTATGGAGCACACAAAGGAAAGGCACATGACACAGAGAGAACATGCAAACACCACACACACGGTGCAGAAGTAAGATCCAAAGGCCCTATCCTGGAGGTGTCAGGCAACAATGCTACCCAGTGAACCACCCCTAAAATGGTTCAAAACCTTAAATTTACAGATCCTTCCCTCCATTGCTCCCCCGACTGATTATTTTGCTTACAACGCATTGATTATTTTATTGTACTAAAATCTAAGGGAATGGATGGCCGCAGAGGCTCCATACACAAAGCTCCCGTCTTAAGAAACAATCCTCACGTCTGAGGTGTAAGCACCTTTTGTGTTTTCAAGGCTAGAATAAAAACCGACCACTTGAATCTCAAATGTGCTGAGTCCAACAGCCAAGCTGTTTGTAAGCTAAGCACTACTAAGAAAAGGAATGCAGCTTTTATTTGAAAGAAAAACTCTTTGGTCTCCTTCTCAAGTTCACTTTGTGTTTTTGTTACACTGTCATGGGCTGTTCTGTATTGCACCTGGTTAACAGTAAATCTGTGTAACCAAACTATTTATCAGCTTTTGACTTAACCTCCATTTTTTCCCTCACTTTCCTGTGTGCCTCCGACCGTCTGGCTCTACGGTAATACATCATCAGGCAGAGCCAGACAATCGGCTTGTCATGGTGTCCTGAGAACAGACCCATGTGTTGGGGTGACATGACTTACACACGGCCCACTTTCAGTCCCCTCCCTCTAATAGCTGCTTACAAAACCTCACTATAGTATAAACTGTATTACTGACTGACTAATTGACTGAAGTTTTTGCAAATGGGCCTTCTTAGTTATTGTTCAAAGTGTCAGACGTAGTGATATATTCCATCAAACTCACGCTCAAGAATAACCAGGATGGGTGAGTGTATTGGCAAGAGATGTGCTTCCTGACGTGGGCATAGATGTTTAGATGAATACCTTATTCATTAAGCTACAGCAGGAATCAAGATGATCACGAATTGTTAACAGCAGAGTAAACAATCAACGTCCAATAAAGATTTCGCTCGTTAAGCCATGCCTTAAGGAAACCATCTTTCTAGCAGAGTAATCCATCAAGATCCAGCCTGAACTCACATTGCAGAGGGTGGCAAAGCAGGCAGTCGCCCATCCTGTCCTCAGTGAAAATTCACCGCATTTCAGCCGTGCAGCCTTGACATCGAAGGGAAGCATGCATGCGAGTGCGAGATGAGGTTCTGATGTCTCTGCTATATAACATCAGGTGTGGATTTTTCGTAGAGGTTTGGTGTGTGTGTGTGTGTGTGTCTGTGTGTGTGTGTGTGTGTGTGTGTGTAGGGAGGCTTACAGAGTATGCGTAGTGAGTTGATTTGAATGCGAGATGGGAAACATCTGCCTGCAGTCAGAAAAATTAATCTCCTTGTCACTTTCAATTCTAAATGCCATGGCAGAATGTTTCTCCCATGGATTGTGTAAGGGAAAAGACAGGGTGAGGGTGGGGGTGGAAGAAAAAACCCAATATTAATGAGGTGTTGCACTGAATAAGGATTTGCTCCCTCATAGCAAATGCACTCCCGTAATGGCATCTGTAATTATGTTCATTAGCATTAATGTCTAGGCAGGAGCTGTCAGCGCCGAAAGCTTTACCTCCGTCATCCTGCCAAAGTTGTGTCCACCCACGTGTACGCACAACTGCCGACGCGTCCTCTCCTCCTTCTCACTGCTTTTCTTTATTTCCCTCTTGGAAAGCTACCCTCAGCAGTTTGCGATGGGAGTTTGGTCGCCGCTGTGGCGCACGCCGCGATCACGTCGCTACAGGAATGCGACGAACCACCTTCTCAAGTTCCCGACCGAAAAAAGTTGTTACCCGGGGAAGCTCGTAGCATCTCCGGCCTCGGAGTCAGCAACAATTATAAGTTAAAATTAAACCTGTCTCCCGCTGCAAATATTAGTTTGCAGCCAAGTATTAATTTCACTAAATAGCAGGATTTACCGCCATATAGCATACGATTTGAACTTAATTGCCTGTAAAGCCTTGCTTATCTTACTTTAACACCTTCCTTAAGCAGATGGGTTTTGGTCTCAATCTTCGGAAGCTGATCAATTTGGCTACAGAAAAAAAAAAAAAAAATCTATTCGGCATTGAGTAAATCTGCGACGTTGCAGATCAGCTCTCGGCGCCCTAAAATGGTTAAGGAAAGTGTGGTGTTGTCGCAGTGCCTCCCCTGCGTAGCGCTTCCTGTCAGAATAAACAATAATAAGTTCTAACCTGCTTTGACACCTTCAGCAGGTAAAAGTGATTCAAGATTTTTTAATACCACCACCCCCAAAAAATGAATATAATACAAGCATAGTTTCATGTCATTTTACAGGAAGGAAGTCGAAATTATTTGCAAACTGAGTGTCATTTTTAGAAAATAACTTAAAAAAAAAATAAATTCTTAATAATAAACTATACTTTTCTGAACTACAGCACAGTGAAGGCACAACAGGGATATAGTTGAAAATGAATCATCTTAGCTAGAGAAAAAAGAAAATCAATAGAAACATAAATATGTCTGGAAGCTTCATAAATACAAGTGGGTGAGAAGTAATAATGTTTGTGAGAAACAAATTTTCATTATAAATGATTAATGCCCCTGGAGAGCATTATATTTTTTTATGTTCCTCTTCTTAATGAAATGGTGCTACCCAAGCAGACTGAAGGATAAGTAGCCATATTGTAATCAACGGTGCTTCTGTGCTGGGGAAATTAAAATAAAATTAAAAAAAGACAGCATCATTCAGAGGTAATGAGCATGTTTCATCTTCTTGGGCAGATTTAAGGCCACAGTTACGAATCCGGCTTCACAGTCATCTATTACTTTGCTTGACAGTAGGCCTACAAGCCTGACAAGTAGTTTGGCACGAGCTCCGTTAACAGGTATACAGTATTCCCAGGAGTACGGAGTGCCGAGAATAATGCACAGCGTTCATTTGTTTCACGCTACGCTGAAGGCGTAAATCTGAATCTCCATACCTTTTATGCTTCGGTGTTGTGAATTAACCTCCAGGTCGTGGTGCTCAGTGACGACAGTCTTCTCCACGGAGGCTGATTAGGAACACCCCACCCCATCCCCCAACGCACGACAACGGATGACCAGCTCCTACCCAGGAGTCTCTGCCAAATTGCTCATTAACTGATTTAGTCTCACCCAATCTCACAGTCGAGACATGCTTGATGTTATTGATGGTAGATGTTTTCCTTGCTGATTCAACCCCACCAATTGCCCACTTGAGTCTGAATTAATCCTCTCAGTTTAACTGTTGTGGCGGCCTGCCTCTAAATGACACCGGTTTAACTCATGATGCCTCCTCCCTCTAAATCTTGTTGGTTTAAATGGTAGTATCTCTAAATAACAGGATTAACAGCTAGTCCCGCTTCAAGACCTTGAGATTTTTGACATCATTGTGATTTCACCTTTACCAGAAGCAGGTGTCACATCTGGTGATGTGTCCTGTCTGACCAGGTGAAAAAAGGGATTTAATACACAATTGATATGGCATGTGCCAAATTGCAGTAGTATTATACAATTTTAAAAGTTTATCATTTGAAGCCAGGTAGAATTGCTCAACTGATGCATGTGCTAAGATCAATCCACCAAAATGTTTAGTATGGTGAATTCAACACCCCATATATACAAAACATTCACACACACACACAAAAAAAATGGTTCTACAATGTTCTATGTCCAGCACAAACCAGCTCTAAGCCTCTCTCAGAGGGATGCATGGCTTTTCAGGCACATGAAACGGAGACGCAGGCCCCACCAGGTTTGCTTCCCCCTCAAAGCCCCATGATGTGCATTTTCGCGTTTTCCTGCCCAGATCATTTCCTTTGAAAATGGTGGCGATGGAAGCGACCTGAGTTGCGTGTTTGAAGTGCACCCATGCCCTGTACCCTTTTGCTAGTGCATTTGATGCCTGGGAGCATTGGGACACGACTGTGGACCAGTGTAAAGAAGCTCCCACTGTTTGGAGAGAAACCATCCTTACTTTGACTCCTGTCCTGCACCTATTGCAACATAGAAAAAAAATGCAATGCAGTGAGGGTAGAAAAATTAACTAGACAGTGAGCTGGAATTTATTACCTTGATGATTGCCATCTTTGCTTGCAGTTAACCCATGGCTCTAGGGTAGGGGTGTTAGGGTCTATAAATGAGTTTGCCTGGTTATATGATGTGACGTGTTCATAGTAATGGAACTTTACCCTGTTCAAAAAAAACAAAAAAAAACAAAGGCAAAACACACTATACAGCTTAGCTTGGACATGGGGAAGAAAATGCTTTTCTGTAATCTTCTTAGAGGTCCTTCATCCTGTGCAGAAAAACGAAGACTCGAACAAGGTCATGGAGAATGCCGCCATCGAGAAAACAGTAAGTGAAATTCCCTGTCAGGCCACCAGAAAATCAAAACGACTTTGCTATGAGTTGGATTCCACAGCACATGTAGCTACAGAACTGTTTTCACTCCCAGAGTGTGAGGGCACTGTGGGCTGACTCTGGAAGTGATTTAATGATGCTGTGTACTATTTACGCAGCCGGCCTAGAGGGGCAATGTGTCGCCGAAGCCATGTCATTAGTATGGGATGCACGTTTTCTCCAAACCCTCTCTCCATCTCTCTCGCCCTCCCTCTCCCGCTGCTCAGGGGTGTGCGATGGTCTGGGAAAGATTAATGCTTCTCAATGGCATGCCGTGAAATCAAATTAGTGTACCCTCATCCACACACTTGGAGCGACTGCTCTGGATAGCATAGGGACAATTTCTCACTAATCCTTATCCCCCCCCCACCATAAGGTGGATAATGTCACCATTAGAGTGTGCACTGTTGTTTTGTTTCTGCGCACAAATCCTCCATTTTCTGCACCTCCTCCTCCCGCCTTGATCTCATTTTTCAGAGTGCCACACGTTTGAATAGGTGTTCGTTTGCATAATGAATTCACTTATGGCTGCAAGTGTTTCCGGCAAACAGGGAGATTATATGAATGCATGCACACACATGTCGCCATGTTACCCCTGCCTGCGCTCTCATGAAAATTGCAGATATTGCGATAAATGCAAAAATGAATGCACGATAAACATCTAAGCCGTCAGCAAAGGCCTCAGGTCAAACTACTAGTACCACCAATACAATTAGATTTTTCAGTTTGCTCCAGGGATTAAAGAGGATCTTAGCCAATCTTAAGTATATGATTTCTGGTTGATACAATCAGATATTTGATCATGTTTTTAAGCTAGGAAGATATGAGCTATTTCACAAAAATACTGCACTTACCCTATGACATGCAATTTTTAATACACCGGTCAACTATAAATGTACTTAATTTATTTACATGGCCTACTGTCATCATTAAGACGATTGATTATGGAATGAAGAAGTTCTTAAACCTATTGAGTTTTTACCTATGGAGCTCTAAACCACTAGCTGAAACTCCCTGCTAAGCACAGCTGTAGTGTCTTGTGAATTTAAGTAGCTAATTCATTTTATGATGAACTAATTAGTCAAACAAGGTGCACTCCTAGTTGAACTCTGCAAGTACATCAGCATGTTGGATGGTGACTGTAAATTCTGGGGTGACATGGACACGGATCACCAGAGCTGTGGTTGTCCAAGACTGAGTTACGTTTATTAGACATCATAGCAGGACAAACCCACATGGATAGGTGGGCATCAGGATGTGGCCAGGCACAGTCCTGGGAGACAGTCGCTGCTCTTGGCAGGCAATGGCCTCCCTTGTCGATGCCACTGTCCAGGCTGCCCCAGTGGGTGGTCCTCTCTCGGCCCAAAGTTGTCTTCCCTCCATCTCTGGCTTGCTCCTGCTCTTCTTTGCCCCGAAGTAGCTGACTGTTGACTGGCTCCAGCTGTAGAATACGGACCCCGATTAAGGGGAGCCATAGGATATGGTGCTGAGGATCAGGTGACCAAGGGGCGTGACACACCCAGATCACTACATGATGTTAAGGAAATATATTGAATACAGAAGTAAAGTATACGGTGGTCCAAAGACAATTGGTTATAGATGTACAATATACAAGATATATTATACAAAACACAGAAAGTTTATCCACGTTTCTGCCTCATTGGGAATCAACGAAGCCCAACATTCTTTAACACTGCATTCCTCAGGTGATTTTTAGCGCTCCCCAGCATTGACTACACAGCTTAGCAAAGTGACTAACTAGCTAGCCTTTTTGGTTCACCTGGATGCACCTCATTTCTCCATCCTTGGTTCATTTATCCATTAACTAAAAGTGAGGTATGGCCTTGATAGATGTGTGCTCCCTGTGTGCTTTCTCCTAAAAAACCTGGACAGCTCTCGGCTACAAAGGACACTTTCGGGAAAACACAATTTTGCAGAAGATCATGTTCATTCCACGAGTCTTGGGAAACAAAAGCAAGCAGAGTTTTGGAATTAAACCACCGCCTTAGTTGTACGGTCAACAGAAAGCAAGGTGAGCATGCTGGTATCAATGCTAAAGAGCTAAAATGACACAGGAATCCAGAATGATGCATTGGGAACAGAGGAGATAATGACACAGGTTGTTAAAGCTGCAGTCCAACACAAAACAACGTGTGAGTGGTTTTCCGAAGGATACTGTGATTACCTGTCAGAAAACCACCTCAGCCGTTAGCGGGACTGGAGAATGCTACTTCAAGCTGAACGCCAAGGGCGACGGGGTGTCTCGCATGCTCTGCAATGCTGTTTTACATCACAAATGGCGGTCAAATGAGTCAGGAAAGAATGCCAGCAAAAAAAATAAATAAATTGAAGGAGGAAACAGCAAGAGGTTAAGTTGCACAGCAATAGAAAATCCATTCAAATTTCATTTAGACACTAAAATAGAGAACAACCCAAGCAGAGAAAAAGTTGCATCATGGGAAGCAGAAATGATAAAAATACTAAAAATAACAATACACTCAAACACTTTTTGGCTTTTTTACGGATTCTCCAGAACCAATTTGCACAATCCATGCATCATGTGCATGAAACGAGTTATTGACCTAATGTTCGTGAGAGGAAGTAAGTTTAACTTTTTAAATTAAATTTACGTGGTAGAAGGCAGACCCAATGAGATAAACAGGCGTCATTTATTTTCCTGGGTGAATTTGACATTATTTTTTTTTAATGCAAATGCTTCACACATCATTTTCACACTACTCCATATCATATTGTTCAGCCATGTACAGTCATTTATTAGCATAAGTACTAATAAAAATGCAATAATATAAATATAATTTAGTTTTCCTCCCACAGTCCAAAGATATGCAAGTAGGTTAATTGGCACGTTTAAACTGCACAAAGGTGAGAGTACATGTCAGGTCCCAGCGATGAACTAGCATCCCCTCCAAGGTATACCCCAGGGCCCAGCCTTGAACTAACCCCATCCTCCAGTCCCCCCCCCCCCCCCCAGACTCTAGCCAGGATAAACATTCAGACATCTTCATCCATGGTGACAAACTAAACTGTGCCAATAATTCCTGCCTGTCTGAATCAATGCATACAACACGAGCACGTAAACACTCAGGGCAACTGGCATGAACTCTTCATTTCTTTTGAGTGTGAACGGTGCCATGGCAGTATGGGTAAAGGTGGCTATTATGAGAAGAAGGATTGATGTCCCTCTTACTCTGTAACTGCTAGGTCCTGACAGTTTAAAAGGAAGGTCCCAGTTTGGAAGTTGGAGTTTAGGCAACGTGGGAGAAATGGTGAAGTAAAGACACTGAAGAATTTAGTCTATTACATACAGTATCTACAAAATGAGACATTACTGTTACTGATCACAAGGCACTCAGCCTAGCTAGCAAAGAAACATCAGATGTAATTTAGATAATATAACTTACATAATGGTTAATTTGAAATACCCTTTGTAATAGCACTTGCTGTTTAAATTATTAATGATGTAACTGGCAGCAGTTATTGATTAATCATAGTTCACTTATTGACTTCATGATGAAAATCTGCAGGACTGCCTTTCTGCTCTTGATATATTAGCAATAATTATACTGTTGTTATAACTTGGTTATATATGAGAAGTAGGTAAGCTTTTCCCAGGTTTTATTAACAGATGGCTCATTTCCTGCAAGAAGAAAGAAGTGATATCTTCAAACTACATTATACAGCTGCCAGTGTACAGGCAAGTCAAACTATTGTAAAAGTCCTGGTGATCAGCTGGATACTGGCTCACGTCGGCAGCCCGTCATAAGCTGAGAGCTGACCTGTGCTTGGAATGTAGGGAAAAAGTCTGGCCGTCCATCCGTCCGTCGGTCCGTCCGTCCGTCCGTCCGTCCATCCATCCATCGCTACTTATCAGATTCATAGTTACGGTGTTCACAGTTTTTCCCATCTGAATTACATAACTGGTCATTTCCATATAGACCGGAGCTGATTAGACAGCACATCCACTATCTAAAGAGGTATTTGACAATGGTGTCCCATCTTTTTTTCCCTCCTCAAATTCTGTCAATGCTGCTGTCAGCTTATGGTTCCCAGCTGCGGTTGATTCTTGTGCCCCGGCAACATTGTGTCTGTCGCCAAGCATTCTGACATCGGTCTGAGTGAATGCTTCAACAGCGCTGCCCGCAGGCGTCTAAAAAATAATGTGAACTCATGCCTTTATGATGTCCTTGAAACGTCTGAGTCCTCTTTTTTTTTTTTTGCTTTTTGTTTGTGCTGTTCAAATATCTGTGATCCCAAGGTATTTTTCCTTTCTCGCTTGGAAATATCACATTCTCTTATTTGTTGGTTCCAGCATTTCATCTCTGTGACAGGACAACCCTGTATTTTGTCACTTTGGCCCCTGTGATGGGCAGGAAGGCAGGGAGGGGTGTTTTTCGTGCAGCACCAGACATCAGACAGGTAGGTGCTTTACCTAGGCGACTCCAGAACATCTTCAATCATGGTTAAAAGGTCAGAACCTCTGAGTAACAGTGACAGAATAAAGCAGCCGGGGCACAAAATCAGTTGACCTCTAAGATCCTGTTTGATTTAACACATTGATTTAATGAATTGATTTAGAAGCTGACAGGCTAATTAGGACAAGATAACGAATGATGGTTATTGGCTGCTTGATCAGGCAAGGAAGCTGTTGTTATTAGATGGGCTTCTCTCTCGTGTGAGGTCACGGCAGATGCATTGCCTGTCACTGCAACCCACCCCGTGTTCTATGTCATTTTTGTTGAACATTCATTTGCCATTACTTAATGAGGGAATATAGCAGTAAGCAATATGGACCGGGGGGGCAGCTGTGGAGTAAGCAATATGGAGTGGGGGGGCAGCTGTGAAGTAAACAATATGGAGTGGGGGGGAGGCAGCTGTGAAGTAAACAATATGGGCCCTGGGGGTCAGCTGTGGAGTAAGCAATATGGACCGGGGTGGGGGAGCTTTACCAACTTTAAGGTATGTCGAAATTTGCAGTCTTGCTAATACTGTCTCTAATGAGCCGCAGACCTTATTTAATATTCAGGTACATTCATTACTTTGGACAAAACAGGCATGTGAAAGAGAAAACACGTCATCTCACAACCATTCATCATGGTCAGGGTTACAGAGCATCTACAGCAGATCCCAGGTAGCATAGAATACAGCAGTCCATCACGGCACACACACACCGGGAGTTAGAGACACCAGTTAGCCTAACTAGCTACCCATCTCTGAATTGGCCCTTAGACAAATATAATCCCTCTTATTACTTGGGTGTTCATTCCTCCAGACCGTTGAGAAAAACCAGTAAAAAAATCGATGCCGCATGCATGTTACAACGTAAAAAGGCTTGAGAACTGAGACCAGGTTTAAAACATCCTCATCTGAGATGCATCATGTTATTATATCCACAATCCTGTGGTCTAGCAATAGACACAAGAACCATCTTTCAGGAAACCCATTAAATAAGAAACGAACATCCCCTGTTTCAAGTCACACCCATCAGTTTTTTCCCTATACTACATATACATGAATAAATGTCTAAGATCAGAAATATGCTCCTGCTTTTCACATTGACAATAGCTGTCTGAGATTAACCTGCAAACAATTTTCACTCTTAACACAAGAGCCCCAACATCTCCATTCTGTCTCCACCTTTTATTTGCCCCATCAATAAAAGGTGGCGCCCGGTGACGTTTGGCGGCAGAAGAACCAGAAGGCAGCAGCTGAGTAAGAGCGGCAGCTCTGACAGTCACAAAGTGCCCCCACGCTGCTGTACTTGCAGCTGTGCAGAAAAGCGGAGATGGGGCAATCTGTCTCCACCAAGCCAGGGGCACGAGAGCCCACAGCGCACCTAACAAAGACTGATTATCAGGCTGGAGCAGGAGAAGGTTCTCAGAAATCGTGGCCTTGGTTGGAGGAGTGTATGGGACTGCAGGAGTCATTGTGTGCCTTCATAGCTGCAGAGGCCATACTGAATGGGAGAACAACGTATCAAATACAAGCCCATCTTTCATGGGCTTTTCAAAAGATGCGCTGCTTTTCCCCCGAGATTCCAGTGAGAAGTGTTTAGCAGGGGAAGATGACGTCACCCTAAGAAGAAACATTCAAGGTTTGCCAACCGAAAGAATCCTTTAATCCAGGCCAAAGCAAAGTGTGAGGGTGAGGAATGATCAGGACTTCTGCAGTGACAAACCAGAGCATTGGTTAAGGTCACCCTCAGGGAAGCCAGGGTACATTGCTGGCCTCTCAAAGAGTAAATCCTGCAGATATGTCAAGCACCTGCGACTGGAAGGTCAGCCTCTTATAAGGGGAACATCAATTCAGTGCTGCGGAGCTTGAAATTTGAAGACTGGCAAAAGAATGAGTCGATTGTCTGCTTACCCTTCTGCGATGATGAACCTGAAAGGTATATGAAAAGGGGACAATTCACCCCAAAAAAGAGGAACTGCTTTACTAGTGGCCGTGGTGTTCAACATACTGGAAGCAGCTGCTTCCAAAAATTCTCCTAAGTGGTCCTGGTTTAAATGAAAATCACACTGCAGCTCCATCTGCACCAAGATGGAATGGAATTTCATGTTCATCAAATGAGCATTATTATAAGAAATATCCATACATCATTTTAAAGAGTGTGACTCCCCATGAATAAATATGGGGAGCTGGAAGTGGGAGGGGCCCCAGACACCTGCAACTATTAGAGGCTAAGAAATCTGCTGCAGCACAGCCATAGCACCTGATATAATTATGGAGCACAAATATAGAAGCAAGATGTAAGGCGTGGAGATGGCGTTCTCTGAGCGCTCTGTGAATTTTTACCTCCCAGACAAGGCGTGCCTTCTCAGCTCTGTCTCGACAGCCATCATGCTTGGTTGCGTTTATCTCATCCTAAAATCAAGTGGGATGATGTCGGTTTGTTTGCTCCGCAAGACACAAGAGGGAGGAATGAGCAGCCGGGACTGGCGTTCATACATAATCCCCAAGTTACTTGATTTTATAATCCACCATGTTGAATATGCATCAGAAACTGGGTTTGTTTAGTGACCACTCACATCTGTAGCTTTTGATATCAAGCCTAAATATTTACCTCTGAACCCTGGTTGTCACCTACAAGGTCTTACTTGATATGCAGGTCTTGTCTCCTTAAACCCATATTTGGGCTGCCAGACCTGTCCCTGGGTTTAGTTCCTCTTTACCCTATTGACCGAGGATGAGCTTGTCATAGGATGCGGATTAAAGTCTTAAGACTATCTATAAGATAGAGGGGGACTGGCTACCAGGATGGGGCCTCTGTACTGACTGCTCCAAAGTCACCTGAAAGACGCGCTAACGACACATTGCTTCCTCTTCCGACCCGTGAACCCAGCAAACCGGCTCCCCATCATCATCAACAGCCGCAGGTCATTACGCCATTCCATTGCCTGTTATCCATGTGACCACCTGTCTCCTGCATAGCGAGCTGTAATAAGGTCCATTTGGCGTAATTATCCAAAATTTTACGGTTGGAGCTATTCCAGTGGGTTCAAATTCTGTCCACAAACGTAATGGAAATGCTTCTTTATGTGGATAACTTATTAAATCAGCCCGGCAACAACATGGCCAGCCCTGCAACAGAGAGGACCCTTTGTCTTTGTGCCTGTGTTTGTCCCCCCCAGTTAATCCCCTTTAAAGCCTATTAGGAAAGAGATTTGCTCGACTTACCCTGATGAGAGATCAAACACCGCCTAGACTGCTGTGTACACAAGATGGAAATGGAACCCCCCCCAAACGAGTGATTTCAGATAAGGCGTAAGCGGGCTTCCACACACCCCCCCCAATGCATATTACCTGCCCAAAGACCTGACTGCAATTATTATTCATGTTTACAAACTTTCATCTCCTGGGGACGCTATGTCGGAAATAGGTGTGCATCGAATCCACAAACATTGGAGCGGTGTGTGCATTAATTTATGTAGCTCACGTGGGGAACGAACGGGCCCGCATCCCTGCTGTCAATGCCCCCGCAATCACATGCGTGCAGATGTGAGAGCGTATTTACCAAGATGTCACAATCACGTCCCCCCCGCCCCAAATTATCCATCCAGAGCAGGTGAGGAATGGCACATCATTCCACACCCCCAGAGTTGCCAGGTCAAGGCATATGTTATGATGTCTACATCTACACCTCCATCCCTACCACTATAATAAGAAGCAAACCCTGTCAGCTGCCCACCCCCCCATTAAAAGTTAATAGCAGAATACAAAATAAAAAAAGTCTGCATGCCGTGCCATGACAGTAGCAGGCTGTTTATAATATGAAAACACTGTCTGTTTGCATAAGGCTTCTCTCAGAGCTCCACTGATCAAAAGCCGGTTGACCCTACAGCACCAAACATCTATAGGCCAGACAAAACCTCAGTGAAACCAACATCAAAAGTCACTTCAATAACCTCCTACATACTTCTATCTGCCCCCACTTATTAGCTCCTCCTCTCAGTCAAATACTGTAATTCCTCGTGCTGGAGGAAGGCCGTCATGTGATTCAGAGGTTTATTTATGGATCCGTTCGACTCAAAATCGTGCTCAGCTTCAGATGCGGGTAGGCACCCTTCGGGTCTCCAACTGTCTTTGCAGAAGCGTGCATGCGTGGACATTTTGCAGGGTGTGGAACGGCTTTGCACCAGGAATAATTTTTCACTTGTTCAGTAATTATTGTTCATCCAATTTATTTAATGTTAACTTATCGCCTTGCCAAATAATTATCTTCATTATTTTAAACGATGGCTTAATTATTGCCGCCCGCCACATTTCGATGAAGTTCTAAGGCACGGAGGGAAGTTGTCAGTTTGGAGAATCTGCTTCTCTGCCGAAGTACGTTTGCCTGCAAAAAATCTGAGATGCAAACAGGCAGGCAGGCAGGCAGGCAGCAGCCAACATGTTTGCAGGATTAGATTGCTGTCGTCCAAAAGAGAACAAAAAAAGCAAGATTCTAAAAAAGACATCAAGACAGAGGAAAACAGAAAGTCAGGCAGGTAGGGCTTAATAAATCTGAGGCGGCCCGATTCATTTTTATTAAAATCGGTTTTGTTTGTTTTGTGCTGAAAAAGTCTTTCTGACAGAGCACTGATGGTCGGAGTCCAATAAAAATGGCAGGATTATGAAGAATGTTTGTTTTGCAAACAGAAATTATTTCATACGCCTTAACAGGGTGAGACAAGAATCTTTTAAATGAGGAAGGAATCACACACCAAAAACCCACATCCCAGGTGAAACTTATATAGAGGTATAGGAGAGGAGCAAAACTAAAAATGACCTGAGGTAAACCTCCCAGTGATATTTCTTCATTTCTGGCACTACAACGTGACCACACCGTGATGTGAGTTGGCGAAAAGCAGCCAAGAAGCTGAGAGATTAAGGACCGTGGGCCTCAGAAACCGGGGAGGAGACAGACAGGAATCGCTTCTTCGCCCCAGGCACGGTTGGTTCTTCCAGCCGCAGCTTAAAGAATCCATTTCAGCTGACCTTCCAACTTAATCGTAGCTGGCTCCACTGCAGCCGTGCCAGGACCACGAAGGCACCGAGACAATATGTGGGGATCGGTGAAACCGCACAACGTTTGGTGGCGGGTGTGGGTGGCAAAAGTAAAACTTCACTAAGTACAAGGACAGCCACAACAAGGAAAACAATTACCCAGCAGGGATGACAGACCAGTTTGATTGTAGACATGCTGACACCTTGAGTGACTATGATGTCCCTAACCCTGGAGTACAGACATCACAGATGGTCTGTAGGGTGGAGGCTCTATAGTTACCTAGGCAACGCTTCATAGATTGATTAAAATTAATATTAATCACTTCACTATCTGCTAAGCAATAAAATACTATAATACAAATAATCATTACCATATATATATTACATTCAAGCCAATGCATTGAATTATCATTATTATTGTTTGTTGTTGTTGTATATCTGCATTATAATTCAATCATCCCAAGAGTATTATTGAGCTAAGAAAGGCAGAAGCTAACAATCGCAATCTTGTTACCTCACCTCTGACAGGATGACATGGAGCAGTAAGGGTTTCCTGCTGGGTTAGGTCTAACCCTTCATTTTAGTCTCTCATCTGCAAGATTTTTTTTTCTCCACTCTGTCCCTTTTTCCTGCTCCAGCAGGATCTCAGAGTACCTCAGACTGTCAAGCGCAGAAGCAGTTCACCTGACACTGCCAGGGAAATCTCGAAAATAGCACCTTCCCCCGTCTCACACCTCCAAGGCATCTGCTGGCTATCCGCATCGGCTGCTGTGTCATTACTCAGAGGTCACTGAATGTTTGGGTGCCACCTTGTGCTTTTGTACTCCCCCGCTTTCGCTTGAGCAAAGTCCACAATCATACAGATAACTTGAGAGCTTCCCAAACTCTTTGTTAACGTTGGTAAGTTCTGCCATCAAGAGCAAAGTAAAAGATGGAGGAAATAAAACTGACGGGTGTGGTGGTGGGGGGGGGGGAGGGGTTGGCTGACACAGGAACTGACGGCAGACGTCTGTTGCGGGTAACCCACCCTAATAAGCAGGGCCTAATTCATCACCCCCTTAGCAGAGCTGTGGGGAAACGCTGCAGCTGTCACACGGGTGCGAGAAGGAGCAGGGGAGAAACCGGGGGAAGCCATTACCCATCCTCTTTGTGTACCGTCTGAAGCCTTCCCCCGCTAGCCTCCAACCAATCTGGATCCTGATTATTCGTAAGGCACCGGGATACGGATAACAATTTAGCAGTGGCAGAGGTGGCAGTCACACCACAAGGGAAAGTGTTGTTTTAGAAATCCATCCATCCAGCCCACTTACCCATTACAGGACTCCAGGGACATTTTAGTAACCACCCCCGAAATCCCAAAAAAAAAGAAACTCTAAAACTGAGCTATGCCTAATGACACATCTCAGGAAGGTTGGTGAGGCTTTACACTGGATTTTGGGGACTGTTTCCTTTGATAGGTTTACATTTACTCAATATCTTCACCAAACCCCCTCCCAAACCCATCAGAAATGCAAGTTATTGGTACTCTGTTGCAAAAGCAAATCCTAACAAGTCCTTCAATTTAAAGTTTCTTCAACAGACATCAAAACCAGATGTTATTGAAGTTATCTATCCTGAATGAATTTGAAATTATTGCACTTATCAGTGTGTTTGTGTGTGTGTGTATAGAGTTTGTATATATTTCTTAACCCTGGTATCTCTAAATTCCCTCCAATGTGTGAGGGTGTACCCTGCAATGGCCCACTGTAGAATAATCAGTTGGAACATGAACATATAAATTAACGCACATACATGGATGGTTTGCTTTGAAGTTAAATAGTTTTAACAATAATTGTCAACCTCTAATTAACCCAGTTGGTTAATAACTAAATTCACAATGCTGAGGTCAATCAGATGCTAAGTTGTGCAGTCAAAAAATTTAAGGTCAATATATCTGAACAGCACAGAGCTCTGACAGAACATGTAGTGGACTGTCATTATTATTAATAACCTTATTATGTAGTTGTTAGTTATTAATGGAAGGAGTTAGGTCACGTCAGGGTGTTTGATATTGCGACACAAACATGGCTTTACTCAGAGGGAAAGGACTAGTCAGCAACACAGGTGAGGTAACTGAGCGGTGCGAAAGAACGTCATTTCGGCTCGGCTTTAATGACTTGAGACACGGCAGCCCCCACGGTAATACGGATCATCCGTCAGCAGCGGCGACGCACACCTTCCCTTTCCCCTCCTAATTTATTCCCTACAGTGCCATGACTGATTCTGCCCGTGCTTTGTTCTGTATTAAATATGCCATGCTATTAGTCCTCAATAATCATTTTCTGTAGCATAGGACACATTGATTTCCCTTGACGTATAATACAGCGATTACGCCGAAAAGGTTGCAGACTGAATATCGCCATCTTTCGTTTTATACTTCCCGCCCTGACGCTAAATTCCCAGCTTCCAGTCCACGCCGCTCCAAGCCAGGAAATGCCACCGCTGGACATGTGACTCCAGAGGAGCATTTGTAAAATCCCATGAAATCCAGTCTCCCACAAACCTCCTTCCGCCTGTTAATTTCAGGCATACATTAACGGGGTTTCATCTGAACCTTTCTGCCATTGCCTTTACCAACAGTAGGCAGCACATCGGCACTCCTAAACCTAGTGATGAGATAAATGAGGCTTCAAAACTTGTAGTTCAAGCACCAGCATTGATTGGTTAGTTTGGAAAACTACCACCCATCACAAGTTTTGAAGCCTCATACAGCAGCAGCACTGACTGCTTAGTTCAGGATACTCCCACCCACTACGGGTTTTGAAGCCTCATTTAGCACCGGCATTGATTGGTTATTTCAGGATTCTCCCACCCACCATGGGTTATGAAGCCTCATTTTGTCCATTCATTAAACTTCTGTACATGCCGTGCTAGCCGCTAGCCAACGGACTGATGGTGCCGCATCATTAACAGTGCAGTTTCTTAGAAGCATGCAAAGCACTTCTCTCTCAAATGGATTTTCCTCCCAAGGGAACCAGTTCTGCCATTGCCATGTCTCACATCTGTGGCATGTCCCCCCCCCACCAATCACCTGAGCACGGCAACCATACATAGGATCACAACAAATTAGCCTCCTGCTGATCTAACATCAAGGATCACCTGAGTTACTCAGCCAGTTCCCATGAATATATAATTTTTCTCCTCTTTTGTGCCAACCCCGGAGATCACACAACGCACAGCTTTCTGCTCCTGTTTACCTCATTGTGAATGAAAAGCACAGCCTTCGGCGTAAAGAGCTGCAATACAATTTCATTATCTTACGCCAGTTCACCTGCCACAGAAAGCTTGGAGTACTTAATCTCCTTGTCTGAGACCGGTAATAATGCAAACCTTTCCAGTGCCGGACACGGTGTAAAATTACTGTGTCGCTCCAAATTGAGTTCGCTCACCATGTCCCATGCGCCAACGTGTTAATTGCAGAGAGAACTTTGGAAGAGCAGGTCAGTGTGAGGTAAGAAAAATCAAATTATACACCATTGGCACAGTAAATTGGGACTCGATTGAAGAGAAAATGGCTGTTAATTCTCCTCCAGCGTTTTTCAGTGCCTACATAACTAGCATCCTGAAGTTAAAAAACGATGGACTCTATTTGAGGAAGAGCGCAAATGTCTGTACAACATCAAAGGGAAACCGTTTCCTCGGTGTAAGCGCTGCATGTTTGCATATGAAAATAGAAGACTTCTAGCAGTAATTTACATTTCGATGGCATTCAGGCAGACCATGCGTGTTAGACTGTTCAGTCCAAAACAGAGCAAGAATAATGGTTTCAAATATTTTTAAATATTATTTCTAAATAAATGCAGTCATTACTTAGCCTTCTTGGCACAGTGGCTTAGATAGGGTAGTGCAGGCCTCACACCTTAAGGGTTATAGGTTCAGTTCCCTCTCAATTTTGTTTGACTTGAATTCACATGCTCTCTCAGCCTTGCATTTGGTTGAATTAGGGTGACCATATTTTGGTTTTCAAACAGGAGGACAGTGGGGGCAGGACGGTGGCATGAGGCAGACGGACACCCGCACCCACTGAATAGTGACTGTGGAAAGCAAAAGCCGAATCCCGGACATTTAGAAATCCTAGCCAGATGCATTTTTACGTCCCAAAAAGAGGACGTCCAGGAAAAAGAGGACGCGTGGTCAGCATAGCTAAATTGCTGCTTCTCAAATTCCTGTAGTGTGTAAGTGTGAACGCCTGGCATCAAGTGATGCTAGATATATATCTATGGTACATGTATGGATTGAGATATAAACATACACACACATATATATGACATGTATGTGCATTTATACAGTATACAGGTACTGTACAATTTTAGAGGTACATTACAAATGCAGAAATTTCCTCAGTGGCAGAAACGGCTTTGCAGAAACCAGTTTCCAGCCATAACTGCCATCCTTGATATAAGGATATTCTGACCCTCAGCAGCTGGCACACAGCGACCGCATCTTCGGCACAGCATTCACTCTAATGATGGCGGATAACAAATCCGCTCGGGAGCCTCGGGACCAGTGGGTATTCCAGGACGCCTCCGTCACAGCTGTCAAAGCAGCCCGGGAGACGTGCGGG
>JAACJT020000086.1:4710617-4722640 GCA_009936485.2 Gymnarchus niloticus | reverse complement strand
TTCTTTCTTTCTTTCTATCTATCTATCTATCTATCTATCTATCTATCTATCTATCTATCTATCTATCTATCTATCTAATCTTCTAATATACATGCATGATATAGGACTGATAGATCCAATTGTGAAAAAGGCAGTCAATGGAGACATGCACAGTACAGCTCCTCCAGGGATGGTTTATTCCAGAAGTGACAATGCCCTTTAAGGTCTGATCTGGGATCATCTCCTCTCAAGCAATTCCTCTGAAAACCCTCAAGCATCATGCTAATCTGCTTCAATTGGATGAGCCCAGATAATCTCATGAGTCAGGCCGCACCAGGAGCTACCTAATCGCCCATTTCGAATAACCGTGGCTTATTACGCTGCTCACTTAGCAAGCGACATTTCTTCTGGAATTCTTCCAAATTCTACCACAGACCTGAAGAACGTTTCTTTTTGCATGCAGGTTATGGAATTCTCTGGCATTATTTTTTTCCTGTCTGTCGGTCATCCCCTACCTCCTCTTTCCTCCTATTGGGGACAATAACAGCTTTAGATGGACCTCCAACGCTCAAAATCCTCCTTTTAAGCCAAACCAGGTCCACGCAGCTTCCCACTAATTATGATTGAGGGCCCTGTGTGAGAGAGTGCGTGGGGGGGAATCCAGTGCAGCTGATGTCTCACTCTCAGCAATTCTATCTGATATTAATCAATGTGCTGAAGAAAAATGATAGCTTTCCTCTTGCCTGGGGCTTCTCACATCATCACAGTTTTTTTATTGGCTCCCATTTCTGCTTTTTTAATATCGAGGCCAATTTCATTTTAGTGCTGTGCCATCCATTCCCACCCCCTGAGAAAAAAGCAATCTTCTCTCTAAAGTCTGCAAAGTCCCTGAGCAGCATTTACGCAATGCAAAAAAAAAAAAAAAAAAAACTATATTTGTGAAATTATGTTTTACGGAAAGTACTTTATCACAGTGCTAAAATGCTACTGTTAATACACCGTGCCATACCTCATGTAACTGCCTGAAGGGTTCATTGTAAACAAAATAGAAAATAAGCGTTTTGTGTGCAACAAGCTGGCTGTGCATCCAAATTACTGACTCACTGCCAATGAGAGCCAATAGCAAATGGGACTGTAACAGTGAAGCGGGTATGTTATATGTATTAGTCACAAACTTAGCAAAAGATAGCTTGCCCATTCACTTTGGATTAGCATTGCTCGGATTGGTTCTGACTTGCATGGATACTGATGTCTAAAAAGCTGTAGAACTCAACCCAGAACCAACTTCTCTCCGTTGAAACTCAGACACTCAGAACGGCAGCCAAAATTCTTGCGCGAACAGAAATTTGCTTCGATTTATTTTTGCATATCGCCTTTGGCAACCGATTGCCACAGAGCACTTTTTGCGGTGAGAAAATATACAAGAAAAATGATGAAAATAATAACAACTGAACAAAAATGACAACATATTAACATGTATGATACAAACTGAAAAACCCCAGGGGGCAAGGTGTAAACTCTGTCAGAGGAACTGGAACTGAAATGTAGCTGCTTCTCCTCAGACATGTGAAGTATAATAGGCAGGAAACACCAGCATTCCTGGCCATAATGAGATAAGAGAGTTAAAGAAACACAAGTTACTCAGACATATAGGGAATGGAGAAAAGCTACATTGAAATAATATCTCTTTAAGCTGGATCTGTGGCCTCGCTGATCCATAGCTGACTGGGTTTGGTGCTCCAGCTAAAGTTTCATCCACCTGATCTGCAGTTTGAAAATATAAGGTATTTAACTCCACAGCTGTGTAAACAACGGGAAGATGGATGGATGGACCAATTGATGGATGGAAGACATTCAGCATTCAGCCGCTGTATTGTTCATTCTGGTGTTTAGCAAGAATAATCTCAGTATACACTGCTGGATTTTGGAGTTTTCTTCCAGTGTTTTTCTAGCTGATGCTGACATAAGTCTGCCCATCACCACATTATGCCTGCACCAGCTTAAGAGGAGCAATGGCTGGCACAGCCCTTCTCCGACGTGTACAGCGGACTGTTGGCTTGGAGGAGGCAATTAAACGTCGCTGCATAGCCATAAAAAGGAGAGGAGCCCCACCCATCAGCCCCCCCTCCCCCCACGCAACAGAGGTCAAATATGCATCTTGACTGTAGGGCGCACCTTGCATGCATCACTTTGGAGGCTCCAAATTTGAAATCACTTGCTTGAGGTTGGTTCTGTATCTATATATGCACCAGTGATCGCTCAAAATTAAAAGGCAAGATGAATATTTAGTTAGATTAAGCAGCTATCAGGAAGTCTTGAACAAGGGCAAACCATGACCTTGAGATATGCAGTGTACCTGTATGCTGACCAGTTGTGAAGAAATCCTCAGCTTGCCAGGACAGCAGAGTAATATACACGTACTCTTTTTTAACCAAACACTGTCTCTTTAATACACCCATGAGTTTCTCCACGTGGGGAGCAAATCTGACCTTTCTTAAGAAGAGCAACACCGTCCCCTCAATAAAGGGGGTGGAGGGGGGCTTCCTGAAAGTGTTTAAAAAATAATTTTTTACCATAAAGATGGATTTAGAATTAAAACGATGAGACATGCAGGGTAATGAAAGCAATTGCTCTTGAGAATTGCATTTAAATAATTGAACATGGTGAAGGCATTAACTGGGAATAGGGTGCAGATGGAGTGGAAGGCAAGTCACTGAGTGTTGGTCATGGTTTATTATGAAGATGGACTCACACCTGGATGTATAGGATCTCAGAGTTTATTATTCATTACTAAAGTTAAGTAGAGGGTATGCCTTCTGCCCAATGTGTGTGACACATCCTAACTGAAATATTTCTAAATCGACTGTAATAACCACAAGCACATTCCATGTTTTGTATTCAATTACAGGAAGAACGTTGCTGCGAAGTATTGAGATCCATACATCTTGCTGCGTGCTCCTCAGTGAGGTCACAGGGCACCCACCATGTGCTCCAGATGAGTAAGTTGGCTCCTCAAACTCGCTTGGCCTGCGGGACCTACGCCTTCATTGATATCAGTGGATGTCAAGTTTTTGGTTGCGGCTAATTGGGTCCAGATCACAGGAGATGCGAGAGGGATGTATGTACTTTAGTTGACATGTTTAACTCATTTGCAAGCTTCTGTCTGCCCTGCATGAATTATGGGATTACATACAAATGAATTCCATAGAGACGGTTGTTTGGAGAGATGGATTTCTCCCGATATGTTTGTGTTTGGCTTTACAAAAAAATTGCCTGGTTCATTGTCTCCGTGGAGTTTTGTGTAATTGTAACTGATGATGTAAAATTTTGGATGCACGGTAACTGCAGACAAAGAATTCCCATTGATTTACTTCCCTATAATGTATAGGGGATTTGATCATGGTTCTTTAGACTCTCCTGCATTAGAGAGGTGATGTCCAAACCCGGTCCAACCTTCCATCCAGTCATGTTTTTGTCTCCATGTGCCTATCCAAACCAGGTAATCAACAGTTTTTTTGACAAGCAAAAATCAGCTGCATAGGTGTTGGAACAGAACGAAAATGTGTCCTGGCTGGGAAGAGGAGGGGGTTCAGAGGCCGGTTCGAGAACCACTGCATTACTGGATTTTGGCTTTCTGAGAGCGTAACGATATCCACACGTTAAGCTCCACATCTCAAACATGGAGAATGCAGATCGCCTCAGCTGGCATGGCTTTCACGGCTTTCATCTCCGCTGTCAGACAGGCTGGGAGGTGGGAACATGTCCACCGGAGCTGTGACAGTCTCGAAGAACCGGGAAAGGAGCTGGAGTGACTGCCCGACACCCCGTTCTCACCACTCTGAGGCTCACGCTGTCCGTCCGCCGTTTCGCCAGCGCGAGGGAGGAGAGGAGCCCAAAATTGCAACCGTTTTCACACCGTCCCCGCGCAGTTTAATTTTAGTTTGGCAAGTGTCATAGCCTAGCGTCAGGCATAAGCCGCGTTTCACCTGCTGGCAAGCACTCATAAAAACAGCCGGTGGTGGCTGCGAAAAAAATACAGCAACACTCTATTACATCACGACAAGGAAGTTTAGTCAAAGTTGAAAATCAAATGGAACCTTAATGAATTTTTCCTTATCTTCGTACTTCATGCCGTTTTTTTGTCCAACTATGCTGGGTGTGCTGTGGATCTTAGTAGGAGTAAGCTTTAAGATGTCGAACTGTGGGCCACATTCAGAGCTGTGGCATTTTCACAGAATGTTGGTTTTATTTCCAACAGAATAGATGGGACGCCAACATGAGCTCATCCATGGAATTCCTTTTGTCAGAGCTCTTCCTCCCGAAATGCACACACACACCAGCAGATGTATTTGTGTTCATGGTTATACCTCACAGGTAGAAGTGGGGCCTGTCAAAGGAGACATTTTCATCTAGAAACATCTATTTGAAAAATGATATACCTCTGGTTAGTGGGTCCTTCTGTAAATGCATAATTTCAAAGTATGCTGGGGTGTGTTTGTCAGCTATGAAGTAATGACTTCATCATCCATTAAGCTGCACTAGAGGAAGGATGTCAGACCCTCGACTCCCCTCCATCCATAAAGAGAGGTTTAATTTCTAAAATACAACTCAAACCTAGTATCTGTCTGCATTAAAGTGCATGCCATTTGACACACTTATTCCAAGGCCCCCTTCATCTATATAATTAAATTGGTTTCTAAACAGACTCTTGAACATCTAATGGTACTCTACCAAGATTTATTTACAGCCAGGCAAATAAAAAGGAAATTGAATCACACACCAGATTTACATACCGATGCTTGATTGGTCTGAGAATGGTTCTTCAGTCCATTCAAGCAGAGAGCCACTTAAGAAAGTACAAAGGAATATCGTGTTTTTTCAGAATAAAGTGCTCTGTGTGGCATTATTTTACGTGGACATACTGAGTTCTTCAACTAGGCCTAATTAACTTTCTTCAAGGACACTGTATGGAGATCTTCATAAAGAAGAGTAAAGAAAAAATCTCCAGCTCAGTAGCAGCCTTATAGCTCTGAGTGACAGTGGGTGGGGCTAGCAGATCAGGCCACTCATTGAATTAAAGGGACCCTGCTTGTTTCTGGATATCGTTTCCTCCTGACGTTCACTCTTCTTTTAACTGCACCGTTCTCCTCTCTGACCTAGGTTTTGCTGACTATGCCGGGCCATCTGGGCTCAGACGCTACTGCCCACAGAGAAGGTCACACCGTAACCGCAGCTGCGGGTCTGCCGTCACACCACGGAATCACCGCTATGCGGCTGCAGCCTTGCTGGATGGCCCAGCGATGAACCTGGTGCGTCTCATCTGTGCATGATGAGCTTACGTTGGTAACGGTGTCTGAAGGATTTCCTTCTTCAAACAAGAAGATCTTGTGATATTTTGCACGGATTAACACGAAGAATCCACTCAGAGTTGGTGGAACTGACCATAATCTTCTTCTTCCTTGATTGTATAATGTTCTTATGTTTTTCCCTGCTCTGTATAATGCTAGCATGTCCAAGGGGAGGGCACTCAGGTGACCTTGGAGCCCCCAGAGGTTTTGTCTACTCGCTAATCTTTGGTTCCTCTGCTCTGTTGTCTTCTGCCCTTTATCCTTTTGCATGAACGTATGCTGTAATTAATACACGCTCCTGTTAAATGTCTTGTGGCAAAAGCATTGCAAAAATAAATTGAACTGAATCTCCCGAACACAATGAGTATATCCCAGAAGCGAAAAGGCTGCTAGCTGTCCGTAAAACGACATTATAACTTAACCACCCAGCCACTTGACCCCTCCCCTTGCTGACACAGTCCGTAGGATATTCCCAGCAGACAGCCAAGGGCTGTAAACTAAACACCAAAGTGAGATATGGTGGCAAACCGTCTGTAGACTAAATAAAAAGCTAATTGTAACATGACCGCATGTGTGACACGGCCCACCCGCACCCAGCTTCTGGTGCGGTACTGAATATATGTCAGGAGGTGAGGAACTGGAGCGGGGGGAAAGGAATAACCCCCGCCCGGTGTAGGGTGGCATGACCATTCTCATTTACGGAGAAGCAGGCCACGTTCCAGCACGCCCCCCCCCAGCGCAGCCTCGCTCATGGAATAAGTCGAGTTTCTGTAGATGTGGTGACAACGTCTCCGCAGGAATCTACCCACGTGACTTGTTCAAACTCATCCCGGAAGGCAGAGCTGGAACAGCGATGGGATATTTCGCTAATGTGTGTCTCATGAACATACAAATTGTCCACGGCTTGAGACATATAAGCTCTATAGCTGAATGTTCACTCTCTCGTTAGGCGGACATAGCACCTGCAGCCCAAACACCAGGCCACTTGTGAGTGTGTCTACAAATAAAAAAAAAAAAGCGATGGTGCGATTCTGCACATCCTCATTAAATGGTGCGCGGCCATTTCCGAGGCGAACCCTGGTGTGTTTGTTTTCCTTTCCTAGCCGGGATTACTCCGTCATGCTGCTTCACATGCCAGGATTTTCACAGGCTGAGCCAATGCGGCTTCGGTAACACGCGGGCCGAGGAAAAAATCGCATTTTCATTACGGCCCGCTGTGTACGTTTTCCTCCACTGTTATTACAGCCGAGTTTAATTACAGGATGTTTCTGCAAAAAAGAAAAAAAAATTAAACAAACAAATAAATAAATGTGCGAATAAAGAGGAAATCACAGGTTCTGCATTTCCTCCAAGGAGCAATCAAAATATGTGTTCTGAAACACGTGTGTTTTAAGAAGGGATTGCCTGCAAAGCAGGTCTTATGTGTTCGTTATGTCATGCCTGCATGGTATCAGGCAGTCTGCTTCATGCCTCACTTACATGTGCGGAAATTAAAATGTGGACCTGCACATATAAGTATGAAATGCTTTGAAAGGGGGCACTTTGTCCAACAAATAAGGTTTCCTCTTCCCAGATGAACGCCCTAAGGGGGTAAACTTTCTCATTACAGACGGAAAAATGGAACAGTCAGAAATGTAACATTCCTCGTTTCAAAAATGCAGTGGGGGTTTTCTTAGCCCCAATTTTTAGACTTGTAGCCCCAAGCAAAACACGAGTAAACAATGCAGTAGCTTCAATAAAGCCATTTCCTACTTATTGCAACACACGTCGTAAAAGTGGACCTACAGTAGCTGACTTTGGCTCAACTGCCTGCAAGAGTCAGTAGGGGTGAGCACAGATGACCCCCAGACTCACTAATGGAAGTTCTAATAAGTTAAGGCAAATTGAAATAAACCTCTGCGATCCACAAGCTTGAGATAATCAGAAAGCTCCTGAGAGTCTCTCATTAGTTCTGCTTCATCATGATTCGATTTTTTTAATTCACTGTACATTTCATAACAGAAATATATTCTGCTTATAATAAACACACAAATTCTTACAAGTACATATAAATCATGCTTTCCGAAGGTGCCTCTCATTTCCAGGATGGGAGAACGCTCATTTGCATTCCAGGTCCAGCGTCCCAAATCTGCATCCAAATGGGAAAATGAAATATTTATGCTGTAAAATGACGGCACTCTTCATTGTCAATTTACTTGGACACGAAAGTGCATTAGCGGCCTGGCGCGTTCCTACGTGGGCAAGCTGGAACAGGCACGACCAATGGGATGTCGCGATCCTGTCATTCTCCTGTGGGGGTGACGAGGCCCACTGGCGGTTGACGGAGAGCCGATGGCACTCCCCTGATTACGATGGGAGGCCTTGGTTGTGGAGGGTGAGTGTCAGCGTGTGGAAGGATTGTGCAAGGTGTGTGCTAGGTAGCTTTTACTCATTTCTGAATCTGATCAGCACTCTGAACTGAACATGAAGCTTGGGCATTATGAGCAAGAGGTACACTGATCTAAACCTCAAATGAGAAGACTGATAAAGATTTCTGTTCAAAGCAGAGCCAGTGAATAGGCGTTGGAGGGGAGGCTCATCTCCTGTGGTTTGCTCAGGTTTGGACACATTGGGTTGTTAAACCTGGGCCTGCAGGAGGGAGAGGTATCCTGAAGCGAGCCACTGGCCTTTGTTTAATCCATGAACGGCTCAAGGGGAAAATGGGGGAGGAATAGAAATGGTTTGCCCCACAACTGTCCTCGCCCACTCCGCTAACACTTCCTTCAAATGCCTTTTTTGAGGATTCGCCGAAAAACCTACAGCAAAAAAAATAAATAAATAAACGTCACACGTAGAAAAAGCACATTATCGGAGGAAAGGGTGAGGTAATATTACTCTGCCATTTAAGCCATGTGCTATTTTTCTCCCCCCACCATGGTGTGTTACCAAAGTTGATTTGGCTTGCGCAAGGCTTTACATAAGCACCTCTTTGTGTGACCAAAATGAGAATGCATTCTTCACCGGACGTGTCAAGGCAGATCCTCCACTTTAAAGCTGCCTCTGAGGAAGAGGGGTGTTGAAATTCCTCTACCCTGACTTGGTGTCAGTGTGGCTGGCTCACAGCCCTGACCCAAACCAGTCTTCAAATCAGCGTCCTCCTGACCCTCTTTGGCAAGCCGCCCACTCCTCGGTTCGATGGAAAACGACCCCATTGACACCAGGCAGCTGTTATCGTTTCTAAAAGCCAACGAAACGTAAACCTCCCTTTTGTTGCCAAGCCAATAATATGGGGGGGTTTACCGAGAGCCCGTCATCCTGTGTTTCCGCTATCTGACCTTCAGGTCAACATTAGTTATGTATTAGATGCACATATGTTTCACGGGATGATTAAAATCACATTTTGCACCTCAATTTAAAAAAAAATAACTCTTCCGTCCCTCTAGACCAATTATTATTGAACATGTCAACATTAAAATGGAAGTCGAGGCTTGAGCGGCTTGTCTTCTGCAGCGTTTCACGGTTAATGACGACATCCATCTAGCTACAATGGCAAAGGAAAGGAAACTGCATGGCGAGCTTATCTGGCCTTGAAGGATGACCTTCCATGGGGGAAATGGGAGGCACATGTTGTGTATTTGCCACGGCTGGAAACCAAGCAAGTTTCAACGTCAGACAGAACAACTCATGAGTGATCAGCCAGATCAGTCAGCGAGTGCTCACCCTGAGCAGGTGGGCGGAAGACTGTTGAAGCTCACTTCAACATTCAGCGGCCTTAGCAGCTTGAGTAACACAGCGGGCAACAGCTCGGGAGCAGGTCTCCTCCGAGTGACATGTGTCTCCATGTGGAAGGAAGCCTAGAGAGCATTGCACTGGGTTTTCCTCTGAGCCACAGACATGCAAGTGAACGGCGTCGGGAGATAGTATCGCTACGGGGCCTGGCGATAGTATCGATGGGTTCGGACCCATCGCAAAGGTAGCCCGGCAGCCCAAGCCCATTGACCCGGACACAAGAACCATCATGAAGAACTGACTGCTGCAATCCAGGCCCTTTAAGGCATGGATGGGTCATCATGCAAATTTTCGGCACAGGACAATGCTTCACCTAGCGGCCTGTTCAGGCTGTGGGTGTCGCAGTTATAGGAAGGCTGTCTTACCTCATCCACAAAACCCAATAAAGTCTGAGATAGCTTGAGGTAAAGTGAGTGAGGTGGGGGTAAGCTAGGAAGCCCATGGATCAAATATTTATTCCAGTTGAGACTGCTTTAAGGTATGCGCTTACTGAGCCGGGAAGGACGGGAGGCATGGAACTGATTGTGGATAATCATGGACTATTAATCTGTAAATGTTTCCCATATTGCAAATGCTTTGACATTCTGGTGTATTTATTTTATATAAAGAAGCTATAAAAATACGTGGGGTGGAACTGGTTGGGGAGGATCAATGCAAATGCACACTTCTTTATGAGGTAGAAATCCAAAACGTTTGTAGCAGCACAAATACAAGGTATCATTGGCTCTAACAGGCCAAAGAGTCAGCGTTACCTGCTTTTAGAAAACCATAAAGACCGATCCCCAAATTTATCTTCTGAGGACAAAGCGCTTAGAGGCGCTGAGGCATGGCACCTCTGTGGGACAGAACCAGGGCTGCAGCACTGAGAAGTCAGCAGAGTCTAGGGTCACACGGATAGGCCCGGAGGGTCAATAGGTCCCACTATGGCTTCCAGTACCACAGTCAGCATTTCAGCAGGTAGCATCCTCACCCTGAGATGGCTGTCAGTTGGCTGCAGTTTTACAGAAAGTCACCTGAATGCATTATGAGTGGGCGGCATTATCATCGCTCTGAAATGCCAAAGCAGAGTGAACACAACACAACACCTTCACTATTATGATTATTATTTTTTTCCTATGCTTGGGATCAAAGATTTCAAGAACGTAGCTGTGTTATTATTATTATAACTATTATTACTATTATTATTATCTTGGCTTGTTTCCCAGTTCTCACGCATTCCCCCATCCCTCCAGCAAACCGACGGCTTTCTTTACACACTGCATGCTAAGTGCATCACCATGAAACGTCCATGTGACTGCCAACCAAGGTCTCTCTGCTCACACCAGGAAGAGGACATCAGCTTGTTATCTGCCGCCGGGACTCTGCTGATCATCTCTGGTAAACGGTATTTGCTACTTGGCTGAGCTGCACTGAAAAAGCATTTCATCTGGTGCTCAGGAAGAGCTATTTCCATTAAAATTAGGGATCTTTTAAATTGTGCTTTCTTCACATGAATCATTTATAGATTCATTAAAAACATCTGATATTCATGGTTATTATAAAAATACAGAAACATGAAAGTATAACCATCAAGGACATGGTTATTAACTGAGAGTAGAGTTCATAGGGGATGAAATATCAAAGGGATGAACTGAGTACAACAGCAAATAAAATAGTCCTAGTTCATAGATATAAATTAATGATGAATAAACAGCTTTTGGAGAAGTACTGGGCCAGCACGTTCAGTTTCTCTTTCGTCATTCTTAACTCAAGTCTTCCTTTAATGTTCAGTTCAGAGATCCGAGATTTGGCTGTGAGATAATTCACCCTGTAGGGTGTGGATCCTTTTACAGGCAGAGAGGGAGGCGAGGTTTTCCTTAAATCCTAGAATACCATTGGTCCATGCCGGCAGGTCAAATACCATCACCTGGGTCAGGTAGGCAGATAAAGTCAGACTGACAAGAGAAGAGTTTGAAAGGACAGCTCCATGCTTCCGTCATCACTTGTCTTTTTCTGCAGTTTGTCTCCCTTTTGGTCTCTCAACCCTACGGCAGATCTTCAGAGGCCTGACCAGAACGTTTGCATTCATGTGAGATGCCGACTGTGATTTCTCTTTTTTTTTTTCTGTGTAGCAACTTTTAAAACTTTTGAAAACACTTTACATTTTGCTACTTGAGTTCTGCAATGATCTTTGCAGCTTTTCAGACATGGACCTAACACACAAAAAAAATAAGGTGAGTGGCAAGCCTTATTGTAAGAACAGGGAGAGTGGGGAGAAAGGTTATGCTGTGATTGTGCGCTGTGATGTCAGGGTTTTACCATGTGCATTTTATTTGCAGATTCCACCAGTCAAAAAAATAAAAAATCCCAAATAGTCTGTGGAGAGGTCAGATGAGTTTTTAAATAAATTAGGTTTTTTTAATCACTCACCCCATAATAATAATCACGCGGACAAACCAAGAAATGAATCTTGTGCCACATGCGGCGAGCACTGTTTCATTATGAAGACAAATTACTCAAAGCAAAGCAACACATTTTAAAAACAACTGCACGGGAAAGCATTTCACATTTATCACAGCGCGAACGGCAGGATAGAGAAAGAGAGAGAGAGAGAGAGAGAGAGAGAGACTTCATGCAATTCTGCTTAGAACTACAAAAATTCACATCTCACGCAGGAAAGTGAAACATTAAGATTAGTAACATATTGCTTGAATGACCGCAGAGCAAGAGACGCCGAACTGTAATCACAGAGTGAACGACTTGGCAGAACATAAGCATATTTAGGTAGGAGTGAAGTAAACCTAAGGGTAAGAAGATTAAAAGTCTCAGGGATGGATGGGGGGGAGGGGTACAGCGGGCTGGGGGGGGGCGGTGATGGCTGGTTGGAGTGAGTGTTGGTTGAAGTGCAGTGCCAGACAGAGGTGAGGGGAGAGTTGCCGTTGTAATGTG
>JAACJT020000086.1:4682587-4710607 GCA_009936485.2 Gymnarchus niloticus | reverse complement strand
AAAAAGGGTTTTTCTGATGTAGGTTGTGGCACCCAGGGGGGGGGGGGCGGGGGGGGTCGGGGGGTGTACAGAGTGAGCTCAGATGCCGCCGACAGCCTGCAGAAACACAACGAGTACATTTAAAGGCTCGCTTTTGGGCCTTTACTTGCATGCTGGAGCCCACAGCAGCCTGGAGGAAAGAGCCAGAGCAGGTCTCATCTCGTTTGGGAATCACTCCCTGCCTCTAGGCCCAGTTATGCATTCAGTGTGGGGGGGGGAGTTCCCGGTTTCAGACCAGTAAGCCTCTAGCAGGTACCGTTTTACACTGATAAACATTCCTGTCGTAGCAGGCTGTTCACATGTATGGTTTTTTTGGGTAAACATTAACAGCAGGGATATGGGTATTGATGATGTGCAAATGCTACGAGGGAGAAGAAGCTGGGACCCCCACTGGTTGATGGGGGGAAAGGTGGGGGGGGGGGCAATGTTTATTTATTTATTTGCTTTTTTCACAGCAAAAGCTAAAATATCCTGTTGGGATCCTGGATCGACAGATGGGTATGGCGCCCACTGCTGGCTGGAGTGCAAGGCTGCTGGCTACCTCTCTCTGTGTATCCTATCCTTCATTCCACCGGAGTCTGTGTCTTTCATCGATCAGATTTCAGTGGTGTGAAGTGTAAGAAACACAGGGCTCACGCCTGGTGAGGGAGGCCCCCGTTCGTCCTGCGAGGCTGAGCACGATCACACGGCTGGCGTTGGTGAAGTAGGCAGAATGTTAACGACGTGCCTGTCCGTCAGTGTCCTGGGATGTCATCTCTGCATGTGTGTGCCTGCCAACAATGCCTGTGCTAAGTCACAACCAGGCACTTCATTGCGTCTTCTCTTCTGGTCACAGGTGAAAAAGTTCCCGATTTAGAATTCGCAATGGACTTGCAATCCCTCTTTAAAGGCAACACCCGCTGAAATATTAACATTCTGCCTAAATGTCAAAGATACTGGTATCATGTAATGATTCCCCCAGCCAAACTTGTCAGACTTCACTGACGGAACATTCAGCACAATATAAGCTATTCTGCATTTGCGCATATTAGAGAAATACCCTATCCAGAAAATATGTTTGAGATTTATCCTGGAAATTAGGGATGAGGATCTCAGTGGAGAAAACACACCAGTTAAACATTGCATCTCCATTCCCTACCTCACTTCCCACTTCTTCGCCCGACTTCAAGTCAGTTGTAAGTGAGTTTTGTCAGGTAAGGCGAAGGCACGTCACACGTAGCCCATGTCGGGGACACCTTTCCTGGGCTGCAGTGGCTTCACCTTCACCTTTAACCACCCATCCTTCGGTCTAGTTACCCCATGACAGAAAGCCACTTAGACAAAGACAAAGCAGACATCCTCAATGGCAGGTCACACACAACTTTCAGATGGCTCTCTGCCGATGCTTCCATAAACACACAGAAAGAAACGTTAAGAGAGCGTTTACACAACATTTTAATGGCAGCCTTTCATGAGTGATGTTATTTTACACAAGGACACTAATGCCATCCTGTCAAAAAAGCGCTAGTGGGATAATGACACTAAGCAGTGGAGAATGCAAGTGATTTTAATACATGGAAATGATTCATTTTTCGCCAGCACACAACCCCCCCGTCACCATATGAGTGCAAGACCTCCGACTCCCTTCTGGTTTACACACATGCCACTTTTTTTTTTTTGGCCAGAACTGTTATCACAAAGCAAGCAGGCCCAAACCACCCAGATAAACATCACCAGGAAAGCCGGTACGCGCATTTAAACATGCGGCCAATTAAATATCCGTGCATTCAGTGAGGAACCAGCCTGGTATGGCAGATCCGGGTTTAACTTTGTAAGTGAGGCAGGCCACACCCACCAATCAGACATGGTTACAATCTGGTGCAGACCTAAGGCAGCGGTATCTAATAAGCTCCAGCTCTAAGATATAGGGATGAGCCACAGGATTCTCTATAGGTGTTGAGACAGGGGGTATTTTAGGTATAAAAGTTGAAAAACTTCACCTTATCTGTGATTGGTTGGGGTCTGCTAGGCCCCACCTTGATCCATGCATGGATCTGGTCCTGATGTGAAAGAAGCTGATCTGAGAGTGAAGGAACTTGGCTGATATACACATTGTGACTGTATGTCCGATTAACATTTCATTGTAGATGTCTCTGCCATACTGTGCATACGACAAAGACTTTGACATTTGTAGTGATTGGATAACGTTGGATAATCACATCAGTACCTATAAAGGAAGACAGTTAATTTTTATAACAAAACCCCTTTTCTCTGTTTGTTATATTTTGAAGAATCTGATTGGTGTAAATGGCAACAGAACCATGATACTTGTGTCAAACAGCAGTGACAATGTGGTCATGTAGCTACCAGAAGCGATTTAAAAGGCGAGGCTGGAATAAAGGTGTTCCCCTGGGTCTTAATGCCTGACTTTTCTTTGGAGTGTTATATGCAGACCTTCCACCCCTTGATGTTCAAACACACACACTTATTTGTGTGTTGCACAGAAGAAGCACACAAGCCCTGCGCCTTTCTGGAGCCAGTGAGACTTATGCTAAAGCTACCCTCCAAGTACAGTAGTTTCACACAACTCTGTAATTACACCAACCTCTGTTCTTCACACTTAACTCTGTGTCACTGGTAAGCAAAAGTCGTCCCTTAAAAATGAAATGATGCTTTTCACTCAGTTAGGGTCTTTAAAATAGCAAAGAACATTATTTTCAAAGACATTTTTGAATAGATACCTAATGTTGTGGATCAAACTGTATTTAATCAAAACACTTGAAATAATTTCAAACTTCAACAGTTAAAAAAAACAAATACAAAAGCATGTTTTATAACTACCCATTAAAAAATTCCATTCAAAATTATCTAGTGTATAAAAGAATGTGCTCGTGTCATAAAGATGAGTTCTGAGCTATAGAATTCTATCCATCTTGAATGGAATAAAACAAGTGAAACTTGGACAGAATGTACGGTGAAAAGTGCTGTGAAAACTATGCTATGGAGGCATCAATTGTGCTTTTTGTGCTCCTCATCAGTCCTGGCTATGGGCTAGACACCAGTAAGAAACGCCAAAAATACCTGTTATACTGGAGAACTTGATGTGATTTTTATACAAGTTTGATTACCCATCCATCTTCAAATTGTTAATCCTGGTTTAGTTCATGGGGGTCCTGGAGCCTATCCAAGGTTGGACAGAATACAAGACTGACATGCCAGTCCCTTACAGGGCACACACACACAATCATACACTATAGGATATTTTAGTGACTCTAGACTACGTTCACATTACCAGGGTAAAGTGACTCAAATATGATCTTTTGCCTTAACGTGACATCTGATTTTTTCAAGGCTGTGTGAACACAGAAATCCGATCTTTTCAAATCAGGTTTGAGTCAATTTCATATGTTGTCCTAGATTCGATGCATATCCGATTCGTGACCATGCAACATGAATGAGAACGGTCCGATCAGAATTCATGTGGTTTTTTTGCCTATACCCATGCACCATCAGCCGGCACCAACAGTGCGGCAAAACAACAATGAAGGACAGCAGTCAGTAGAAGGATGGGGAAGTTGGCAATTTACTGGATATTTTGGGAAATGAATCAGTTCAAGCCAAACTGGAAGGAACCTACTGAAATCAAGTAATGCTGGAAACAATTACCAAAAAATGGCAAAGCATAGCCACCAACGAAAGTGGCTGTAACGTTTTTTGTTATTGGTGACACGGATGACCGCCGTTTCAGAGGATGGGTGCGTTCACATTACCATTAGATTCAGGTCACTTGTAATTATGAATATGAACCGTCAAGATAGGCAAATTCGATCTGAGCAAAAAATTGGAATTGAACAATAAAGCTTGTAATATGAACGTGGCCCAATTCCCACAGTTTGGGGACTGTGGGAAGAAGCCAAAGTAGCTGGTGAAAACTAGTACAACACATGCAGACTCCACATACAGAAAAGTAGGATTTGAACCCTCAGCCATACAGGGGTGAGCAGGGGTGGATATCGGCAGAGACCTCTCGATATTGGATATTGCAATAATATTTTGCTTGCTGATTCATTATGCATTGTGATTTTCAAAGCATCACGATATTCTATTGAGATTCAATATAACAATTTTATTGCTGACTTTATTACTATAAAGAGAATTTCTCACCAAATCGACATTTTCCATTAATATTAATACATATTCTAAAAAAGTGTTTTATTGTGTCAGCAAATAAACTTCATAACTTCCTATCCATAGCAATATGCATACGATGCATTCTAATTACAAATAACCGCAAGCGGTTATGAGTGGGTTCAAGCACACAGTTCCACAGGGACAACATAAACCCTTGACTAAAGCAGAAGGCAAAATTGTCAATTTCTGACCATCGAACAATGCAAAGAGCTTTGATTTGGGGGTTGAAGGAGGTTGTGTTGAACTAGGTAGTTGGGGGACATACTGTAGACACTTGCGGCGTGGTCTTTGGCCACACAGTGCTGGAATGGGCAGTGTGGGTTGTAGCATACAGTGCTGGCATAGGCAGTTGGGGACATAGCTACTTTGGGTGTTGCCTGCAGCACTGCTGGCATGACATGTGAAGCATACATGCATAGGCATTTGTGGAGCATAGGTCCTTGGGGCGTGATCAACATAGGATTTTAGGGATAACTTTTGACAAGCTATGCCTCCAACGCAAGCAGTGTTGATTAGATGGCTGACGTAAGCAGTGCTGGATCGGTCAGAGTGGGCTGAAGCATGCAGTACTGCCAAAGACATGTAGGGGGGTTAGCACTTTGAGTGTGGCCTGTGGCCACACCAAATGGCATACATGAAATTTTTGACCAGCTGGACCTCCTGAATAAAATGATACCAGAAATGTACAGGTTGGACGAAAATGCTTGAACTAGTACGCAAAGCAAATTGGGCAAACTGCAAATTTGCCAAAAAACCTGGCGGGAACTGCTGAATTCTGATTGGCTGGCCGTGTTGATGATGTTGTACCGTGGGGGATCTTGAATCTTAGATCCACCCATACTGCATAGCATATCCGTGGACAAGCGTTCATGGCTGCCATTTTGTATAGCGAGTGCAGTTACGAGGACGAGCTCACTGATTGGCTGGCCGTGGAATTATGCAAATTAGCAGAGATGTTAAGTGTTTTGATAGGTTCTACGGAGTTCCGAATCAATGATGTCACAATCGCGTTGCTATGGAAACACTAAAATGGAGGCTCAAAAGCCCCCTTCGGCGCCAACGAGCCCGTTTTTGGCGCATCTTGTGCCCAAATTGGGTGTTGCTTAAACGTACGCGGCTGGGGTCGGTGTTGCGTTTCAGGGAAGAATAAGAAAAATCCGGACAAAAACAATAGGGTTCCGCACAGAACGTGCTTGAACCCTAATCATGGCAACGGCAAACCTCACTCTGTTACGCACTTTCGGTGGACAGGCCAAAATGTCATTTTACTGAAGGGTGGTGAAATTTTGTATCTCCGGGCATTTACAATATCACCATCTCACGACCGAACCAGGTCCCGGCTAGCGCTGAAAACCGTTCGTCTCCTGAAAAAACGTGAGGTTTCGCGTGTATGTATGAAATAATGCATTCTAAAACACCAGACAAACTGCGTCCCGTATTCTGTTAAAACGGGACACAACATTTACATATGGGATGATCTCGTATTATGCGGGACGAGGGGCAATCCTAATACACTAAGCTTAGTGTCATGTCTTTGTTGTTCGTGTCTTGAAATGTAACGTTACAGGTTCGCAATGTTATGTTGTATTTAGCTATTATTAGGTATAAGTCCGGCTTTAGAGAAATACTTAGAAACACGGGTGGTCGCATTTCCACGGCATATCTCGCTTGTACTTTGTCGCATCGGGACCATCCGCTTAAAAGTTGATTTTTTTTTTAAATTAACCTGGTGATCGCCATACTTAATCACGATTTTCCCCCACACTCCTAGGTGTGAGGCAAAAGTTCTAATCACTGAGCCATCGTGCCCCCCTCCCAGCACTGCCAGTGGAAATTAAATAATTCTTCATTTTACTCACTGCTGCAAATTAACTTAACGAGACACTTGTCTAGATAATCTTGTCTTCCGTGTCTTGTCTCATTTCGGGACATTCAAACCCGATTCAAGCCCACAATGATTCACCATTCTATAGTCATCCTCTTTAGACATTGAATGTTGTTTACTAACAACAGCACAAGTCCTTTACAATACAGTATAATAAGCATTCCCAAAAGTTCTGGAAAGTTTTGGTAGGTTGCTTTGTAATTTTGTTCATTAAAATATATAATGTTCAACACAAACAAAATTAAACTTTAGAAGAGCAGTTATTACAGAAATACAGCACTGGAGACCACGTTAAACTAGCCTATTACAACACACTATTATCCAGAGACAAATAAAGGTGTTACTGGGTATGAGGTGGAAGCTGAGATTACGGAGAGTATGGAAAGATTCTTGGTGTTTTGAATGAATTGAAAGGGTCTGTCTGGAATGCTACAACAACGTGTTCTGCATGGTCCTCCTCCACATTTTAGAAACAATGTTTCCATTCTGTTCCCACAGTGACTGACACTGAGTTGGCGAAACAGCTTGAGGTTTTAGTGAATCTGCTTACCCCCCAGGAGTGCAAGGATGTTCTCTATGCTGTCGCCAACCCAAAGGACACGATGTCTGTAGGACTGGCGGGCCTCACCCCAGAAAACAACACGCTGAACCTTCAGGCACAGTGGCACCAAGAAACAGGTAAGGCAGTGCGAAGCCATCAAGAAAGCAGACTGGGGCCAGAGGGAGCCCGTCACTAGGACAGTCTGAGCAGAGCAGGCCACTCTGCCTGGGAATGTGTCGGCCCAGCTGCTGCCAAACCCATGAGTCACCGCTGGTCTGCAACCTCCATCTGTCCTGGTGGACAAACCCTGAGCTGATTCATATTCATGTAGCTGGTTGATTCAGCCAGGCATTATCCAGAGAATACACTGTCCATCTAGACTGTTAGATTTTTTTTTCCTGAATCGCTGAAGTTTAATCGGCAAACTAAAGTTATGACTTAACTGAAATCTCCAGGTGTCTAAAAAACCTCTTAAATCTCACAAAAGTTATATTTTATTTAGAGTACACAACCATCAGTAGAGGACTGAAATCAGAAATTAGGATTTAAATCCTAGAAAATTCTTGGACTCTTCCCACCATAGCAAATGCCTCCTCGTTTTGGATTAAAACAGAATTTAAATGGATGGTCCACATCTCAGTCTACAAAGTTATCAACTGATCTATTAAACAAATTAAAGTATTTTAGGGCAGCGCATTTTTAAAATGCTTTGCGGTGATTTATGATAATTTTTATTTATTTTTTTTAATTGGGGTTATCAAAGCTCAAAAGTACAATTTTGAGGGGAAAAAAAAGAAGGCAAAATTATCCCATGGCTCCTCGTAAGAGGATGAAAGGAGTAGTAATTCTGAAAACACAATTGCAAACAATGTATTAAAATAGCTAGTGGGGGTGAGCGACCATGGTTCACTGATCCAACTAATGGAGACACCAGCTCCAAGGAAGACAATAAGGCTAGCAGAAAAGAGGCTAATCGTTGTCATGTTAAATAGTTAGTTTAGGATCCAAGGTCAGCTCAGCGCCTTTACATATATGAGAGACTAAAGAAGAAGGCATTAAGTTTAACCTGAATACGGTCTGAATCCTTCAGGACAAACAGTATGTTATTATAGAGAATAGGAGCTCTGTATTAGTGGACTCTGCATCTTCAACAAAAAAAAAAACAGGCAGGATGGAATGGGAAATGAGATCTTGAAGATCACTGCTGCGTCTGTTTAAGGCTACAAACGTGGGAAGGAATATCTTGTAATCTGTGCTAAATCTGCCAGCCAGTGTAAGGAGACGAGTACAGGACTAATATTTTTGCACAGCTTACATCTAGTAGGAAGTCTTGCGCCTGCTTTCGGGACCAGTTAAAAGCACTTTAAGGAGTCATTTGTGCAGCCAGACAGCAGAGCGGTGCGATAATCTAGTTTTGAGGTAACGAATACACGAACCAGCTTGCCTAAAGCATTCAAAGGCAGCAATTTTCTGACCTTGACAAAATTCCACAGATGAAAGTAAAACACTTTAGATATATTTCTACTGTAGAAGTCAACTGTTAGGTCACTGTCAAATGAACACCAAAAGCCTTTTATTGAGGAATCTACATTGACTTGTAGATTGAGCTAATGTCTGAGTCACTTTGAGATCACTGAAATAATATCAATCTTAGCAGAGTTTAGCAGGGAGAAGATCTGAGTCATTCACTAACATTCTTTATAGAGGTTTCAAGTTTAAGCAGCACAAGTATCTCACTGTAGTAGCATATCAGCTTAGCAGCGAAAATGAACACAACACTGTAGGTGTTAAATTCAAGGAGGCGAGCGGCAGACCCAGCCCAGACATATGTGGATTTTGTAAGTGACCAATGAGTACTTCAAAGACTCCTCGTTTAGTCAGACAAACTGGTAATGATTTAACAAATAAGATATAAGCCACACTGAAATCTCAGAAAGCACTTCTGATCAACAAAATTCATATAGGAAAATAGTGATCTATGGTGTCAAAAGCAGCATTTAATTCCTGAAACAAAAGGACATACATTACCAGAGTCAGAGGAGAAAAGGAAGCATTTCATTACTCTGAAAAGTGCTGTTTCAGTGCTCTGGAGCTGCCTCAACTGAGAATTTTGTTAAACACATTCTCGGGCTGCAAAAAATCTTAGATCTGGGGAGCCGTCCATTAATACGTCTGTTAGAAATATAGCTCAGATTGAGGATTGTAACTGAATAGGTCATGAAGACCCAGATTTGCTTTCTTGACTAGGGACTCCACTGTGGCAGTTCTTAGAGACTCTGGAACGTAGCCAGCAGATAATTGTGTGCTTGTAATATCTGCAAAAATGTGGGTTTTCCCATTACAGACAGAAGCTGCTTGATTAGCTTTTTAGATAGAGAATTTGGTAAACAAGTGGATGATTTATTTAGAAATTATAATTGTAGTCGGCTCACTTAGCGAAACAAGAACAAATTTTGGATACTTGTATAACCAAAATTAGCATCAGATGTCATAACCTGACAGCTGCTCTAAGATCATGTTCACATAATATAAAAATGATGACTGATAATCAGAATTTTGTCATAAAAAAAAATTGTAATAAAATTTCTGAAATAATTAACAATGCTATTTTAGACCATTCCTGAGGCCCTGCACAGGATAACCAGGTGGAAGACAGATGAATACATTTCATATGTTCTTTGACATTCATTTTTTTGTATCTTTTCATGATCACCAACTTGCATCACACTTGACAAGATATCAGCATAGAAGATAATGGCACCAGAAATCATACATGTTAACTTTATGGCAGTAGTAGGGTTGGACGTCTGGTTTTTTTTTTTTTTTATTTCTTAGGCACAGATAGACAGATTTGCAAATGTAGCCTTACATCATTTGCATTTTCTTTACTAAAATGTAAAAATGCATAAAAATGTCCTTGTGAGAAGGTGTTGGTGATTCAGTAATGAGACCACGTGACACTCAGGCTCCTTAATGGCCCAGAGTTTTCCTGGTGATGTTCCCTTTTCAGGGACACACCATTAGTAGGGTAGGGAAGAGACAACAAAATACCTTCAGGCCAAACAAATGAAAAATTGCCATTTCAGTAGTGAGAAAGCAAACAAACAGTGCCGATAAAAAGCACCTCGTTCCTGGGATTCTGGGTACTTCCCGGGGTTACTGGTGAAACAAAACTGATGTATACACAGCTCCCAGAACCAGGGGCTGCTGGAATAAACCAATACAAACAACTGTGATCACTCTCCCTCCTGAGAAAAATGAGGACCTAGCCCACATTTTATTACATTCCTATAATTATAATCTTAGCAGCAACAACCAAATTTGCGATGTAAACAAGGAAAGTCGCCAATAAAACCAGAACATGTGCGTAGCAGCCCATAACCACTAACAGGCTATGATCTATATTCTGGTAAAGACTATGAAAAGGAGTCGAGTCACAAATCACAGGATCGTTACAGTATTTTTATGCTTGTAGCCTATAAACGTACAGTTTATCATGCATAGTGTACACATGTATAAATGGAATTTTAATTAAAACAGCAAAAGACTAACACAAAAAGGATGCAATTTCTCAAATAACGTTTAAACATTTTTAATATATTCCAATGAACAACTGTTACCTTCGATGGATACCATCTCGAAAGACGGCTCGTAATATCTGACAGAATGTTAAAAAAATATTTAACTTGCATTAAGCCAATATGTGCAATCCTAATATAGAAACACACTTCATAAGTTCTGTAGACCATCAATAACCTAAATGAGATGTGATAAATACTTCTAGAGTGCACATTCGTTCATGGTTTCTCCGTGAATGAAGACAAACCAATGAGTGTGTTTACCAGTGGGATGGTTTCCTTCTTCTTTGCATTCGTGTCACAGCCTGTCTGACCTCATCTGTCGTGTGTGTGTGTGTGTGTGTGTGTGTGTGTGTGTGTGTATCAGGATTCAACGAGTCATGCCAGGCAGGTCTGATGATGTGGGTGGTGACAGTCGGGAGCCAGATATTCTACGATAGACTGTCCCAAGCCATGCAGCAGATTGGCCGTATCGACATCGCCAAAGGTCAGATATGCGCTCTGTGTGTGTGTGTGTGTGTGTGTGTGTGTGTTTGTTCAGCTTCGGCTGAATCCCCACTTGCCTTTCGGCCAATTTCCTCCAAGCAGACATATTCGTCTCAAACTTGCTTCTTAAACACGCACACCCACGTGCAGCCGATATGACGGCAACTATTCAAACAAGCCTGCCTGGTGTTGTGGAGAGGTGATTTAACATGGTAAAGACATGGATAATTTCTTACACGCCTGATGAGCTTCTCCTCGAAGGTTTTAGCCACGCTGGAAAGCAACGTGGAGAGCAAACGCACAGCTGACACCACCTGATGGAAGCTGGAAATACTGCCCCCAAGATTTTTATTGGCATTGCGACTTGCGTACACATAACCTTTATTTCGAGTGACCTGCACAAAACAAAACGTGTCAAGTTAACAGCGGATAAGCGAGGCGGCCATCTTGCCCACGCACAAACTTCAGGTATAAATCGGCCCTAAAAGTTTACCCATCATTCTTGTCGTCAGGAGTCTGAATTTCCCATTCCGCACAATGGTACTCCTATCTAGGAATGTGGGATCAGGCCCACGAGAAATTCCACAGTCTAGCAGCTCTTCAGATATGGTGAGATGTAAACCATCTAATGGTCCGACTCACCAGCGCTGACAGCAAATTCTGCGCAAACCATCTGTTCCTTTCATCATCCAACTGAGACGGCGTCACATAAAAAAAGACACAAACATGACAGACCGAGAACTGTAAATATTTCAGTCAGAGTGACGAGGGGCAAAGTATCAAAGTTGCATGTTCACTCTTTCAATCTAAAAATACCAACCAAAAGCTAAACCCTTTTTGTCCCGAAACTGTAGAACCAGCTGCTAATGAATTCTAACAAGAGCCATGGCTTTCTGTGTAGAGCATCACACAAAGCTCAGAAGCAGTCTTCGTACCTCTTGCTCCTGCAAACGATTCCCTGGGAGCTTTCTGGCCGTTTGTTTCATTCGCACGCTCGGCTGATTGCGCCACAGGGAGGTGTATGCGGGGTACACACATCTGTTCCCTTGCGCAATTAAAAGTACCGGAAACATGTTTACATCCATCTATCTTCCATAACCGCTATGATGAGTCTGGAGAAAATTCCATGGAGCGAGGGACACCCAGGATCGGATGCCAGTCTATGATAGAGCACATAGACACTATGGATGATTTGAACACTGGATCATCTAACCACACATTTTTGAATGGCGTGTTGCGAACACAGGGAGAAAGTGCAAACTACACACACACAGATGCAGGGCCATGAAACCTGCAACCCTGCATGTGTGAAACAACAGTGCTAATGACCAAGTTTCCACACCACCGAAAGAGTGTAGGCAAATTTTAACCCACCGCCATCATTGAAAACGAAAAGGGCGGCAGAACGTGACGCAATCATACACTTGGTGACATGTGTGCTGTGATTTCTGTAGAGGTGGGAAAGAACGTCAACCAGGACAAAGTTATCATCATGCAGCAATACGTGGACGGCTACCGTAAATATGTGGAAGCCATGAAATCCCCCCTCCTGGAAACTGATGGGACTGAGCAACGGGATCCTGTGAAAAACCATACGATAAGACTGAGTATATCTGAGCTCTCCGGTGCAAACTTACAGTACGGCATACTTTGCATACAGTCACTGGGCTAAACGTGTACCTAATTAATGCATCATACCTGTTTGTTCTTGGAATATTAACTTGGTCCAAAAGAAGTGCTCAGTTGTACTACTCATTACCAGGATAATAAGCACAAAATCTGTTTAATGCCCTTATACTGCTGAGTCATTTTCAAGCACACCAAAACCTCCCACTCCAGCAGGATATATTACATTTCCTATCTGAAAACATACCTTTTTCCACTGCCTATTTTTAAGTTAGAAGTGATGTCAGGATCAGGTTATGAACATGCTAAACTGCGATGGAGTATGATGACGGGGAGTCACATTCCCTCCTGGCTCTCACTGGCAATTCTTGGTTGGCTTTCAGGGAGGGACCTGACCCAGAATGACCTGGAGCTGGCGGCTGAGCGTGGGCGGCACCTGGCCTATGACCGGCATATCCGGCCCAGAGCCCTGTCCCTACTATATGGATTCATCCTGGGTTTTGTTTGCTCCCTACTGGCTGGAGGGTTTTGCCTGCTCATCATGCAGCGCAGCTCCCAGAAAGACCCACGCCAGCATACCCACGGGGACTAGGGGAGGGCTCCGAGGCAAAAGGACCACTGTGACTGCATTCCCTTAGCAGCGATTCATGTTGAAAACTGACAGTGAGCGGGATGCTGATCCAACTCTGCCTGTACTTTCCAATTCAGGGGAGATGCTTGAAGTAGCCAGTTCATCGCAAGCCTTTTAGTCCCAGGAGAAGGAAAGCCAACCGAAAATATGGAACACAGAGTAGTAACTAGGAGGAGAATAAGTAACTTGCAATTGTATTTTCCATATTTACAGTTTGGAAAATAATGCATTAACAGCTGCCACTTGTATTTTAATTGTTCTATTACGTGGTACAAAATGAAAGTGGAAGTGTAAAGAATTGATTAAAGAAATTATACCGTTCTAATCAGAACATAATGAATTATGTGGTATGAAGGACAGTTACATAAGGAACCTGCTTATAGTGGAGTGCATTAGTGATGGGACAAATGAGGCTTCAAAGCCCATGATGGGTTTGAGTATCCCGAACTACCAATCAATGCAGATTATTCTCACTCACCACTGGTTTTGAGGCCTAATTTGTCCCATAAGTAGAGCACATTAAGCCTCTATGTGAGTCCACTAAAGTAGCTATTTCACCTGTGAAATCAAAGCAAAAGTACTCAGCTCGTGACTCTGCATTTCATCAAGAAAATTATACACCTTTCAAACGTGTTTTTAAAAGGATATGGGTTCAGTTCCCAGTCTGGAAACACTAGTTACAAGCCTACCGTTAGTATGCTATATATATATATATATATATATATATCTGAGTCATTCATTCACTCATCTACCCATCCATCATCCATAATTGGTCATAGAGTACAGGATCAGGGTGAGCCTGAAACCTACCCCTGACAGAATGTCGGTCCATCGCAGAACACGCATTTACACTGTATAGTGCCCTTCCTGACACAGTTGACCCAAAGGGCTCGGCAAGCAAGAAAAACATCATAGACTGACATAAAAGTTAGTTATACCACAGTTAACATGTGAGTGGAAGAAGCCAGAAAACAGCAGAAGAGTGGAGTCAACTCCTTAAGGAGTTATAGGAGAAAAAAAAACCTCTGGGGAGTCTGACACTAAATGGCTACCCACCCTGGGCAAGTTAACCTTTTACAATTCAGAGATAAGTGGACAGGCTATTGTTGAACATGAAGTTTACAACAAAACAGAATAATGGTGACATTCTGAAGACGGCTGGTGATGGTGACCAAGTCAGTCTGTGGTGTCACTGCTGGCCAAGTATCCAGGGGTCTCATTTGTCATCATTGCATAGAATTTGAAATTGTGTCAGCATGGAATTTAGAATGTTCATATGCACAAGAAAACAGATTCATCAGAGTTGCATGGACATGTCATACACACATCCACACGCATACAGCTTGACTGATCCCTATTGTTCTTACCGTCTGTGCTTGTGTCTGATTATTTGCATACAGAAACGCCCCCAAAACACCATATATGGCTTTGACCTTCCATACACAAAGGAGAGTTGAAAAAGGGTAGGCTGAGAATCTTGGAAAACTTTACTCAATCGGAAATAGAAGCACTTCTCTCGGAGGTGGAAGCTAACCGAAATGTAATTTCCTGTCTTGGGCTAACGAATGAATCAACAAAGCTGCAGAATGGATTAGGGTTGCTGCCCCGTATTGAAAACGGTAAAATGCTGTGCTCTGCATCGTACCAATAAGAAACGTGATTTCCCTCGTACTTCCAGAACATTACATATGTACACATACATGTGGAGTCTCAAGTTTCACGAGACAGAGGGTTTTCAGCATTTCATAAATCTCACGGATTGTTACGTGCTGAAACAAAAAAAGCACCACCACCCCCGCAGCAAATCTTATTGCCGGCGAAATGAAAATCAAAGTCCTTCATCTGTCACGTGTATGATGAATGTATTCATTCATACAATGAAATGCTTATGATGAGGCTCATATGCTTACATGTCAGTACAACAATTACTGATATTCACACAGACACATGTAAAGTTTAAATTTAAAATATAAAAGTATCTTTTGTTGTGTTGCTGGCGTCCTGTATGAGCAGGACATTGCTGCAGCTGAGGGAGGACAAAGCGAACAGCAGCTGTCAGCCAAACTTAGATGTTTGCATTACCAGCATTATAGGAGAAACATTGATGTCCTTCATTATAGACAGTGACAATATTCCCCTCATGGAGAAAACTGGGCGGTCAAGCAGGAACACAGATGGCAAGATACAATCAGGTAAATATAAAATTGAGTGCATTGTACATGATTGAAATGCCATTAAATTCAAACCAAAATGGGTTTTGCATGCTTTTTATAGGGTTAAACTGCAGATTCACATTTTCTACTTAAAGTCAATTATGATTAATCACATTTAGATAACATATGAACAAATTAAGAGTGATGTTCTTTTCAGTCTGAGAATGGCTGCTATGCACTTGCAGTTTCCCTATTCTACCACTTGGTATTTGTTCGTACGCACGGTCATGGCTGTGCGTAGACTTACACACATTCTTGAGTTTTATCTATATTTATTTTGCATATTGTATATATATATTTTTCACTTTAATAAGTCACACTTTGCATAGAAATGATCATAATTACCATATGCACTGTATACACACAAATCTTTGTGCACGCACTGTTGATAAATGAGGCCTCGGGTCTTGCAGCCTCAAGCTTAGCTGATATTAGCTCTGGTGAGAAATGGCACACAGGAATGGAGGAGAGGAAAGAAGCATGATGAATCAGTGCTAATACTAATACTTAGGCATAAAGTCATATGGCAACATGTGCAGTCGCACCAGCAGTCTTATTTCAGGCCAGTTAGACTCCAGTAAGCTACAGTAAGGGGGATTGAAACAGCTACAGATACCAAAGGAGAGACTGCATACATTGCCTCAGGGACTGTTTCAGAAACCAGGAGCCCTGTAGCTGAATGAAACAACAGTAGTGCAATCACTCAAGGAATTACAAGAGGGCCCAAATCCTGTGATTTCTGCATATGATCACGACGGTATACAATAATCAGCTCAGCTAGGGAAGCGGCAACCTTGTGAGAAAGGCAGGACGACTGCATGTATAAATTAAGACAGTTGGCAAGGCTGTGTTTGAAATCACACAAAGAGAATTTTTATCTTTAAGTAGCTCCAAATTGTGAAGTGGCCCAGCAAGTACCCGGCCATATAAATAGGTAAATGTGTAATTAAATTGAAAGCTGCGACATAAAAGATGCCTTAGCAACAACCTGTTGACTAGCAACATCTTCAGGGCTGGCAACCCTCCAGTGTAGCAATGAGCCACACGTTAATGACCAGCTAGACGAGGTGGGCACCACAGTTTTTAATGGGGTGGAGTTACCATGATTATTTTTAAAACTGTGATACACCAGAAATACAGCAATATCATCACAAACCAGTATTTCACCATCACAGTTATACTGAGAACTGGTGAGTTGGGACCTTGCCGCTAAAGGTTGTTGTTCCTCAAGATGGCGCTCTATGGATTCACCCGGCTGTTCCTGGGGATACACCCTTGTTGCTTTGAGTTCTCTTTTATTTACAGTCACAGGGCACTTAAACTCTCAAGACAGAGGGCAGAATGCACAGTACCCACCCTATGAGCATTTGGGTCTGAAAAGTATACCCCCGCTCCCAGTCAGTCACAGCACCCCCTAGTGATCATCAATGACCTGTCCAATATTCCTCTGTCTGTCTTCCTCCATCTGAAAATTACCTCGGCAGGGTCAATTAGCAAACTTCATTAGAAAAGTACATCATCAATGGGGACGCTTCAGAATCCCTCGGCAGAGTGCTCACTCGTGTCTAAAGGAAAAAACGTTCCAAATCATGTGGCAAATTATTAATTCTTCCACTCATTACCAAAATGAATGCAGCGAAGATGGCTTGTGTATAGCTTCACCACTACGAGGAACAGGGGATGCATCACATTCCCCAACCAATAAAAGCTAAACAAACAAGTCAAAGGACCCAGATCACATCCTCCTGAGATTCAGGTTCAGCCACAACTTGGAGGAAAAATTTAGCAGCATCAAATAATACTGACACCTGTTCCCCATATGGACTATTAAAAAAGGGTCCCAAAGTCTATGGCAGCATAAAAATACAGACCTGGAGTTCTAGAGAAAGCAACCATCGCCGACTCAGTTCATTACCCCTGATCCAACACTCCACAGTGTTAGATTGACTCTGTACCAGCTGGGACCGTTAACGCACCTGCACGGCACAATTCCTGTTACACCAACCTCGGTAATTATGTGCTCAATGATGATGGCGGTAATAGCACAGTGAGATTTTTTGGGTTTTTTTTTTTTTTTTTGCGCTAACGCATTGCAGTGCACATTATTACATTGTCAACGGCAGGCTAAGTAGTGGAGGCACCTGTACCAGAGCGAGTTATGGCGGCAATACTGAAAGACTAGCTGCCACCGCCAATTTCCCTGGTACCACACAGAAACCTGACGCCAGCTCCCTGGGCTCGTCAGCCATCCAGCCCACACCTTACAGGTAATTCTGGAGGCTAATAACCATGACTATAGCAACAGACCAGAAAGACAAAGCGTCTGCCTGCCACGAGAACAATATGGCCGAACTACGCACACAAGGGGGAGCGACGCCATATTTAACGAGGAAGCGAATCAAAACAGGTCCGCTGTCGCTTCCCTTTTAGCGGTTATATTGGGATTGTAACGGCACATAAAAGGACCATTCTCCAGAATTCACTGACAGCGAACACCCTCGCGCCGAGCTTTTGCTGGCCAGCCAGTTCCTCTATATTTATGCGTTGGCTGTACTTGCAAAATAAAAGCTGTTGCCTCCCACATACATTTTGGATTCCTCCGAAGATATGCAAGAAAATAAGCTTGCATGGACATTTAAAATCTGACATTCGCACAAAGCTGCTTTAACTGCAAGTTTAAAAAGGAAGTTGAAGAAAAGTGAAATATAATGGCAATATGACATTCCATCAAAAATGATGTGGGATGTTTTAACACCCGCCTCCCCACACAGTACCTCTACTCTGCTTACCCAGGAGTTCTTGTTTTTTGTAAGTTTCTCTCGTACTGTTCTTACATATTTAACTTCCATTTATTTTACTGACACGTCTGTTCAAAGCGACTTAGAAGATACTTGTGATCAGTGAAGAGGTTCGGTCTTCATCTGGCACCCGGGGAGCAGTTAAGGTTAAGGACCTTGCTCAAGGACCCAACAGTAATGTGATTACCACACCAGTCTGAGGATTTGAACCTACAACCTTCCAGATATGGGCAGAGATCCTTAACCTGCCAAGCTATATACCGCCCCTGTTCATTATGTTAACATCATCTAACGTGCCTCTCAAAACTGGCTGCTCTGATTAATAAAGACGTCAAGCAGTAATCACAGCCAATTAATGCATAAACAAGCATGTGAGTGAATTGTAAAGCATCATCATAGGCATAGCTGCATACAAACACAAGGACACAATAAGGGCGGGGATGGGAACATGCCACGTGTGCCGCCGGCGCATGCAGTAGAGAGACTCGCACGCTGGCTGCAGTATCATTACTTAGCGCTATTCAGTTGCTCAGCATGCAGTGTAATGCAAAGCAACATGGATCTTAAAGCGGGATATTTTACTAAACCGGTTTAGGATTGAGTTTTAGGCTATTCAAGAGTATAACAACAGAGTGACTGATTAGATTGTCTCTTTATCCATGGAGAATCTGAATACTTTCATTTACCTACTGCAATGCCTTTTAAAGCCCTTGATTCCCTGAAAAAGGGTATAATCAAATGAGTCGCTGTATCTTCAACTTAGCGCATGTAGTGGCTTCCAGACCATATGGTCAAGTGCTGAAGACCGGTGGAAAGAACAAGGGCCTGCATGCACCAATTCTGAAAGCAGAGAAGCCACTTCCTTCAACAAATACAACTATTCAATTCCACTTTATTTATATAGCACCTATAACAAAGGGTATTGTCACAAAGTGCTTTACATTGTCCTGGGCCCAAGGTTGCCAGAGAGTAAGCCAAAGGAGACAGTGGCAAAGAAAAACTCCCTCAGGAGGAAGAAACCTTGGGAGGAACCAGACTCAAGGGGCAGACCCATCCTCCTCTGGCTGGCACCAGGCAGGACAGGTACATTAATACAATATATAGTAAATATAACTACCAATGAACACTTCAGCTTTCAAGGTGAGGATGGTTAAACATTTTCTAGCCATTTGACAAGCAATATTTGGGAACTGGAATGTATTTACAGTAAGCTTACTTGGGAGACAATCCCTGTTGAATCGTACCATCAAAATCAACGCGTCATCCAACCACTCACACACCTGTCCTAACCAGATCGCATAGGGACAAGGCTGGAGTATATGCTAGATGGCATTACAGCAACATTGTCATTCAATGATGAAATTATTGTGTACCTTGCCCCCAAACAATGTAATACCCCATTAAAGAACAAATTACGTATTCACCTGAAAACTAAGCAAAGGATACACAAATCATCCGTCTGTTGGTTTATGTAATTCCAGTTATTTCTAAAGTCAAAAACATTTTTCTTATTTTATTGCAGCCTTTTTAGGTATTGTGCAATTTATCCACTATATTGTGTCAGACTCATGACCACAGAGTGGTATTCATTGATATTCTTATCCTCAGGAATGTATTGAAGGAGTTAAGCATCATATTTTAGCCACCATTATTTTTCAAGCTGTGGATTAGCAGTAATTTATTGTACCTTTTCTGGGTGTCATAACGGCATTCATTTACTTCTCACAGTTTGCAGTTGCTTAGGCCACCAAAAATCCTGATAATTGCAACCAATTCAGCATTATAAAATCCCCCCCCCCACACACACACACACAGTTAAAAGCTTATTCAGTTAAATCAGTTGTGTGAGTAATTACGTTTCATTATAAGAATGTTTCAGGGTCTCATATGATGACTAAAAGTACTTTACTTTTATGAAAAGATAAAAATTGTGCCTTAAGAATTTTAATTTGGGTTGACAAACTCATTGTGTACGTATGAACAAATCTGAATACAGAAGCATGCATCCGCTTTTGCTTTGAAATTGTAAAATACAATTTAGACTTCAATTTTAGTGCTAATGTTTTCCAACAAAAACAATTCAAACCCAAACCCTCAGCACGAGTCCTAGCAGCAAGGAAGGCAAAAGATGACAGAGATATTCAACCATACCTGCAGGTAGGTGGAGTGTGTGTAGACTGCATTATGCAACTCAAAAGCATACAGGAGAACTGTCCATGCGAGTATAGCTGGTGAACTAAACTGAGATACATCCCCTGTCAGTGCAGAGTCTACCCACTGATTGGGGGAAAGGAGATGGCCTCAAACAGGAAAATATAGAATTCAGCTTTCATACAGTGCTTTTAATTACGCTGATTAGATGACATATTTCCCATGATAAAATTTTTAATCCACAGGGGAAAAAAACAAAAATTTATAATTGATACATTTATGAGGAAAAGAATCCTCCAGAATAATTTAGATTTCAGTATGAACGACTAAAATGTGGTCCGAACTTCTTTGAAGTCATAGTAATAAATAATCAGATTTAAACATTGCTGGAAAACATGTGATGCCTTATATTTAGTAACTACTGGAAATTGCTTCAACAGCAAGGACCTCAACCAAATGCTTTTAGTGGTTGCTGAGCAGATTAGTGTGTCTGTTAGGGAGTATTTTATCCTGTTCCTCTATACCATCCTAGTTCAGTTCATGCATATTTTTGGGATGTGTTGCTTAAACAGTGTGCTTCAGATCAATGGGTCTGAGGTAAGGACTCTGACTTGGTCAGTCATTCTAGAATACAGAAGTTCGATTGCTGATATACACCTGTGTCTGGATCATTGTCCGTATCCCAGAATATATAAATTCACCACCTGTGTTTGAATCATTGTCCGTATTCCAGATTATATAAATTCACCACCTGTGTTTGAATCATTGTCCGTATCCCAGATTATATAAATTCACCACCTGTGTTTGAATCATTGCCCGTATCCCAGATTATATAAATTCACCACCTGTGTTTGAATCATTGTCCGTATCCCAGACTATATAAAGTCACCACCTGTGTTTGAATCATTGTCCGTATCCCAGATTATATAAATTCACCACCTGTGTTTGAATCATTGTCTGTATCCCAGAATATAAATTCACCATCTGTGTTTGTTTCATTGTCTGTATCCCAGAATATAAATTCACCACCTGTGTTTGAATCATTGTCCGTATCCCAGATTATATAAATTCACCACCTGTGTTTGTTTCATTGTCTGTATCCCAGATCATACAAATTCACCACCTGCGTTTGTTTCATTGTCTGTGTCCCAGAATATATACTACCGACCTTCCAACACTCTTCTATTGAAATCAGCATGTGACTACTAAAGAACACACCTCCTGCATCATCCACTGACTACAATCTAAGAATGTCATCATCCCTAGTGATGAATGTTCTTCTCAGTGGAACCCTCCATTGGTTACCACTCCAATTAATTGCTTTTCTTAGGTACCCGTGAACACAAACATGCCTGCAGGTCTTTAACTTGGATTCTTCATCACTCGTTTGAAAATTCCATGGCACGCCCTTGCACTGATCTTTGTAGGCCACCCTAAATGATGGTGCTGAACTTTTTCAGTTTGTAAACTGTTTGCCTGACTGGGGACTGATTGAGGCCCAGGTCTTTAAAAATCCATTTGTAATCCTTCCACTCTTATGAGCTTCAACAACTCCTCTTCTGAAATCACTTTTGATTGGGCCAATGTACACTTCAGTAGAATTCAGCTGTGAAGAGCAGCTAACCAATGCTGGGTACTTCTTTAAAACAGCGGGGCAGGTGAAACCCACTTCTGAATAGACTCGAACACCTGACTCCAATTACCCTCTTTTCAAGCGGTCAATATTCAAGAAGTTCATGTACTTTTTCCATTTTTGACCTTGACTGTTTGAACCATTTGCTCAATAAAGATATGACAATATAAAAGATCGTCTGTGCTGGTAGTTAAATAAGACTGCCTTTATCTGTAATTGTGAGTTGCATAAAAATCAGATCGCAATTTAGAAGCCATTCATCCAGAAAGCCAGATAATTCCGTGGGGTCCACAAACGTTTTCCTCACAAGAGGAAATATGAAAACCACCCTGCAATGGACTGGTATCCCATCCAGGTGGTATTCAAAACTACTCATGCCTTGTACCCTCTGCTGACTGGATAGGCTACAGGCTTCCCTTTACTCTTGACTAGAATAAACAGCTAAAAGATATGTGAATAGATTCAAATAGGAAATCTAAAAATCTCTAATTTAACCAAACAAAATTTAGATTTCAGACTGAGTCACTGAGAATGTCTTATTTTTGATTTTTAAAAATTATCTACATGCCAGCAGAAAAAAGCTTTTCAACCAGCACTGCATGTATCTTCTGTTAGACCAGTGTAATATTAGTAGTCTGAAATATTACCTGGGTGGCATTGTGCAAAGGTTTAGTCCCAAGTTGACACCATTAAAAATCTTAGTAATCCATTTTCTAAATCGTCATATGGAGTTTTCTCAGCTTCTGGTTGGTTTTCTTCTTGTTGTCTGGTATTTGTTGAGTCCCATCTGATTTGAGACGAGTGGATCACAAGATAAAGATTATATATCCTCCTTGATGAAGATCTATCGTTTTTTATCACCAAAGGCCTCAGGTTTTGCCACTCTGGTTGTTTCCTTGGGGAGAGCGTTGGAGAAAAAACACCGTTTGTCTGCTGAGACAGGCGTGTACCCACAGTGCCCTCTGCTGGACGACACCAACAGCACCTTAGTAAATAAATGACCCTCGACCATCAAACCGCGGTCTCTGCTCGCTTAGCATTGCTCAAGAACTTCACGACATTGCCAGTCATATTTATGACTTTTGCAGGAGCTGATCTATGTTTAAAATTTTTAATCACCTACAGATATACACAAATAAAACAGAACACTGATATTCGACATTAATTGTCTTGAAACTTCCCCATTCCCCAAGCTGCTTGTTTTTATTCGTACTTCTTATGCTTTGAATAAATATGCGTTAAATCGATACATTTAGATTAATATTAATCGAAATAATTTATCAAATTAACATCGATTTAAACCTTTCAGTAGAAGAAGTGTTTCCTGAATCTTTTTTACGTTGTTTTTTCGTGTTGTCATATCAGCATATGTTCAGAGCTTTTTATATTTAAATATGAGTTCATTTGCACATAGTCGTATTATATTACAAGATAATTATAAAGCGCATTTATTCCATCTTCTGATTTGTACTGCCCGGTGATATTGCCACTGACAGCACCAAAGCCTTCCTGGAATTCTCCACACGCAGTGTGTCAGTACCCAGGCCCAGATTAGTATAACCGTTGCCCATCTCAGCAATAGAGTAATTCAGCTGACTCAAAGGTCACCTCTGCCACTTCATTAAGGCCTAATGCTCTTTTCAAGCTGCCCTTTGTCATGGTGCACACTCAGTCTCTTGCAGACCAATGAGGGAATGAAATACCTGTCCACACACACACACACACACACAAGCTACCTGACCAGGCTGCTATCAGCCCCTGGCTACGGTGCCCCTAGTTGCAGTCCATGTGCAGTGCATTCCGGTGGTGTGCTGGCATCCGTCAATACTCAAGCATGTCCCAGGCACCAGTGATCAAACCAAAGCCTTTGCAATAGTCACTCAACATGTCCTGTGACTCCTCGGGACTAATCACAATTAATTAGCACCTAAGAATTTTGAACCAGCCAAGTCTGCTAGATCAGTATTTAAACAGACAGGCAAACAAATGACAACAAGCTGCAAGGAAGGAAATGTTTGAGGAAGTGTTCGACATGGCGGATGTCCCAGAAGGGGGTCCACTTCACTTTCAGAGAGTGCAAAGCCCCTGTTTTCTGTCAGCATTATTTCAACAACGTGAGAAGACACGTTGCAATCTTGCTTCGACTGGACAGGGCGTACATCTCTAGTTCATCGCCACCTGTATGACCAGTCCTGTCCTAATGCAAAACCAACAGCCTCCTCCCAATGGTCAGGTGTGACTGCAGCACAAAGCTGCAAGCTGAAGAGCAGGCGTAAAGTGTCATCTCACCATGCGTCCCTGTAAGGGGCACGTATTTGTAGACTTCACTCTATTGACGCCAATTGCCATCAGTGGAAGCTATCGATACATCTCCACAGACCTCAGGAGTGTGCCGACAGGGACCAAAACAGCTTCACTTTCTCAATTTTAAGATCAGAGATGCAAAAACGTTTTTGGCTTCAGAAAGACCGTCAGCCAAAATGTGAATGGGTGAAAACTGACAGCTATGACTGATGTCTTTGGTCTGGATGAATAGACACGTGACATGTTCCACTCCCTTTGTGATTAATGAGAATACAACACATTTTGCGTGTGTGTGAACCTACATACACACACACACACACACACACACACACACACACATATATACAAGCATATACCTAGGAGAACTGATGCTGATTAAAGGCAAAGGGTTGTCTCACACCAAATATTGTTTTGATTTAGGTGTGTTTTGGGTACGCATTTTGTCTTTTGCTAACCGATAAAGGAAAACTATCCATGGCATTATTTTTGAAAGCATACAAACTTCACGGCATTTCATCATACGTGCCTAAAACTTTTGCAGAGCGACGTACAGGTATACACGTATATACTGTAAGTACTTACATAAGGATGCATAAAACGCTAAAACATAAGAACTATGCACACACTTCACATGCAAACCTATCGGGTAGACTAGCCGCCATTTTCACAGGTCCCACTTCCTGGGCGCGCGCGCCGCTAACATCTTGCACTCGCTTCACTGCTCTGTTGTGTTCTGCGAGGATAGTCAGTGAAACGGCTGAGCTCCTGCTCTGGCAGGATGCAGCAGATGAGAATCTTGTTCCATTCAGAGGACTTGTCAATCAGCAACATAGCAGGGCACTTTAAATAACAATTGCCAAACTCTGGAATATAAAATTGACTGCCGCTGCTGGTAGTCCTACTAATACTCTGCAGCCGGTCCAACAGATGACAGAATGTTCAACTATTAGGCTTTTTGTTAATATTCAGTTTGAGCACGAGGAGCATATTGCTAAACTTGGTCTCCTCGTTCTTGTGGGATCTGATGAATAGTCTGACGTCGCTCGTGTTTCGCAAAACAGCCTTGCAGATATCTTCCTTAATTTCACGGACGCGGCTAAAGCACCGAACCGAAAGCTGCCATCTCCACATATTAACAGGCGTTTTGTTTAAAATTCGTTCCTTTGAAAGCAAGTGTGAAGCCTGGGTTTTGGAGTAGCTCGAATCTAAATCCTAAGAAACCACCGTTTGTTTCTGTTGTCAAAAATCGCTAAATAAAAGTGCTGAGGGCAACCTCCTTCCCAGTAGAACTGGCATGGAAGATCCCCTCTAGTTTTATTGTTTTAATGTGCCTAGAACATTTGTACTGCGAGAAGATCTTAGGAACATCTGCTTGCTTTGTCAGGGTAGATTTGTATCTAGAACAGTACGACTCTGCATGCTGATTGTCTGTCCTGGATTGACAATTTTATTCCATAGCCAAACCTTTGATCCTTTAACAAGCTCATTAACTTCACACCTGTGAAACGAGAAGAATGAACCACAGCTGTGAATACAGTAATATAAATTCAGTGAACATTCCTGGTTCTGATTTGGCTTTCATAGTAAAGCGTGAATGACACACAGCATTGTTTTAGTACTTTGTCAAAAGAAAACCTGCTGACGTTGAAATGAAATTAGTCACAACAGGTGACCCATAATGAACCGCTAAGGAATTTCCTCTGGTGACTATTAGAAAGTCCCAATTCCTGGAAGCTTCCAGCTCATAGTGGCATCCTTCATCATAAGTCATCTTCAATCATTGAAAGCCTTAATATAATAGTGCATCCATCTTACCCTAGATGGATACTTTTTGACATACACTCTTTGTGTGTTTGTGCATGCCTGCATGTCTGCAAACGGACCTGTATTTATTAAGTCTGATTTTTTTTTTTAATTATTTGTTGTCACTGTATTATTAACAAGCAGATTTATGACACACAGCTGGACCACGCTGGTAATGAATGACACACTGAACTGTATAAACGCACTTTACCATGAGAAACTGCATCCATTATAATTAATCTTGTGTTAGCTGCTTCCTAACAACAGGACTTTACAATAATAAATGCACACTACCCAGCTCACAGTCTGTGAAACCGTCATGATCTGTATCTGTTGGAAGAGGATGGGACGTTTCTGGTATCTTTCAGCAATTTATAATGTATAGCTTTTAAATTCAACTTTGTTTTGGGTAGAATGACACAAAATTAGTATGAAATACTGATACTGAAATAATTACTGATCTTATCCTGCCCTATGGAAGAATATACATAGCCACTGAACATTACAAGCATGGGGTTTAACGCCTCAGTTTCAGCACTCACACGAAAACAACTGAATTGAAATTAGTGGAAGTCTTACAACAAGGGGGGGTCATAGGCTCAAGGTAGCCAAGCTGGCCTTTCTTAATTTCAAGCTTTGGTGTACTGTTACATAAAATAAGTTGAAAGTGATAACTATAATGATATTTACAGTGAACAAGTCACCTGACTTTTCACTATGCTTGAGCCAAAAAGAATTAAACAGCACATTCCACCAACCAGCGGCCAGTAGTTTAATTGATCAATAAGTAATTAACTGTCCTTTTACCAGAAGTAACCTCCTAGTATCTTTGCATCATTTAATCACCAAGCATATTCAGAATATTTAACCACTCTAGGAAAATCGACAGCAATAATTAATATTAGCTTTTCGTGGTTGGACAACAGACACAGATAACTTCCTGGCTGTAATCTGTGCTGTAGCACAGGGGTCTTAACATGTGACTCCGGAGCTCTGCTGAATGCAAGTTCAGTCAATTAAGATTAGCGCCAAATTTCAACTCTTCAAAATCTGAATTCATTTTATAAATTTTTTCTTGAGCTCTGGCTGTGATCCAGCGGTGGGTATGGAATGCTATAAAAGGCAAGCAGGGAAATTAGCTTGGGTGGTAAGTTTAGTGAATTTAATTAAACAGCAGCAGACGCCATGCTGATCTACCAGTTATCACAGAACGATGTCATCATTCTCATCCAGCGTTGGCACCAGCCGGTCCTGATGTGGTATCGTGGTAGAGTCCAGCTGTGAACCTTATTAAGAACACCACAAGCAATGGCCCGTATGGCAGTGGACAGAGGCCAACCCAGCTGCAGGACAATTTTCAATCTGCATTTTTGTCGCCGGGCTTCGTCTCTGCTTCAGATTGTTGGCTTTCTCATCTGCAACCAAAGCTGTGCAGACAGTGACCCTCGGTCGTTCCTGCAGCCGGGCGGAGAGCCTGACGCCGTCGTGTTACAGAGTCAGCAGGACGGAAGTTCGTTCTGGCATGCAGATGCCCCGTCCAGTGTTGGCTCTCGGAGTTGAAATCCTGCAGAGTCTCCACGCACCTCACCATCTGCGGCTCAGCCACCTTGTAGTCGAGGAGCCAGGTGAGCAGAGTGTAATTTGTCCTCACAGGAAACTTCTCAAATAAGTAGGGCTGGAAGTCCTTCAGGGGCTTTACTGCAGCCAGGAGAACTGGCCGCAGTCCTTCTCAAGGGCAGACGGTCCGTGGCTGTAGCACATGTGGACTCTCTCTCTAAGGCCTCCTGGGACAGTACGGCCCCCAGGCCCCTGTCACAGGAAAACAAACCACCTACAGCCTCTGATGGAGCCCAGAGGATTGTTAAAGGATGGAGGGGTAAGATAACATATATTGTCTATTGTACTATGCTATGCTATAGTTGCTGCATTAAAGAGCCTACAGTCCACGGAGAAGTGACAGCACCCATCTGTCTTTTTAACGAACACAGTGGGGGCGGGCCCAGGACTGTCAGATAGCTCCATCACCCTGCTGCCTCCATCTCCAGCAGATAAAAATGAAATACAGAGCGTGCCCCCCCCCCCTCCCCCCCCCCCCCTCCCCCCCCCCCCACCCCCCCCCTTCATTCCACACAATCATTATAACTCCCAATCACTAACACCCC
>JAACJT020000086.1:4659240-4677222 GCA_009936485.2 Gymnarchus niloticus | reverse complement strand
GGGGGCCGGGGCCATAAAAACAAAACAGCCACATAACCCCGCCCCCCCCAATCCCCACAATAAAAAAATAAAAAAAAGGAGCCCACCCCCCCCCCCCCCCCCGTCTAGCTGAGAACCAGCACAATTAATTACATTTAACTAAAACAATTACGTTCACTATAACATACCTGTAATGTCACCTGTTAGCCTGTCAGTAATGTCAGCTGAATTATTTTTTAACATTACTTCAGTAATGAGAACATTTTTGCAGGCTACGTAGACGTCACGGAGCTGCCTGAAATGACATTACAGCACTGGTGAACTCAGCAGGAGCAACAAATAGAAATGGAAAAACGTACTTGAAAAAACGCTGCGGTGTGGTTTCATTGGCCCTAAGTTGGCATGCTAAATTGGTCACTGTTTGCCCAACACACTAAGTCAGCTTACTTAACTTTTTTCATCTTGTCAAAAGACCTGTCTTGGTTCCAAGTTTATAAGCAAGCCTCCATCCATCTGTCAATCCATTATCACTTATCCAGTGCACGGTCAGCCTGGAGCCTATCCCAGGAAACATAGGAGATACCCTAGCTTGTGTATTGCACACATCCACCCACACACACACAATCAGACCGTAAGTGCAACTGAGTGACACCAGTTCACATAACCTCATGTTTTTGTACTGACAAGAGGAAAAAACGTATACTCCACACACATTGAGCCAGGGCAGGGACCACATGCCCACTCTGGTGGTTTAATGCTACAATGCTATCCGTGAGTGACGACGCCACTTTTTTCAGGAAGCATTTTGAATGGAACGTGAAAATAAATGCAAGGTGGTGTCTCCAGTCTCTCTTCTGGTGTTCTTACGTCCTGTCAGGATAACTTTAATAGGACTGTATCACAGCAAGAGTCTGTAAAAACAATTTGATTGGAGGCAAAAAGGTATCCCTGCCTGGGACTTGTAAATTGTAATTTAGAGGATCCAAATCTGAGTGATAATTTGCAGAACTGCACAATTTGCCTGATCCTATATTGCCCTGTATATTCTTGCATACCCTTTAGCTTAAACAGTAGCAAGCCATCTTTTTTCTTTAAAGGCCTTTATAGAGCTTTCCCCATTTTGACACATTTTTCTACATTACAGATTTTGAGTCATAGTTATTGTCTCAGTAAGGCCCACACTTTGGTTGCTGAGGCATCGCTGCCTCCGTCATCATCACCCTTTCTGTTACCGAAGGCGAGACGAGAGTAAATCCCGCACCAATGCATGTACACGTTCCCGCCCGCTTCGCGGTGAGACGTTCTCCTGACTGCATTGCTCACTGCAAACAGCAAGTAGCCTTCTCTCCTTCACAGCTTACAGTATGTGAAAGTTTTAAACATTTCAGTTAATGTCAGGTGGCACTGTGTGTTCGTGCAGAGGCACATGTGGCATTTGTAAAAATGCTACAAGCAGTGGAGTGCAGGTAAATGGCTTTGAGCAAGCTCCCCAAAGAGTAAATAGTCCCTCTTGAGCTTGTGTGTATATAGTCTCAGCATATTACCACTGCTGCCAAAGTGGTTTATATTCTGGTTAAAAAACTCCATTGCTGTCTATGGTGCAGAATTCTTTAACAGACTTAATCTCTATGCTAAATAAGCTAAAAAAAAAAAAAAGCTGACATGGGGAGGTAGAGTCGATGAAGAAGTACACACACAACTTGCACAATGGTATTTTTTTTTCCATCTGGAAGCCTCTCTCTTTCCTGTATTCAAATTGAATGGAAATCCAAACAATGTGTCACCAAGAACGACTTCCTCATTTAAGGACAAAGCCTTGTGCTGTTTTCACGATGATAGGAAGTCATTCGCCATTCCTTTGAGTTTCCCCCAGCAGAGAGCCTCGCTCAGACGACGGAGACAGACAATGCAGTAGGCCAGCGGGATGAGCCATCAAGCTGTCATCCGGAGCGAGAAATTAACCACGGAAAAATGCAAAGGAATCTGACGGAATCTCCCACAGCTCCCAATTAAAGCTGATGGCCGGTAATTACATGTAGTGCCGTCTGCGCTAGGCAGAAGTGGGCCTGAGGCCCAGGTGTGCACTGGAATCTTCTGGAGTGTCTCCTCAAGTGCCTTCCACAGCCCCTCACACACCTTCGCTACTTTGGCGAATATAGTTGCAGATTTGCGTCTTGATTAAGTCCCCGCTTCGCTTCATTTCCAAGGTAGATGTTTCATGGAAGCATCACTGTTTTCAGTAGTCATGCGCTGACCTCTTCTAAATGCAGACTGACGGCGTTTAGGAATAACATTAAGCAGACGATTTTAGAGACGTGCCAAATCACGTCACCACCGCCAGCTCAGAATAGTAAATATATTGTACATCTGGATCTGAAAGAGCCTTCTACACCACGCTCGCCCGTGTCGTGCACCAGTTTCTCGTCAAGTCCACCACTGGGATTCTGCAACTGCAAATATTTAATTCATGTCCTTTGATGCACTGTAAATTGAGAATCTTGAGTAAAAATAAATAATTATACTGCTTAAATTAGCATTTCCAACAGAGCTACATTCAAAGAGTTGTAGTGTTCTACTTATGGAGTTTAAGAGCTTGAGTGCAGTACAGAGATGAACATCGTAAAGCCGTCACACCTTATTCATATTTGAATAATAACAAGTCCAGCACTGGTTAGTGAAAGTTAGCTCCTCACTAGGATATGGGAGATCCAAGAAATAAGGCCTGTAAACCTTCATTTATTATCTTGAAACCTGATGATCTCATACAGGGTATTATTATGCAAATTCACTTTCATAAACACTATCTGATCTTTTTATTCAATATTCAACAACACAGGCCAGCAATGATGAATTGCAGCAAACATTTTTGGCAAAACGGTCAAGGAAAGTGAGTTTTACCTTGCATGTAAATATATCTTTTCATTTAAAATGTCATTAAATACGGCAGCGGCAGTGCATGCGAGAGTTCCGTCGTCAAAAGAAATGAATATCTCTACTCATTACGGTGACTAGAGGGAACTTCTTTAATCCACAAATTTAGTGCTGTCTCATCAGTTGTAATTAGGGGATTTGACGTTGTAGTCATTTTGTGTTAATACGTTTTTCATTATTTCCTCATTAATTTGGTTTAACCGCAATTATAGGTGCATGCACAGGGAATTGAAAAATTCTGGGGCTGAGTGCCTTTTTATTGCTGTTTTCCTGCCTTCGCCTTCAGCCTTTGCATCAGCGCTTAATTATTCCAGTTGTGCCGCTTTCTGTGCAGGTGTGAAAGGAACCTTTTATCTCCCATCTCTTGCGGTGCAAGAGGGGCTCGAACATATTCAGCACTAGAAGTTTCAGAAAGGGGTCGAAGATGTAGACCTTTATTCGTCTTTATTCGGCGAAAAAATCGGTACGGATGTTCCATTGTAATTGTTATTAGTGACTCATTTATCGCAATCGGTTGACTTGTCGTAGGTGAGTAGAAAACCACGTGTCTCATTCTGAGGTTTACTCCATTTGTAATGTTGAGGTCGTGAAGCGATTACTCGGCAGCTGACGGTTTAAATCTCGCGTCTATCGGTGACCTTGAGTAGGCCTGCAATACTGGACTTGAGCCACACCAGCAAAATTTCTAGCATTATAAATAGCTGTGGTTTAGTGTTTGTAATTGTGTTAGCCACCTCTCAGGGGACACATGTTCAGGGGTGGTTCCTTAGCTGAAAGTAAACAAGACGAAGGCTGGCAGAATCCTGGGATGTATTTGTCTATTTACGGTAAAGAGAACAATTGCTAAATATGGACAATCACCGGTCTACCTTTCAGCGTCCATCTGATTGGCTGTGTTTCTGAGATATAGTTATGCATGCAGTGATATGATAACTTTCATTTGCATATGATAAATGTCATAGGTAGTTTTTTTGTTGTTGTTGTTTACTAAGCATCATTCATATGTAAAAACCCTTAGCAGATAAGCAATTGTTTGCATTTAGGCTATGGTACCAACACGCAGACAGTTTATGTAAATTAAAACCTAGAAATTTGTATCACATTAAAAAATGGTTGCACAGGGATTTCTTCTGTTATTTTTGGAGTATATGGTGTCTAAATACGATTTCCATGCAAGAGTGTAAAATGTTTGTGTTGAAATCTGTTATTTTAATAAAATATTGTACACTATTTGCCTTCAAAGCACAGCAATGGCTTAGCATGACAATGTTTTTTAAATCATTTTGCTGCCAGGATGGTTGAGGAACCACCTGGAACCTGCCCTTTCGTACTTCGGAACGAAAATCTGATTTGTAAGCCAGAATGTTAGACGTTTGGACTCCTTCGCGGTCCACTGCAGTATATTCAGCCGGTGAATGTGACACGATAGCAAGCCCTCCATTCATACCCTGGCCTGAAGGCTCCCACTGGTCAGTATAATTAACTCCGCAATATATAGGCTAATTAGACAGCGGTAGGGATGGCTGTGTGCTTTCTGCAACTCCCAGCTGACCAGCCGTGCCAGGGAGGAGGAGGAGGAGGAGGAGGACCAGGAGAGATAATGTACTTTCTTCATCGCGCAGCTGAAGCAGAGCAGACCACAGGTTAATTACACAGTCTGCGTCCCCGCGGATCCGCGCAGCTCGTGTTTACTGCCTTGTGCATGCTGTCTGACATATGCTACATGACACGCTGTGCTCGGTATGGACTGTCTGTCCTGCTACAGCCATGGGTGTACATTTGTAGGAAATGTATCTGAATGTTATTTTACGGCTGTAAGGCGTCAAGCGTATTTGATACCCACTGCCAGATAATTGCCAAACAGATAATAGCATAATCATGTTGTATATAATGAGTAAGCCGGTTTTACTAAAAATATTTTTAGGCATTTGGTAATTAAGGCAAGAGAATGTGTAGCTCTTGAGAAACTTGAGAAACAAAGTACTGCTATGTCAGATTCCGAAAAAGGGAACAGCTTTTTAAAGCACGGTGACACACTTAAAATATTTTTGGAGCAATTCTTAAGAAACTGTAATTTCATCTGCCAGTAGAAGCATGTTACTGAGGCAGCACAAACTGGCTGAGCGGTCCGTACATCTGCAACCCTTTATATCACATCGGCTGTGCATGTTATCAAACTCACAAGCACCCTCTAGTGGCCAGAATGAAAGGGAACGGCATTAGCGGTCAACTGAGCAACTGGCTCTTTGAATGCAAACCTTGATTTGACGCTGCAGTTATGAAAAAGTCAAAAACACAAATGCCATTCATGCAAATGTTTAGCAGATGCAGTATAGCAGTTATTCACATGAGGCTTCATCCTTTTAGAAAGCCTTTCTCTTCCCATGCAGAAACACAAAGAAAACATGACCACAGCTAAAGGAATTCTAATGGTTCATCTATTTCTTTCCCTGACTTTCAATATGTTTGTTCAGGCATTAAAAGAGTAATTGAAATTGGGTTTGGCAGGGTTATTACAGAAATGCAGTGGCCTGCATATACAAGTGCCAGGCTTGGCTGAACTTTTGTGTAGCTGCCTCTTATTAGTACGACGGATCGTCGGCTCTAATGCTGGAGGTCATGATGGCAGCTACGATAACGAACATGGCAATGGTGGTGGCAGTTGCCATGGTGATGACGGTGCAGTTGGCTATGGTGGTTACCATGGTGATGCCATAGCAGCCGCCATGATGGTGATTGTCATGGTCATTAGGACCATAACGGTCAGTATGTTCGTCAGTGTAATTGTCGTGATCTTGATGGGATTGGTTATAATGCTAGTATCTTGAGACAATAGAAAAAGACGGAGCAGTCGCATGAGGGAAGAGGTGAAGTCGTCCAGATCTCCTGATCACTCCTGACCCACCCATACCCTGGCCCTTCAGTCATGCAATCTGCTGGCAGACAGGAAGTGGGGTTACCACCAACAGTGCGCCCAGTAAAACTGATGCAACCTCCGCTCCGTGCCGTTCCTGCTTCCTTAGTGCTGCCCGAAGGTTTCCTTACACGTCCACCTCTGTGTGACCTACAGGTCTTACATAACTAGAGTCAACAACTCCAGGGGTATTTTTCACCTCTGTCATGTGTTTGAAACACCCAGACTGACATGAATAAACAAAATGGGTTTTTCTTTCTTTTTTTGACGGCCAACATTGAGGGGAGGAAGGGGGGAAATGGATATCAGAACAATCACATGAATAAAGCGTTTGAGCAAACAACTGCGTGTTCTTTTCCATGAAAGCGAAAATGAAGAGGATGGTCAGAAGGGAGCCACTCCAGCAATCGCTTGCCTTTTCCTGATAAAAGAAACAGCCTGCACGTAATGTCAAAGTTTATTTGCACTATAGCGAATTCTAAAACATTTCACAAGTGCAACGATATCCTACGTTTGTCACCATTATTCCATTTATGATGCTGTGTTGGGAGAGTTTTGTTCCTCTGTCTGGCTAACAGAATCGATTTTGTGGCATTAGAAATGTTTATGGTAAATACCCTTTCGTTTAGAGTTTTGACAATAGGTAAAGTTGTCTGCTGGTCATCATTGTAGGCGTAATGGACCGTCGGTCTTTCATCAATACTGAAGATCACACCATTTTCGATGAACTGGCAGACCCGGGAAAGAATCCATAGAGCCACCCATGGATCCTACTTGACGGCTCAGAATTAAAGACACCCCTGGCCGAAGACTCAAGGTGTGTCCCCACCTTTTTTTGTGATCCACAGGTGAGGACATCCGGATTCATGGATGTAGCCTCGAGTTTTGACTCCTAGTCGTTGCCTCCCGCCGAACGCTGTGAACATTCGATTATGTAGTTGTCTCGTGGGCTGCCATTAAGCCAGGGGTCTTGGTGTACACCCAGCCATCCCTCCAGGGCTGTCTCCCTAGGTGGTGCCTTGTTCCGCCACACCACCAGCATTGGTCCAACCCCCTTCCATCCCCCCTCTACCATCTGGCAGAAGGTTCAGAAGCTTCCGGACCGACTCTGCCAGGTTCTGTGGCAGTCTTTTCACCCCCAGCAGGACAGGTTTCTCAGTTCCATGCTGTAATCTGTCCAGGTCCAAAACCAGGCCTGAAACCCCCACCCCTTCAGGACACAATGCAGCCACTACAATCTCAAATGGAGAACAAAGTGCATGGAGCACCTCAAACAATCAATATTTCCTGACATCTTTTCTGTCTACAGTTTATTTTTTGCACCATATTCTTGTCAATCTCCTTATTTTGCACTATTGTCTTAGTCATGTGTCTCATGCACTTTAAATTTTGTGTTTTCATGCTCTGTCTTATGTTTGTCCACATCTCTTTCTAAATGTTTTCTGAGTTCCAGGGAACACCGTTTCATCACTACTGTTCTTGTATTGATGGGCTGATAATACTGGCTACTGTGTTGAAACAGTTTAGCAGTTACAACTTGAATGGAAGGTTCTATACTGACTATTCTGAACAACAGTACAAGCTGAACCCAGCATGTGGGTTTGATTTGAATGGAATAAACTGTACCATGCATTTCAAAATGACACTGTGCTTTCAGAAACTTCAAGGAAGCATTTTCAGGTGGTTTCAAATGGCGTTGTCCCTGCCACACTGCTTTGAGCAGCTTCTGCATGGCGAGGAAGATGAAGATGACGAAGAAACCCTGCAGAGATGAGCAGCTGGTCCTCCGAGCATCAAGTCTGGCTGAAGAGGGGGCTGTTGTTTCCCACCCTGCAGGGCTGTGCCCCGTGGAAGATGGAGGTCATCAGTGTGACAAAATCCAGTGGACTAAATAAACAGCTTTGTCACACAGACGACACCCTGTCAAGTTTATATGACAGCACCTGCTAATATAATGATCTGTTTATAACTGCTGTTACTCCATTAAATAAAAGTTATGGTTCACAGGTTATTTCCTGAAGGCATAATATGTCCTGGCTTTCTGTTGCATGGAAATGTACAGTGATACCCAAATCACCAAATGATTTAGGGAAGCTGTTCTCACATAAGGGAGGCACGGTGTTTCAGTAGCTAACTCTGCAGTCTTGAGTTTGCTGAGTCGTGGGTTTGAGTCAGGCTCCCTTGTGTGCTTCTCCCATGTCCTCAACTTTTATCTGTGGTTTTCCTCCCGCAGTCCAGAAACAGATAGTTTAGCTCCCTAAATGACCGTTATTGTATGATTGCACATGCGTGTTGTTCATGTGGGATCTTGTGTGGGGTGCTCCCTCCCTAGTGCCCTGTGCATTCTAGGATACGTTCCAGGTTCACTGTGACCCTGTAATGCATAAGTCATTAAGAAAGGTGGATGGCCAGTCTCATGCCGAGGAAAATTGCAGGTTGAATGCTGCATTGATTGTAATCCATCCATCCGTCTATTTTCCAAACTGCTAAATCCTATTCAGGGTCATAGGAGGGGGGCATGTAGTCTATCCCAGGGAACTGTAGCGCATGATGATTCTAATTTATAATTGTTCAATTTTATTATCATTAAATGTGAATGTAATTTGTTTTCCAGTGCTATTATCTGGCAAGTAATCTTACTAATAGATGTCAGTGGTTAGGTGGGTCTGCTGGTACGTGTTGTGAATACCCAGCCAATGAGTTCAGCAGGCAGAGCCATTTAGCATTATGGCCAAACTGTTATAAAGGTACTCAAATCCCTCAGGGTCATTCTTGGATCCATGCTCTATGAATTGATGTAGCTCGAGCATCTATGCCACATGTAAATAAGTTGTGTCAGGTTAATAAATTACATTAGTGAACTGGGTATTGAAAATACTGTCCATTTGGCAAGAAAAATACCTGAATGTGTATGTTCTTAGCTGAAGTTGTCACTGAAATGGAGCTCATTCTGGTTGCCTTTGGAAATGATGGGAATTTCTCAGTGGATGCTGGAAGGGTTTTGGCAGTTTCCTTCCTGTGCATCAGCTTGCTGAGAAATAGCTGTCTATGGTCAACATTCTTTGTGGGAGCATTTCTGACTCCACATTGATTTTAGAAGCATATGAACCTAATTCTTCAAGCAAGTGCACAAACGGGTTGTTTACACTGAGTTGCTGGCTGCTTGGTGCTGCCTCAATGGCTCCATCAATAGAAGGGGATCACGTGGTACCTGCCTCATTGCTAATAAAGCCGCATTTCTATGTCCGGTGTCAGCTACAATTATACTTTAGCTATTAAACTTGGTTATTTTTCAAACGACGTTTAGAAAAGCCTTGGTATTTAGCTTACGTATTTGGGTAATATATTCATTAAATCAGTTGTCTTGGGAATTTGGGTAGCTCAGCCTCAATGTGAATCATAATTGATGGATTGTCTCTGAGGCTTAACTGTTTGCGAGAACTTTGCAGTCAATGACAGTTTTGCATTCATAGTTGCTTGAGCAGACGTGTGAGGAGGATTTTATTCCAGAATGAGTCAACCAGCATTCAATCGCCCCACGTCCCACCTGTCCGTATCCTTCTGCCTTAGGTATTTCCAAGCTGAGTTGACGAGTGTCTGCTGGAGTATCTAATTAATGGCCATAGTAACAAACCCAGAGAGGAAATGGCATCAGGATTTAAATGTCTAAATGGTGTCAATGAATGTTGGAATGCAACACAAAAAAAAAAGGCGGGGAGATTCATTATGGCATATTTCAGCATATGACATGCCTAGAACTCAAAATGATATTCATAATATTCTGGTCTATTATTTCTTTGGTTATCTACAGCTATTACTATCGGTTGCCGTCAAAGTCAATGCTGACTCTTGTCTTCTATATTGGCGGAATTTCTCCGGGGGCCTGGAGCTACAGCAGGAAGCACATGGGCCAAGATGAAAATGACTCTCTTCCTCCCAGTTCTTTAATGCTGGATTCCTACAAGCAAAGAGAAATGGGGCAATGTGAAAGCACAGCCAGGTAAGAAGATGCAGCACAGGTGCAGTGTCTGTAATCGCTGCTCGTAACCATGGACATGGGCAGCATCCAACCTCACTGATCTCCTCATGGGGGAGGCGAAGTCTTCTCCAAGCTGGGGCTTAATTTCGTAGCAGCTACTGATGTCAGCAAAGGTGCGTATGAAAAGCGTGTGGAGAAAAGGGTGGGTCTTGTCTGAGGTGATAAGACGACACTGCACTAACGTAGCCAAGCATCCCGAATCTTTTTCTGGGCACACAATGCCCTGAACACAGCTTGGAGGGGGGCCCTTTAGCCACTGTTCTGTAATCTAGGCTACTTTCGAGCTAATTTGCAAATGTTTCCTTCTGGCGTAACACAATAGAGCTGACAACAGCTCTGTGCCTGGGGGAGGGGGGACAGGGGGCTTGAACACCTGCCATTTTTCTTCCCAAAAAGGTGCCCTCTTTGGTAAGGATGTTTTTTTTTCGGGGGGGGCAAGTGAGGGTGTCCTTTATTCGGTTGAGCACATGCCCTTCTCAAAGTCTGTGCACAGCCTGATTGGCAGGTCATCTGATACTGTGGCTTAGGAATCACTCACGACAACAAGACGTCTATTCCATGAATCTTTAGTGAAAAATTCCTATCAAAAATTTATTATCGACAGCATTTCTTAAAAAGGCATACTCCAATCATGTATTTAAAACTTTGATATAACAGACCTGCTTTTAAATGTTGAATGTAAAACAAAACGAGTTGTTTTCCTTGCCAAATTAATGTAGTGATGTTATTTGAAGTCTCCATTTACTGGCGAATGAATTTCTTGTGAGTGAAGCCGTGTGGGATGGTAGCCTGCGAATGTGTTAACTCCTATCAGGCCTTAGGAACGAGCTCCCATCAGCCTCGCCATGTGTGACCTTTATGACGCGTCTTTAGCTGGCTGCTAGCTGTTTTCTTTGGTGAACTCTGCCAAGTAACATTTGTTGTCTACAGGATCTAAAGAAAAGGCATGACCATAGCTTACGGTACAGCCAGGAGAACAGACCAGCTGTCCATTTTCATGTTTCTATATATTAACCCCTGATCAAGGCTGCCCCCCCCCCCCCCATGTCAGGCTGATCTGCAGGATACATAATGCGCAATATTTTAATCCTTCTTAGCCAAATGACATTTGTTCATGCAGAAGATTTGCTTTTTCTTCACCCCTAAATATATAGGGGTCTGTTTTTTTTCACTTGGTTTTGTCACTTTTAATTGTCTTTTAATTAGCTAATCAGTTTGTTTTCTTTATGGGTTTTCTGTTTTTCCAAATTATATCTGTTTTCCAAACTGTTTAATCCTGTTAAGTGTCATGGGGGGGGGGGGGGGCTTGGAGCCTATCCAAGGCAGCCTTAGCACACAAGGGGGGGACACTCTGGACGAGGGGAAATTATATATATATATAGAATGAAAACTGGTCCAAGCACATGAAAATCATCTTCGCATTGCATATCTTTTGGCAGGGAACATTAATACTTTAATTATGGGATGTCTAATATGATATTATGTAGGAGTGTTCTGTTAAATTAAACTTCCTATTAATTTCTAAGTCTGATTCTTTGATTTTGTTGTTGTTGTTGTTTTGATAGGAGTGCATTGGTCAGACCGAACTGCATTTAAAAGTCATACCTTCCAATTCAAATGTATACTTCATAATGAAGAGAAACAGGGAGAAAATGTACATTCGTTTGTTCTAAAATGTTTCATATCCTGCCTTGATGTTCATGTTTGTTAAGGTAATGTGGAATATAAATAATAAAAGAATCATAAGAACTGGTAAAGAATTTTTTTGTCAAACTGTCAAATGCCAAACCTGCGGAGAGGAATAGGAAATTGTGAAATGCAGGTAAGTTTACATTTTACAACAAACAGCACTGGTATATAGCCAATCGTACGTGAGAATGTTCAGGTAAATCGCCAATCGTATAAGAAAATATTCAATGGCGCAACGATGAGCGTGGCGTACAAGTGAAGCACAATAAATTAGTTTTGAATTTGTAAACATAGCCCTCTGAATCAGCCTGTGTTGCGCAGAAACAAAGATGAATGGAAAGCATTTTTAGGTAAGGGTCGCGTTGTTGACCGAGAAGACATAAGCTGGTCTCTGCCAAGTGTTAGCCATACATAATAGAAATCGGGTGAAGTTTTATCTAAGGTGCTGAGCAAACAGCACAACCAGTTTCGGACAGGTGGTCCACTGGCCAAAGCACACAGGGAGGCCTTCTGTCGTGTGGCGCATGGTGAAGTCAGATGCGTGGGCGAGTCTCGGTGTTTGGTCTGCGGTCTAACAAGTCCATTGTCTTACTAATCTGTTCTGCAAGCAGGAAATTGTAGGAAAAAAATGTTTCTCTGCCCAAATACGTCACAAGCCCACATTTCCTAAGGAGCTAACTTAGGTATAGGTATAGCTCAGCCCTCAAAGAGGGCCAGAGGATTTTTGAAGAGGATTTAAATGTTCACCACTTGCTGCATTCATCCATTGGTTGTATGTCTTTTGCCGTATGCAACTGCTGTTCCTCTCCTGTACAACTCGCCTAGGGGTGTGGCAGCGTAGAGGGGACGGCGTCGGTGATAAGGAGGGATTGGGGCATTCTCACCGAGAACAAGGCACATGTCTGGAGCTATGGCCCCTGTTCTGCCACCCTGTGATCGTGATGGGGAGTGATAGGTGAGCCAAAAAGTGCCGAACGGGGTACACATCTGTTTTGGAGACGGAATGGATGCACTACATCCCACGTAGGGATGCGCCCTCCCCGCGATCGACACACCTCAGCCTCCTCACCACAGGCTTCTTGCCGGGCTACCTTGCAGCAGATTGCAGATCAACACTCCTCCATGAGGGAGAGGGCGTCTGATATCTCGGGATCCAAAAGACAAACTCCGATAGCGTGGTAACCTACAACACAACCGAGTGAATTCAAAAGCTTGTTGTGGTCCAGACAGCCATTTAAAAGGCCATCTGGTTTCATCTGGTGACGGGAAGAACTGGGAAAATTTCCTGTATTAACAGAACTGATCAAACAAAACCTTATGGTTGAGCTCTTACCACTCAGCAGAAGTGAGAGTACACCATCTGTCCACTAGGGGGACAACAGTCATCTTGCATGAACATTTATTTATTTAGCATATGCTTTCGTCCAATGCGACATACAGCACAGACAGATACATCACAGCATATAGTAGTTGATAGTACAGGACAGCCCTGGAGCAAAGTGGAGCATATCTGGAAGCTATAAGTGGTTCAGGAAGAGGGAAAGATCTAGACAGGTCATAAATGTTCTAATCTTGCCCTGTTTTGGGGTCTGATAGCATATATCCAGTTTTAATCCAAACTCACTATAGTTTCATACGAAATGTACATGTTTACTTTTTACAGTCCTTTCACAAAACGATTCTAATGTCAGTATTTGCATGTTCAAGGTTCTTACTTTACATGAAAATCAAAATAACTATGCTCTGTGAACACAAAACAGTAGTTAATTGATAGTCTGTAGACAGGCAGTACAGCAATTAACAGACAACTTCACTATAGACAGCTGCGTCATAATTTTTTATGGAAGACCGAGCTTTTACCAAAAAATAAACAACAGAATAAGTATCATTTGTCCGAATTATTCAGCAATAAGATAATTGATAAAACTAATAAAACTGCTTATTCTGTGCATATTATGTATTATAAATATTCACTTGACTACTCTATTAGTTTTTCCCATAATTCTCCATTTCTTCTTTTGTGCTCTTCACTGGAAAATGATGGACGTCGTGATGTATCATGATGAGTAAAACCTTGTTTAAAAGAGCTCCTGTAGGGAAAAAAAGTAAGTTAATACATATTGCATTCATGATGGGGACGTCTGTTTCAGTGTAATTTTATCAAGCATCGTGTCTATTTTAAGGAAAAACACTAGAGAGCAACATCCACAGCTTTGCCAAAACGGAGAGACACTCCACCTGCTCCAGATCCCAATCCTCCTGCTGGAGGTCAAAGGTCAGCTCCTGCTTCTCTTTCTCTACCTGCTGCCCACAGAGATGCATAGTTAGCCCCACCCAACTTGGACATCCTCCACGATCCCCTGTCAAATTCCTACCTCCCATAAGCCGTACGGGAATATCGCCTTCGGAATTTCCTGGAATCACTTGGCGTAAACTCACAACAAATACACCATGTTGCTACCTAATGTTTTCACAATATTTTTTTCCCGGTATCCAGGGCGTCATGAAAAACTGCACAGTGTTCCTTTTAAGTACCTGGGGGATGTGCGTTTCAGCTCTACTTATCTGTCTTCTCAGCCCGTTGCTGGAAACAGCAGTGAAATGGTGAATTAATCATCATTATTAATCATTATGTGAGAACTGTTTTTTAATCCTAGACTACTTGTACCTCACTTGGGACGTTAATTCGAGAAGCAATGTGCATTATTTGATGTCAGATCACAAAAATAGCATCTGTGCGTTAAAAAATTACTCCAGTGTAAATAAACACATTTCACAGTACTCCTCGCACCATGTTCTTCAGACCATTAAAATCTATATTTTACAGAACGTAATTCCCATGTTCAGTTGATATTCAATCAGCTGTCCTATACAAGTTACTGCATCCAGTACTGACAGTTAATATTGAGAGTTCTGGTCACAGCAGAGCAGTTTCAGCTCCCATGTTTTTTTATGAGCTACCAAGTCACAGATATGGGATGGGTTTGCAAAAACTGGGACATTGTGGCTGAAAAAAGAAGCATTTACAGATAAAATAACCAAGAAAAAAAAAATGAAAATCAGAAAGTAATTTCAGGGGAGTTCCCACTTTCCTTGATACTAACTGAGCAGACAATGTTCCCTCAAGCTGACATCGAGCGGTGCCATAGTCACTGGCAAGGCTAGCTCTCCTGTGAATCTGTGGCCTACAATTCCTGGAGCTGTTTACCTTTCCCCCTGAAGATAAGACTGTGGCAGCTTAAAGCAGAGAAGACCGACCTTGGTGGCAACAGCAGAGAACCCACCTGTTACCTAGCCTATTTTCTTTATTGGCAAATTCATCTTTGGCAAATTACTGGCCAATTCTTTTTCAGGCTCCATTTATTACTCTCCCTTTGTTATGAGCTAAGTGATTCGGTGATCTTCTTATATTGGGAAGGTATGAAGTGTATAGTGTGCTAAGCTATTTAAATTTAGTTAGCAACACCAAGTTTACATTTTACCTGGGTCTCTTCCATTCTGTGGTAACGAACCCCCTTTAAAAAATTGCACGTCAGTAAAAAGCAAGATTTGGGTTTCTCGATTTACTAAGGTGAGAAAACATGGCTGACAGATGCGGCACAGCACAGAAAAGAGTATGGAACTGAACCTCGATAAAACGCACGAATCCCAGGCAGACTGCACCTTGGACGCGCTCAGCTGGATGCTAGCACACTTGGTTAAAGCCACTGATCTGAGCACAGTTATTGGTTATAGCGTGAGTAAAGAAAAGATCAGAAGTAGGCCGAAATCAATCCTGCCTTGTTTCTGTCACCGGTGACCCTGGGCCTCTGCTGTGCGAAGAGGATCGCATCATGGACGGAGGCGAAGAGATGGCCTCGGTCAATGCTGCCTTCTTCGAAAACGCCCCCCGCCTCAAGTTCGTCGTACACCTGAGCTGCACAGAACACAAAGAGAGGGTGAGCCACTGTGACTCCACTGTTTAATATGGGATGTTGAAAATGAAACATTGTGCTTTAAGAGAGGCCGTAACAAGCATTAAAATGTTCATTCCTGCCTTAGGTCACTATTTTTTTGATAACCGTGTTTAAAACGGAAAAAGATAAAAGACTGAAAAGATGAAAACACTGAAACTACAAAAAATTCCTCAGTAACAATTAGTATTTATTCTAGATAAATATATTTATTTTCGTATTCCTGACCAACGGTCGGTATTTATTTTAGATAAACTGAGCTGTGCTTTAGAAAAATCTGAAAGGGTATTTTTAAATGTTGTAACATTTAAATGAATTAAACCCATTGTATTGCCCAGGTGTGTCAAGTCTTTGTGTTTTCAGGTAACTTGCTATGCTGCCATTCATGTCAATCATCATTCCATACAATAATTAATAAGCATTTCCAAGTGTACCTCCCTTCTACAGCAGGTATTTAGCAATAGCAGTTTACCGAGATAAAACACGTGGCTTAGCCACATAGGTGTTCATGCTCAATGGCAGTCTATCTGACCCTTCTTACTACAGCCTGTCCAGGCCTGACGGTCAGAAATGTTTATTAAATTCTGGTTAAAACTGACAACGTTACTTATATTGAGAGCAACCAAAAATCCTGACTGGGCATTTATCTCATCCTAAAACATGTAGTTCAAAACTAAAAAAAAAAAAACAAAGGCTAATGATGTTCTGCTTTAGGCACATGGGACTGCATGGCCTTTTTGAGATCCATTCCTTCCTGCTATGGGATGAGTTACCCATGGCAACAGAGAACGTCTGTGTCACTTACTAATGTAACGTTTCATTAATGTCCCTTTGAATGACACCTTGTCTTTTATTAAAGCTATCTCTATTAGTGGTATTGATAGCAGATAACTGATTATCAGTACATACAAAGAACTCCTACTGATATTCACCAGCAATACAGTGATAAGATATTTATTATATATACGGTAATTTTAGAATGTATCTTTATATACATATCAAGACAGAATTGTATACTTTGACAGTGTGACTACTTTATCTTTAGCAATACCATTTTAAACAATAAGCCTAAGAAACATCAACATTTCAATTTGAAAACGAGAACAAAATAACTAAGATAAGCTTTTTTGACACAAAGTGAAAAGTATTACTAATAGATTGAGGCCTAACCTAACGTTTCACTCACATGACCTCAATGCAGGCAGAAAAAAAAATCACAGAATTGCTGGGCTGTGATATTAAGATCGATCGCAGATTAACTAGGAACTTCTGTTTGATTATTTATCACTCAGACTGTCCAAAGCACATGGATCGACTACACAATGGTTTTATGTACTGTGTTCCCATGGCGACAGCTTAATCAGCACAATTGCAGATGCTATTTCTCTGAGGGGAAGAGTTACGGAGGGAACTGCCTTACCTTGGATGTTGGCCAGATATAAACTGATCCCCAGCATCTCATAGCTGGAGCTCATCTGTACAGGGAGAGTGAGTGATACGGTGATTATATTACGCCAGGTTCAACAGGAGACTCCTTCACAGTCACTGGGGAATGTCAAGTGCACTGCTGCACTGCTGAAGTCGGGCTGGAATTCAACATCAATCCTTCCACTTCTCATGCTTCATTTACCCCAAACCATCCAGCTGCATCCAATTTGCGAATAGCAGATAGCATTTTAATCCAGTAAGCAAACTAAACACAATATAAACAAAAAACAGTGTACAAATTCTCAAACATTTATATACCAAGCACCTACTGTAAATTAATAAAGGCTAGGCATGTATTTAAAGGTTCTGCAAATTTGGTTTGAAGAAAATACTAAACGCTTTAGCCACTTTTCAAAGCATCATTGTGGACAGAGAAATCTGATGCTGAAGCTGAGATACCTATGAGTACGTATGATGAAGGAGGTCAGAACAACCTGGGATGGGACAAAGTCAGAGAAGAAGACTAATCACGTTTGTTGCCTTGTTGCACCATTTTTAGCCCCTTGGAGTGTATTACAAAGTCAGTTAAGTCAATTAAGCCAGGGAAACCCACCCTACCACGATCAGCAGTACATGGTACTTGTAGTACGACTGTAAGGTACGATTCATACTACCCTAACTTTGTGATGTTAGCCTCAAGAAACTTCGCTAAACCAGTAGACTCACTTGGTAGTACACCTCACCTGGACCTCGTTAAGCCAGTAAACTCACTTGGTAGTACACCTCACCTGGACCTCGTTAAGCCAGTAAACTCACTTGGTAGTACACCTCACCTGGACTTCGTTAAGCCAGTAAACTCACTTGGTAGTACACCTCACCTGTACCTCGTTAAGCCAGTAAACTCACTTGGTAGCACACCTCACCTGGACCTCATTAAGCCAGTAAACTCACTTGGTAGTACACCTCACCTGGACCTCGTTAAGCCAGTAAACTCACTTGGTAGCACACCTCACCTGGACCTCATTAAGCCAGTAAACTCACTTGGTAGT
>JAACJT020000086.1:4642657-4659140 GCA_009936485.2 Gymnarchus niloticus | reverse complement strand
ACACCTCACCTGGACCTCGTTAAGCCAGTAAACTCACTTGGTAGCACACCTCACCTAGACCTCGTTAAGCCAGTAAACTCACTTGGTAGTACACCTGGTTTTGTCTGTCTTGTTTTGCCTGGTTTTCCCTGCCTTTGCCTGCTGGTCATCACCATTGCCTATTCTCTTTGTTTGTTAGGTCCGAGAAGCCAAATGAAGTCTTCACGCCAGTCTTCCATCACTGTGCCTCATTGTACCTGATTCCATAGTAAGAGGTACAGACTGGTTTAAAAATAATAAAAATGGACAGCAGAAAATATAATGATCCAAACAGCAGCAAAACTGAAGAGCCCACCTTAGTGAGCACCTTGATGCCCATGAGGTCTACAAAGCAGACACCGGCCAGGTCTAGAACAAGCGTGTGGAAAGGCAGGGGTCCTGGCTCCATGGTGACAGGTGGATTACTGGGAAGGTCCCAGACTGAGTGTAGGTCACCTTCGTCCAAAATGTTGCAACTGAAGTTGACGTAGGCTGTGGGCATTTCACACTTTGTGCTGTTGCTGGCGGTGGAGTCAAAGTCGTTCTGCAGAACCAGCTGTGATATTGTCTAAACATGGGATGGAGAGTTAAGCAAAGACAAGGTCTACCATTTTCGTTTATAGTCCAGGATCAATTAGACTAAAAATAAAACAATTGCCATAAAATATCAGAGACATTACAACACAATACTTTAAGAATGGTTATGAGGCTTTATAATCTGAAATTATTTCAATTTTCAACAGTAGTTTCAACAGTCTCTTGTACCCAAAGTCATGTGACTTATTTATAAAGACATTATTTACTCCTGCGCTATCAAAATTACTGTATTCTGAACATAAACATCCATGTTTAAATATAGCTGGCCATAGTTTTATTTCTTAATTGCTTCTCTAGCTTTGAACTTTACAGTAACCACGGTACCTGTTAACACCAGCATGTTAATAAACTCTTAGCCAGACATTTTCTTTCTTAAAGGTGCATATTTTCTCTCTTAATGCAAACCGCACTGTAAGTTTTAGTCATAATTGATAAATGCAGATGCAGAGAAACAGAAAAGATCATTTTAAGAATTATTTTTAGGTATTATTTTTTATAATTTAAACCTTTACTCAGCGATGAGTTAAGCGATCCTTTATTTTACTATTTTATTACAAAAAAACTGGTCTTATTTCTGCTGACCAAGCTAAGGTTTGTAAAAGGTAGAGCAGGTAAACCATCTCTTATTGCTTAAAGCTGCAACCTTCAACACACGTTTCTGACAGTCATGCCACAGAGCTTCTCGAAATGCCACGTCGTGGTATCACAGTCAGAGGACATGGAGGAACCTGTAAGCCCCTCAGACTCACGTGAGCAGATTGCTCCTCACCTGGGTCTTCATGGCAACCAGAGAGCTTCCCTTTCTCTTCTTCCTCTCCTTGTTGTTCTTCTCCTGGCTCTCACGCTCCTTCAGTTGCTTCTTCAGAAACTTCTTCCTTGCTAAGAGCAGTTTGCCAGGGTCCAGCCCAGTCTATTGACACACACACACACACACACACACAGCATTTCGATTTTCATTTCTATGGCAGTTACTTTCAGCCATATTAACAAAATGAGGATATCCATGGAAGCTGATGTGGTTGTGTTAAATGTACGCTTATGCTAGCTGTATCTGCAGGCCTTTTTAAAAGATTGTCCCTGTGGCAGAAAAATCACATGTTCTGCTAGGAGACGAATCTGGGACTCACCTTTTTAATTACTTTTCGGTGGAATATTTCTGCATTGGCAAAGTAAATAGGGGAGCAGTAATTCACAATTTTAATTCCCTCCACAAACTTCACCTGGGATATCAAAACATCACAATAACACCAGGTGAACATTATCGACCAAGCCTTGAGGATGTTCGAATGAAAATTTCACGTGGATCAAGACCAGGAAATGTAACAGTTTATCATAAATACGCCGGATGTATACACATTCAAAGTGAAATGTGTTGCGCAGAAGGGCAAACTTTCATGAGCATGTCCTTTTAAACTTGGGTTCAACTTTTACCTTACTGTACACCTTAGGGTTCCTGTACAGGTCGGTGTCAGAGACCTGGCCAACTTCTGAACCATTGCGACTGTAAAAAACAGAAAAACAGGTAGATCTGGTATATAGGGCTGTACTACATCTCTCTCTTAGATGACATAAATACATTCAACGACATTAAACCAATTTAAAAGTCTGTGCGATACATTTATTAAAATCTATAAAATCATTACTTCATAATTAAGTTCACTAATGAAAATAATTGAGTCCTTTTTCTCTGGAAATTGGTTATGGAATGCTTTGTTAACAGAAAATAATTCATTTTTATTGCCTATGTTGTTATATCAGAGAGACCATCGGCAGTGAGATGTTTTCTTGCGGTATGGACGGCAAATCCCTGAGGATCTGTGTCGAGAGAGCGACCCAAGAAACGTAGCACTCTGGTTCCACTCACAATTGCGTCTGGAAGATGACCACAAGGACAGAGAAGCCCACCCCAATCGCGACTCCGTAGGGCAGACTGAGGAAAAACGTGGCCAAGAAAGACACCACCCACACACACTGGTGTAGGGAAAACAGCACATCACTGAATGGCAGCCAACTCTGTAAGCTTCGCTTTCCAGTCTTCCAGATAAAAAGCTCGTTGAATCTGGCTATGCATACTCAACATGTCTTTGTAAATGGTTACATGCTTTAAAACTATGTATAGATTATATAACACAAATCAGATATTCTCATGCTTGATTCTAATCACTTTTGTTTTTTTTTTTTTTGAGTAAGAATCAGAATGAAGACAGAAGTTACTTCCAGGCTATCCATATAAGCCTCTTTGTTAGCTAAATATTGAATTTAAATAATATTTTCTTATTTCTAGACATTATGTGTGATTGGATGTTATGAAGTGCATCACCTTCAGTTGCCAACCTTGAATTTTGCTTTGTAAATTGTTTAATTATGGTGGATGACAGGTATATAAATCCAGCCAAGCTTATTAATATTTTCATATTTGTAGATATTTTTATATATTTATATACAAACCTATGGTGTCAGCTGAGAAACCTTATCCTCTGCTGACTGCAAAACATGGGTAGGCTGAGGGACATTACACGCAATTTCAAGGTTATGAATATTATCAATTAGTATAACAAATTGTGTCTGAAATATTTATGGGATTTTTTAAGCCTATTCCCCTGTGAAGTGGGGATTGTACTGCACTTAAAAGTTTCATGCTTTCCGTCTATTATGACGTCACCACCTCCATCACTTACACAGTCTAGCTTGTTCTTCTTCCACAGGTAGTAAGGGTCAGACAGTTGAAGCAGTGTGTTCTTCAGATTCACTGCAATTAGAGCTCCCAGGACAGACTGGGGACATGAGAGAACCCGAAATGCAGTAGTACAAAGCCATACAAACCATGAGACTTAATGGTGCAAACTTTGTTTTACTGTTTACCTTATATCCTAACAGCAGCAAAGTACTGTTGATTTGCTTGCAAACACAATATGTACTGTAGCCTTTTGGTCGTACGTATTTAGCAGAATACCGTACAGTTACCCGTGTTTCCAACTACCACAACAAATTTTAGATTCCACAGAGGCTTAGGCTAAAATTGTGAATGAGATGTCAATGAAATATCCTCACCTTGGGCAGTGGTTGGAGGTATGCTCCTAAAGCTAACATAGTGATCATCACTACCAACATCACACACAGACTGGCAAACTACAAAGAGAGGAGAATTATCATTTAAACACAAAGGACAATAAAAGGAATATATTAAAAGTGAATTTTTGTATTGCTACCAAATGAAATAGTCACTTTTTAACTGCAAACACTGCAGATGTATTTAATCATTTGGGTGTTAATTAAAACATCAGCTAATTAATCTACATACATCAAAAAAACATGAAATGACATTAGATAGATTAAAATATAGTCTTGGTGTTAGCGGTCACTGAAAAAATTATCACTGAGTCCAGGAACCATTTCTCTGAAACGCAGGAAATTTTGTCCACCTGGTAAGTAAGTAACGCTTTGCTGCCTGGTGAGGTCCACCTGATTTCATCTAGATCTGGGCTTACCTGTGAGGTGCCCCCAGCACTGTCCACAGCGAGGGTGACAGACAGGGCACAGCAGATAACGTGGATCTTAAAGAAGGAGCCCAGGAAATTACTGCAGCCCAGGGCCAGCATCTCCTGTACATGGAGACAATGCACTGTATAACAGTAATATGGAAAAACGAATGCTTCAGGAGAGTGTTTCCAAACCTGGAGTAACCATACCCCAGGGGGTATGTGAGTAGTTAGCAAGGGAGTAGGTGGAAAAGTTGTGGAACGTGGAATGCAGAAATTTTTACTGGCCTTTTACAATGGCTAATTCAAGTCTTCACCAATGTCTCCAAAAAAAATGGAAGAATTGAGCGACCATACAGCAATATCCCTCCAAAAACATCCCCGCCACCCCCATCCAACCTGCTCACGTAATTTTCTTGTTACATGCACTTTTATTTAATTCTCACAATTTTTTACTGGTTTTGAAGAACACATCTTACTATTTCAAGTGTGGAGAGGCTGACATGTATGAATTAAATAAATTATTGGTTATGCATTATATAAGGAAATTTGGTCCTTGCCGCAGGGGTAAGGAAGTCTAAAAAGGCTGCTAACCACTGCTTTAGGGAACCAAACAAGACAGGTGATAGATGCGGATTCCGTAGATACATGGCTTCGTACTGCATTCCATAAGTTAACATCTGTTGTGTCCTTGAGCCATTTAAAATATTATGACCTTAGTTTCCTAAGTATTTGTGGGTAAGTCCAGATAAGGAATGGCACCGAAATAATGATGTCATGTTATGTTTGGCAGGTCAATGCTCCACCCTTTATCAGACTCCCAGGCTGTTCACACCTGATTTGGGTCCACATCATAGCCATGCTTAGCTGCCAGCGTCCTGCCCATGGCCAGATTAATGACATATCCTACAATGGCCAGAGAGAAGGCTGTGCTCAGCATGACCTCCCATTCGCTCACTTTCGGGAGGATGGGTGTGGGGAACCTGGGTGGGAGGGGTTAAAAAAACACACTGTTGGCAATATTTACATTCCAGTTACTACACAGTTTCAGAAAAGCAGAATAACTGGCTTTAGGGTTGGGCGTTCCCTCACCCTAGAGGAATCTTGCCGACGATGTCCATATGATATTTCCTTGGCATGTCCAGAGGCCCAGAGATAGCCGTAGCGACCACCACCTACACGAGGGAGAGATATATTAAACACTTGAACTGATACCACAGGCAATTGCACTGCATAATTTTTAAATAAACATCAGGAAAATGTTTTCAAAAAATGTCTTTGATGTTTAGGACCCTTCTGATCGAACCGTTCAGTTGGAATGCAGGGGCTGGTATTTTATACCATGCCATTATCAAATTCTGTCATATAGATATCTCTGTATTTATAAAATACATGTATCGGAAATAACATTTCAAAATTTCCACAATTAAATATATTAAAAATATTGCTCATCCATAGTGTGATTGCTGACATAGGTAAATTTATATCCTGGGTGCAAACCTAATATTTAATTTGTATAGACAACTAGCTTTTTTGATGTATTATAATTCAATAAAAAAACTAGCTATTTTGATCTATTATAATTCAAATAGTGTTTTAACTGTGGTTAGAAGTAGCTAGTGCACCTAATTCCCAGGATATATGACCGTAGGTGTCTTCACTATGCATGCATTTAGAAAAAAAGCGTAATTAAAAACACTTGACCAGTGGCACTCTGTCGACCTCTCAAACCTTTCCTGCAACATCCACCCTCAACCCCACCCTGAAGAAACACCACCCTGGCAGACTAGTAGCATTGCGTACTATGATGATCTCCATTGGGATGGGGAAGGGCAAGCGATGGCGATAACGTGCACTCAGTTCTTTAACAGTGATGAGCACCATGCTGCTTATTAGAGCGAAGACCAGTGAGGCCACGTTGGTGTGAGGAAGACCGCAAACGATGTCCACCAGGGTCTGAGGCAGAGAGGAGCAGCGTGAGGTTAGTTTGGCATCAAGGGTAGTGAGGGGTCCTGCTGAATTGGTGGCCGCATGACAGTATATCATACTGAGTACTATGCGGGACACGCAAACAGAACAGTGCATACACTGCTCACCCAGGAGAAGGCATCTCAACAGTAATAATGGAACAGAAGATCCTTCCAAAGCCTTGGTGAGTGGGAGTATCCCAAACAAACCAATCAATGCTGGAGCTAAATGAGGCTTCAAAACCCTTGGTGGGTGGGAGTATCCCAAACTACCAATCAATTAGTAGCGGCTGGTGGTCTTTCAAACACAGGAAGCACATTTTAGACCTACATCGTAAAATTAGTCAATTATTGCCCCCCGCGACCTAGTTTGAAATAAACAAACGAACTTTACTAAACTGAAACAAGGTGCAAACTCATGAATGCTATATTTTTGTTTACGTTTACAATAGAATATGTACAAAGGAAAATAGTGGGCTATATCGCTAACAAATAACAGATATCGAGCAGCAACTTGTCTCACAAAATCACTTGCCAAAAATCCACATGGGATCGAATTTGAAATGCTCCAATGTCAAAACACTGTCAATCAAAATGAGGTTCAGCCCCTCTGAGCGTTCCTCCAATCCTCATGCAGTAGCCCAGCATCCTGGCCAGCTCACTGCCCCATTTACTCCCAGAGGAGCTGAGCTTCCCGGGAAATGACGTTTTCAAGCATTTGCCCAATAAATGTCTAGCTTTGCTGCGCTGAAAACAAAGCATATTCTGAAGTGCCATTGAAGTGCAGTGAACCTGCACTTCAGTGGGGTTTAATGGATTGGGCTGCCATGGGTATGTATGGGAAAAAAATCACATTAGATAACCGGTAAGAAATTATTGCTGATTCTGAATGAACTAGCCATGCAGTTGAACACGTTTTACCACGCTATCTGTAACAGCAATGTAGTAAATACAACTGTACATTTCTGACGAATTGTTTTTGTGACATTTTAGAGGAGGCAGAGCTTCCCTTGTAGTTTTAGAGCAGTCACCTCTGCAATCAATCTTGCCAATAGCCACCATTGATTGGTAGTTTGGGATACTCCCTCCCACCACTGGTTTAAAGGCTTAATTTGTCCTATCACTACTCAACAGTACAAATGAACCACATTGAAACAGCGGTGATTTTTCACACTGTCGATATCCACATAAGCATTACACCATCTGTAAATGTTTCTTCACTAGCACAAATGGTATTATAGGTTCAGTTGAATATCTTCAGGTCAAGGCTGAGCTACTACACGAAACTACAAAAGCAGAGTAAGCAGGCTGGGACTCACATAGATGACTGCCAGTGGTCCGCTGTAGGGTGGTACACGTATTCCAAATATGTACTTAAGAACCGAGATGAGGATCTGCAACCCAGCAGCGGTCATAAAGCCTCGGACAAATGATTCGGACAGGTAGATGGCTACAAAGCCGAACTGCATCAAGCCCAGACCCATCTGTTCAAAGAGGAACACACAGACATCGTCTCTTGCTATTGATGGTTAATCTATCTATCTATCTATCTATCTATCTATCTATCTATCTATCTATCTATCTATCTATCTATCTATCATCAGACTACAGAAGATGCTCACACAGGTTCTGTACGTAGGTAATCTTCAATACAAGGCTCTGCTAACTTACGATCAACAGCTAAGACAATCAATGTATCTGTTCAGCCATCTTGAATTCTCATACCTGTATGATGGCAGTGAGGCAGGCTAGGGTGCCTGAAATGCCGAGGCGAACCTGGTTCATCCTGTGTTCGTCCACCACAGTAGTGTTGAGGGTGGTGTTGAAGTGAGTGAACTCGGAGTCAGGGGCGAGGTTTAGGCAAACCATGCCTACCATGATGCTGAGGACGGCAAAGGTGCCTAGGCAGACAGAGGCCTCTTTATTAGCACGAAATTCACTTTCTGTGACATGCCACTCCAAAGCTTGAGTTCTACGGTATTCCACACTTACCAGGGACCATCTGGTGGGCGGTGCCCATGAAAAAGTAGGGGATTAACGGGAAGAAAGATGAGTACAGTCCATTGACTGGAGGCAGGTTGGCTAACAAGGCAAACGCCATTCCTGCCATGGGAAGAAGAGTGTCACTGATGACTTAGATGCCATATGTCCATCCAGACTGGCAGCATAGTCATCTATGTATTTTAGAAATCCTTAACTTTATAGAAATGTTAATGAAGAAATTTGGTATTCAATAACCTGCATTGACTTAGTGTTAAGTTAGATAAGTCACATTGACTCAATAAATACAGAAGCCAGCAAAGAGATGGACCTTGAGGGACCTGGATGGTGCCTGCACTGACACCACTGATGACATCACACAGGAGGTTCTGCTTGAACTTATATTTGGGCAGCCAGCTGAGCACCGGCAGGTGTCTGAACAGTAAGGCCTTGACGCGAGGCCCAGAACACCTGGGGGGATACAGATATTAACATGAGGCTACCCAAGGGCTATCAGCCCAAACTCCAGCTTCAGCACTCACATTCTGAAAAGGATACATTGCTTAAAACAGGTGCATACTGTATATTGAGTGAATAAATCCTGAGAAAGCTTATGAGGTTAAAAAAAAATCCACAATGGAAGCAATAAAAATACCTGAAGACTTTCCGGATTTTCTCCCGTAATGGGAAACTGCGACTCTTTTTGTCGTATTCCGCGTCAAAGCAAGGCAGAGAGTACGCGGGTCGGTTAATCACATAGCGAGGACGTTCTTGGTACATGGTCTCTCGAAATCAATGGTCAAGTGATGAAACTGACCACAGGAGCTGTTTGGAGAAATAGATAACATTCATACACAGCAACTTCAAGCTTCTAAAACAGCTGTAACTTGCTAAAAGTTTGGGAGAAAAAATGAGGAAATATTTTTTGAAAATAGAAGGTGTTCCCTCATTTTAACTGTGTAATCATAGCTATTTCAAATTCCTCTTCTAGACTCTACATTCTTAAGAATAATGACTATCCCTATGAGACCTGAAGACCCCAGCATTGTTTCAGTGTGTCATTCAGAGGACATGTCAGTTGCCTAATGGGAAAAGGAAGTACAAAGTTAACCGTGACCCTCTATGCACAACATTTTGTTTGATTTCACAGTGTACTGAGTAACCTCAGGGTCTGTTCAAAAAACATCTAGTTCCTTTACAGCTCTTATTCTACAGTAGATTATAAAGCAGCAATAGGGGGAAAAAAGCCTGAAAAAGTCCCACAGCTATTCTACTTTCAGAACACATCACACATGGCTGTCATTTTTAATCCCTCTACCCAAAGGTTCCTTATCTGACCTTGAAGGAAATTGCCAGGTACACTATTATTCTGATAACACAAGATAACAGGAATTCTCCATTACACAGATGTGCATTACAGAAACCAGACCTCCACACCTTTATCCAAACTGGCAGAGTGAAATATTAGCAGCTTCTCTACTCACATTTTATTGCTGACAGCTAGAACACCAACACACGCTCTCTACCAGAATAACTTCAGTTCAACACTTATTTGTGTATTTAACGGGCACATTTTAACTCCTACATTTCAGAAATAAATTATGCAGATAATAAATCACGGCAGTGTAGTGTGGTAAATCACTTTCTTATCTGGGAAAGGTACGATAATGTAGAAAACCAAAAAAGAAATCATTTCTTTCCATTTGGCCTAACACAGTCAAATTGGTACACAGCTCTCACACTTTGTACATGTGCAGAAAGTAATGCAGTGAAATTCCAAACCAGGGGAAAAAAAAAAAAAAAAACAATTGAACAATTAAAGCGGTAGTGATTGCTGGGAGTATAATGCTGACTTACCTTACCAATGGGCAGAGCCGCTGGGGTCATTCACCTCTTAATGGTGCTCCACAGCTCATGGACTGTTAAAGTTCATATTGGTCTTATACCAGGAGAGAGCTGACACCATCTCTGTGGGAGGGGCCATGGAGTGCAGTCTGTGTTCTCAGCCCGCCACTGTACCAACCAGAATCACAACAGTAACAGAGTAACAGATTCTCGTGCTTGTTTCCTGTTCTTGGGTTGTACTCTAAGTGGATCATTTTAACTCTGGACCACTGGCGCTAGTGTTAAGGTATTGAGAATCTTGATCAGAAGACAAATTGCAATTAAATATAAAGTGGACTTTTGATGCATGTTATAAATTGTATAATAAGATGTATTTATGATTAAAAAAGAGCTGTAAGGCATGCATAAAAGGCTCGAGCTGGTTCTGTTGTTTCCACTCAAACCTTTCCAATATTCACAATGCACTAATGAGCTTGGAAGATGCACAACAATTTCATTTTTTATGTCAGTTATACTTTGTCAAAAGGTCATAAATCTAGAGATTGGAGGCTGACATTTTGGACACAATATAACTAACGGATATCACATGTAATATTTACAGGCTTGCTTTCTCAGACGGTTGTGGCACGTGCAAAGCCACAACCTATTTAAAGAAAAAGTTGGAAACAAATTCTAAACAATCTAACAAACAAGCTAGCAATGGAAATAGTTATATTTGTACAATTTGTACAAGCAGGGGTGGATCTAAGAATGTGTGAGATAGGCAACAGCCCAGGGCAGCATTGTTTGGGATTGCACGAATTTTTCAACGCCGGGGGGGTTTAATGAACAAGGAATAAAACACACACACACACACACACACACACACACACACACAAATACACGAATGGTAGACTGAGATGCCCAGCATCCTTCTGACTATCTCCCAAGTAATAATGCTCAGAAGATCTTAGGGGAAACACCTAACAAACAGATAGCAGAATCCCGGAGGAAACATCTCAGCGAATGATGGATCTGGGGCTGGATATATCACATACACTTCTTGAAGGAAGATCTGACAAGAATTGTAAACTAAAAAAGCTTGGAAGCAGAAGGACAGGATATCCACAAAGAGCAGTGGGATAATGGAAAATGGCACTTCTGTACAGCCTTTCGGAATCTTTGACAAACCAGAAGAGACACTACACAGAATTACATGAAAGATCACCGAACGGTGTACTTGTGAGGTCTCTTCTGTCACCAGTTTCGGCTGCTTTCTGGAGAATGAGACAGGTCACCTCTGTTTCCTTTTGGCCTGGGCTGAAAGCAAGGAAAAGTAATCTTGTGGCATTGAAAGTCCTTCAACTAATTAAACAACGCTGGTGAAAGAACGTTCTACTAAAACATTATACAAAAGTTAAAAAATAGTGGATGTATAATAAATATTAGAATTTTAGTATTAAGGTATCTAAACCTGTGTTTATAATGCGTCATCAAAGTTTGGTTTAGATATAAACCTTAATCTTAATCATTGCTGGGACATTTAACAGCGAGTTGGTATGAAAGAAATCTTGCCGGTACAGAAGGTATTAATCACCTCGCTTTATAGCCTCGTTTATCACGTTCTCAGATATGTAAGTTGATTTTCTGAAATCTGATTTTACTGTGCATACTGAATCTTAAATGGTGGGAGTCCAGTATTAAGTCATATTTGAAGCATGAGTCGTTGCGATCGATTGACCTGGTGAAACAATATTTAAGATATTAGTCTTGTATACTGTTAGCTGTTAATTTTTTATGCCGTGCCAGTTGTATTTATGTTCAAATACACCAAAGATAAAATGTTTATGGCTGTCTTAAAATGTAGGTTGGTTCTCCAAATTCTTTTCCTGTGTTTACATCAGTCCAATAAACCGCAGCTGTACATCCATGTTTGTGAATAATGAAGCGTTTTATGAAAAAAAAAAAACTTGTCCAAAGAAGCTTGACAAGCAGCCTTTAAGGTGAAGGAAGTGCAGCAGATTGTATTTACGAAGAAGTTGACATCGTTGAGAAGACAAAAAACATGCATTCTAATCCAGCTCCCCAAGATTAATAAAAAAAAAAAAATTAATAACTGGTTCTAACATACTGTAAGTCTATGGTATATATATCCATTTTGGTTTGTAAATATTGTGATGATGTTGGGTTCGCATGACAATATCCGTTTGTCACTTTCAGTATGCCTGACATAATTGATCAAACTAAAGGTAAAAATGTTCATTGTAGGCAGTTCACTGGTCTGCAAAACCGTTGTAGTAAGTAACTATAGATATACTTTGTTCTTGTAATTTATTTGAGATTGTTGAGTCGTGGAAATAATTTGATTTCATTTAATTTTAGTTTTGTTTTTTTTTAATGGATTTTTGAAAAAGAAATTGGCGATTTAGAGTCGATTGAAATTCTTTGACGTCCCCTAGGTGGCAGCAGAAACCAGCAATTGCACTAAATTTATGTAGTTAGCCCATTATCACTTATTTTGTATTGCTAGGCTATTACTCCTAAGGAAATATAAATTTTGATATTATTGCATTTCATCCCTTCCATAAATCGACGCCTTATCGTGGTGGAGGGGTTTGAGTGTCCCAGTGATCCTAGGAGCTATGTTGTCTGGGTTCAAGTGGTCCTAGGTGAGGTGCCAGACTAAGTGCAATTCAAGACTCCTATGACAAGAAATAACAAGAATCAAGATACCACGTTACAGAGAGACACTGGTGCCCCACCCTGGAACCAGGCCTGGGGAAGGGGCTCGATGGTGAGCACCTGGTGGAGCCTGATGGTTGGCTTAAGCCTGAAAGAGCTACGTGGGTCCACCTTCCTTTGGGCCCACCACCTGGAGGAGAAGCCGTAACAGTCTGGTACATTGCGGATTGGCTGGCAGTCAAAGGCTGGAGCTTTTGGGCTCCAATCCCCGGCTGCTGAAACTAGCTATGTGGACATGAAATGTTACCTCTCTAGTAGGAAAGGAGCTTGGGAGGTTGAACAATATAGCCGGACTCACCTCAACACACATCATGGGTTCTGGAACCAGTCTCTTGGACAAGGGGTGGACTCTATTCCACTCTGGGGATGCCTTGGGTGAGAGGCATCGGGCAGGTCTGGGTTTACTTATAGATGCCCGGTTCAGTGCATATTAAGTGAAGTCAAGCCAAGTCAAGTAGCTTTTTATTGTCATTTCAACCACATACAGTTAGTACAGTACATAGTGAAACAAAACACCGATGTGGATGATGTAATCCTGTTAGCTTCATCGAGCTGTGACCTCCACCTTGCACTGGAGCAGTTTGCAGCCAAGTGTGAAGTGGCCAGGATGAGGATCAGCACCTCCAAGTCTGAGACTATGGTTCTCAGCCAGGCCATGGTGGATTGCCCTCTAAGGGTTGAGAAAGAGTTGCTGCCTCAAGTGGAGGAATTTATATATCTCGAGGTTTTGTTTACTAGTTAGAGAAGAATGGAGCGGGAGATAAGAAGTATGCCTGTTCTACACTACTGTTCTCGCACGTCCTCAACAATCTTGTACGTCACTTGGTGTTTCATGATTGGACCATAAAGCTGTTAATTCTGCAGTATTCAGGTGTAATGACATTACTGTGGATGGTAAACAGTACTTTGGGAAAGAAAGTTCATTTTTCAGGACCACGATGTTATCGCGGTAATGCCTTCAACATAGCACATTGTAACACAGAAAAAAAGTTAATCCCTGTCTGCCACCTTTAGAGGGCGCTGGTGAATAAGCTTCTCCTTGAACAGCTCCTTTTTCATTCCTACAGTGCTGCAGGGTCACCATGGACAGAGCTGTTGATTCAGACAATATTTTCTGTCTCGTGGGGTGTCTGTCTTTCCAGAACACACAGTATTAAAGCCATTTAACTGGAATTGTACAATTTAGAGCCACTAGCACTAGGAAAATCCCAGCAGTTTAAGTTTTAACGACTAGTGAACGCTGTGTAGCACGCATTTCCGGTTCCTCTGCTTTACCTCCTTAACGAATCATGAATAAGTCTCGATTCTCACTGATTAAATCTCACAGATTCTACAGTTAATGTACGGTCATAAAGGGGGTAAAACAGCAGACTGTGAATTTTACACTGAAGTCAGGAGAAAGGGTTCATCTGAATCTATAGCTAACTATTATAAGACGGTTAATTACTGGCAGCAGTGTAACAGTTCACCCCTCCTGATGGCACCGAAACTATAGTTCAGTAAAGTACCTGGGTGCCATTTTAATTATCAGTGTTCACTTTCCTGGTAGGTCTGGTGTCCCGTTATGAAGATACACCACAGCTGAAATATCCCGTTAATATAATTTATTATCCAGCTTTATTAGTTTATTTTTCCTGTTTTTTGGTATAACTAATTATTCATTTGCGTATACTGTATAATTCAAATAAAGTTAGATATTTGTATGCTAAGTAATATTTTATTATATAATAATATGTCATAAGAGAGTGACCAAGTAGTTTATTGAATGCAATCACTGCAATATGGTAGAGTATAAGAATAAAAAATGTCAAGCGAATTGTATTTTTTTCTATTTCAGATTTATTTTTTTAAACCTAAAATGGTTTATTGAACCCCACTGTCCATATACCATATTTCCTCACGGATGAATCATTATTAATTATCTGTAGATATTAAATGGAAAATGAGGAAAAAGTGAGGTGTGATTGTGCTCAATGTGGATGTATTGCATTTCATAACTATTCTTTAGTAGTGTAATAATTGAATCATGCTGTTAAGATGTACAAGTGTGTTCTTGTCTTGTACGTAGTCTTCAGAAATTAATATGTTGCACGAGGAAAACATCCTTCTTATTAATAAATATTTAATTCAATAGCATGAACGTCATGCTATGAATAATAGGCAGATAAAAATATAAACTAAAAATTGCCAAAAAAAAAAAGTAATTTAATACAAATTAAAATGATAGAAATGTGCTTTTTTGTCCCTGTGACCTCTTACTAGATGAGCAGTTGGAAGATGGATGGATGTATTTTTGATATCGGGAATTAAAAATGGGTCCTCATGGGTGATTCCATTTTATTGACTGACAGTCTTTTATCTAATTGCAATTGGCTGTCACGTGAGAAGGGGAGGTCCAGCTACTCTAATGAGGACATTCACAAGTTTCTTCTGCTATGGCCAAACTTTAATTCAACAAAAGGCACATTAGCCTCATTTTGCTCTCTTTGCTCTCTAAACAATGTGTAGGCCTGGATGGCCGAGTGATATAAAGGACTTTGTTCAGATTTCTGAAACCTTTACAGGCAAAGGTTGATAGTCTACATCTGATAATCGTATAGCACTTCGCTGCAAGCAACTGCTCCTTCAATATCTTCTAACACGTGCCGCAGAGAAAGACTGTACTAAGAACCAGTGCAACTAGGCTAGAGTTTCTTCAGGTGGCTGTGGCCATTGTGATTAAGGTAATGAAATTGTTTGAGTTGTCACTGTACAGGTGTTAATCCGACACACTTCTTAAATAAGATTTAAGAAAATGAGAAAATAGCATTGGAAAGTCATTTTTAACATAATTTTCAGTTCTGTCTTGTATACCTGTGTGTGGATATTAGTGTGCTTAAAAGTGTGTGTGTTTCACAGGACTTTCCATTCAGGCAGAACATGTAGTGCTGTTCAGGTTGAACCAGGTTTGCTGATAAGAAGCATTACAAAATGAGATTCAAGGCTGATGTTAGTGACTCACGTTGTGGCCTGTAAAGACTAAAGTGATATGTCTAGTTAAATTTAGTTGATATCTTTTGGTATCAGTATCCTCAGGTGAACCAAATGTTCAGATTAATTAGTCATTAAAATGACAAAGTGCTTCACTTTTGTTTTTCGGTGCTTCAGTAATGCTTCAGTAAGACGACAGCATAACGTGCTGTCATGAAACCCGGTGTGGGATTTTTAACAATAAATTCAATGAGAAAGGCTTCCAAAGTACCAAGTAAATAGTATGTTGGTTGAAACATTCAAGGCCTAAGTGTATCTCAGTGTAAAAAGAAAAACACGGAATACTCTGAGCAATGACAATTTATTATGCACCACCAAAAGATGAGCCAAAGATGTAAAAAAATGAACGGTGCATGAAGAGTACCGCATATTCGGTAACCACCAGCACCCCTGATTAAACTACAACATATTTCCATTATCATATGAGGCCCACAGACAATATTTTGTATATGTAATGTTTGAAAGCGCTACCAAACTATACCCTAAACTACTGAATAGAGGACGACCGAGAGGTGTGAACTTATGACCAGATAGATGCATGCTGCAATGTTTGACAAGGTTACTCTAATATTCTTCTCCCTCTTCTTCTCCCTCCCCCTCAATGGAGTCAACACCCACCTCCTCGTAATCCTTCTCCAGGGCTGCCATGTCTTCTCTAGCCTCAGAGAACTCTCCCTCCTCCATACCCTCACCTACATACCAGTGAACAAAGGCCCGCTTGGCGTACATCAGGTCAAACTTGTGGTCCAGGCGAGCCCAGGCCTCAGCGATAGCAGTGGTGTTGCTCAGCATGCACACTGCTCTCTGAACCTTGGCCAGGTCTCCACCAGGAACCACGGTAGGGGG
>JAACJT020000086.1:4599664-4642557 GCA_009936485.2 Gymnarchus niloticus | reverse complement strand
GGCTTTGAGAGGCGGTGGAGGACAGGGCGGCCTGGCGTGCTGTGGTCCATGGAGTCGCGAAGAGTCGGACACGACTGGGTGACTAAACAACAGAATCCTGTATCTGTGTTTTAAACCCTCACCAGGTCAAATGCTCTACTGATTATAATGGGTCTGTTTCACGTTATTTTCTATGACGAGAAGAGTTGACTTGGTGAGTCATGCTCATCCTGAGTGAAGGGCATGTAGATGTATAATCATTAATCTGAAAGGTAGTGGATGGACGATTGATGTCAGCTTCTATACTAGTATGTGTATTCTTCTTGACTATCACTTATACTGAATGAAAGTTATGTCTGTCCTTAGCCCATCTGTTGAGTTCATTTCATGTTTTTGTGTTGTTTTTTTTTTTTTTTTTTTTGTCCAGGTATTCCAACTTTCCCTCATAGTTCATGGATTTCCATGGATCAGTACAGTATCTCTAAATTGTCCAATGCGTGCGATTGTGTGTGTGTGCCCTATGATGGGCTGAAGGTGCAAAGTGAGCTTGCATTAAGTTAAAAACGGGGGAATATTTCAGCACAGGTTTCAGCAGAACAAACCAATCCATTTCAACTAAAGATCTTTGGGCAGGTTTCTCATTGTCCCCACCTGTTGTTTGCAAGAGATTTTGTTACGTCAGCCTACTGAAAATGACTTCGTACTGAGATGTGTACAGTATAACCATAAAGCTTATTCTGATTTCAAAAGAGGAGGGACTGTATAACATGGATCTGTATAGAGAGAATCTATGATCCGGTTGTAAAGTACTAGAGGCAGATTTCTTGGTAAAACAGAATCATTGACTAATGCTAAGCAAGCTACAATCAGCCTTTTCCAGTACATGTAATTGATTTTCAATATGATAGGTGATATACAGTGATGAGAAATCGTTACATGTAGTGCATAAAAATGTTATACTAGCAAGCCATTGCCCAATTGTGTGCACATCAATTTCATAAACAAAAAGTGCAACTCAAAATTGAATCCGATAAGGCCAGCAACGGTGCAGTGCGTGTGCTGCAACAAAAATGCAGCATTAGGTGTAATTATGAACAAAAGCTCATTTAAAGACAGCTTTTTTCTTGTTATACACTAACCTCTGTAAGCACTTTATGGGACAACTGAACTGTTATTGAGAAAGCTTTGGTTTTCACAGGTGAAGATCTGAAGAAAAAATATTATGATTATCTTATATCATATTGATTGTGTTGCTTTCCCAATGCCACCCACTGCAGGAGTAACTGCAGTATAGTTTATTAATGAGAATTTATTTCTACCATCTGTAGATGGCGCTGTTTCTATTCAGTCAGCCTTTGCTGTTGGATAAGAACTCAACACCCAGACAGCTTCCTTGCCCATATATACGTAGAACATAAAGGAATTAGTTGTGGTTGCGCAGAATAATAATTTTTGCACAATAATATTTAGACGTGTACATGATTAAATCATGAACAACTTAATTTTGTGTTTTTCAAATCACGTGTGATTGTCTTAATTGGAGGAAGAGTGAAGGTTAAAGGGAATTTCTATTGTCTGTTGTGCATTCTAGCTGAGAATGAATCTGTTCAGATAAATAAGAGAACGGAAGCTACCAGCTTCAGAAGCACATCACAAAACATTTGTTTAAAAAGGGCCGAGGCACATCTGATGGTCAAAATCGAAGATGAAGCTGAGAGAGTGCTCTCAGTCCGGTGTGTACATTTGTAGAAAAGACAAAGGAATTTTATCCATCTCCATTTCCTGTAATGACCTGACTACAGTTGTAATCTTGTCTGTAAAAATGTGTGGAATGTATATGGACAATGTGTTTTTGCTTTTCCGATATAAAAAGAATCCTCACTGAATACGGGATTTTGCTCCTTGACGTATCCTTGGATATCTTGGCAACCTTAACTAGCAAAACCCCCCCATACCTAGAAAGTTTAGTCTAGTGTGACCACATTCAGGATTCTTTGTTTGCCTCGCTCCTCTTTGTCGTTTCAACTCGTCTGTTGCTCTTTTGTCCATCCAAAGAAGTGCTATTCCATCAGTTCTTATTAGCTTTTAGAGCTTTGGTTGTGTTTGAATAGAATGTAGAATTATGTTTAGCCAGTTACAGCAATATAAATAGTACGTTATAGGGATCCACTAACACGCTGAAATCATAACCGCGAAAGCGCTGAAGTGCCTTGTAAAAGATGGCTCCATGGCCCCCTCTGCTGGTCATTGACAGAAAAGCATCCTTCAGGACATTAAAGCTGGTGAGAAAGAGGCCTCGTTTCAGCCTGGTCTTAAAGACAACAGGTAAAGAAGATCAATCGGTTCTGTGGAATGAACCAGCGATGACATTTTAAAAGTAACAGCAAGGACATGTGTTAAAATGATAAACGTCACTGTTGTCACAGAGAATTTGAAAAATACCTTTATTTTAAAATGTATACTTCAGAATAGGATCATTCATTCCAATAATTTATAACGTAATAAAATGGATTGTCAACTTTATAACAGATACACAAACCTTTGCTCTGGGATACATTTAAGATGCATTTTGGTTGAAGGTCTGAAGCAACACAGTAAATATGACCATACATTTCTTTCACCGCTTCAAATTTCTCAAATGCCATAAATAAAGTGTAGTAATACTTGCAAAGTACTTACCAATAGTTAAAAGAGTGAATATTTGTGGTTCGATATGGTCACCGCCTGCATGGTGCTTTTAGTAAGACATTACCTGAAATTCGTGAATGTGACCACGGCAGACTCCATTTAACATTCATGTGTGGGAGTATAAGTAGTTATTAATGTTTTAATCTGTTTGGATATCTGACGCAAAATACAGCCCTTGTGTGTAAAGCATGCGTTGATCGATGGCATTGTTCATCCTGCTCTCGAAAATTGCACAGTGCATGTGACGTTATCTTTGACAATAAAATGAACCTACTCCTTTGGCACACACAGCAATATGCAGTGCTTCTTCCTGTCTAACATACAAGCTGTTAAATCATACTGTGCTCCTTCATTTAGCAACCCTGAGGTAACCTTAGGGTTCTACAGGGGTAAACAAAGCAGTATTAAATTTTACATTCACATTTATTGCAAACACTACAACATTTTTTCGACTGAAACATACGCACTTTTAAAGGGTACAAAACACACGTAGCAAAAGTGAAAACATGCATATAAAATTTTTCAAGAAAACCAGCTGGGTTTTGTTACATGACCAGTTTTCCTTCATAAGCATGTTTTTTGTAAAGGTATCCATAAACTCTGTTTTTTTTTTCTTCTTTAAAACAGACTAAACTAAGAAATACCACCTAATGTGCTGCATGAAATTGTTGTTCTAGCAGTAAAAAACACGTTGAAACTTTAAAAAGTTTCTGCAGCAAGTGTCTGTTTTCTTGTGCGAAGACTCACCAGTGTCAAAACTGATTTTCTTCCTTATTGCCTGAAAGCTCCTGGGCTGGAGAAGACTTGAAAAGGGAGACAATCCAATTTCCCCTTATTTGTATTTTAATTATTCCTTTTTGTTCTTCCTTGACCTTCACAATGTACTCTCCACAATAGTCTTTCATGTGCAGAGCATTCTGATTATGATCAAACAGATGATCGCATTTTTATAGACTCGTATGGGACGTGTTAAATACTACTGTATTAACTTCATTCACCTGTTTCTGTATAGTGACTTCAGGCTGTCAGGGACTTTTTCACATTGTTTTGAAGAGCTCTTAGGTCAAAACGTTCACACAGATTTATTTGATAACTATACAATGTAGTCAGTGCTCTTGAAGATTATCTGTTGCATTTTTTTTAGACCTCTCCCTCTCTGGCTGGTTATATTTAAAGAAAATCATTAAGACAGCTTGCTGAGTCACTGTTGACATTCCTGTTTATACCAACACAACGCATTTCTCCTTTGTGTAAAATGGACTTATTGTTTACTTTCATGCGTGCTGCTGAATGTCTTTCCTACATGAAGTCAGCTGCGTCTGTCATACTTGTGTGCATGTTCAGCTCTTAGGATTTTCAAAACAACCTAATACAACTCTCAATCAAAATAAAACATATCAGAACATATTAATTTTCCTTTGACTGATTTCACCTGTGGTAGAATTCTCGTAATGTAAACAGAATTTTAAAATGTATTCTTCATAAAGTCACCACATGCCAGCAGTTTTGAATTGTGAATTGGCTTTCATTGAGCCATAAGGGCTTATCTCTCTCTATGGCATACAAAAAGGCTGACATGTTTTTATCACCTGACTCTGACAAATGCCCCGCATGACCATGTAGCGAGCCACGATTGATGTCAGGCTCTCCCGCATGGTCTTAAAGACCCTTACATTCTGTTTCAGTGCTCTGCCTGTTCTTGGCTTGGTCAACAAATATCAAACCATTTCAGCGAGCTGCAGATGAAATGTCATTTTTAGCCTTACAGCATTACGGCAGAAGCAGAACCCACAGATGGACTGTCCACTTCAACAGATGGTCTTTGCTTTCATCGTTTTCGTGGTTCTTGCTAGAAAAGGAGGTGATCTTTCTCTGAAAGCAGGGTCACATGACATTCTGTAAAAATCCCCATTGGGTCTAATCAATGATAAAACCAGAAAACATCTGTTCCTCACTTTTAGATCTACCTACGTCTTCATCTGTTTGGATTAAATATGCTAAATTAGCTTACATTTTGTTTCTGCAGTTATTTTCCTAAATATAGGCAACTGGAAATGGGACAAACTTAGCATTATTTTTTAATTATCTTGACTGATATATGTGCATATCACTTATTGTTTTTGGCAACTTTAGTTTGCCTGTTCAGAGTCAGAAAAAATGACACAAACTTCTCAGGAAATCACATAGTAACAGAACTAGTAATGGACTACAATGTTATATCCTGGAACTTGGATTAAAAAGCTGTTTCTTACCAGAGCCATGCTGTCTCATGACAGGATGTGGACAAAGAGAATGGCCAGACCAATGTTCAGCAGTATGACCAAACATATCATGATTGTGTTCGGTCCCTGAAATACAAACAAACCAGAGCATGACCCCAGTTTATGAAGAGAGAAACATACTCCTTTCTTTGCAGAGTGAACAATAACTTTGCACGGAAATACATAGGATTATGAATGTGAATGCACCCATTTAAACTTTCAAATGTCAGTATATTCACTGAACAAGGCCTGTTTTTCTGTTAGGAAAATATTTCATTCTCTAAGCTTTTTGACTATAATTCATGTTTCTCAGATTTTGTCATATTTGGTTAATATATGTATCACATGTACCCAAGGTAACATTTACTATATTACATTTTCTTCATGGATAGGTTGCTGGTTGTTCTGCAGTCTCAGTTTTTCCTCTTTTGTATGTGTACATACAATGATGATCTTAGGAAGCCTTTAAATCTCTGAAGCTCCAAGGCATTGCATTCACGTGTTGGTGAAATGTGGTGAAGAACCTACCTGAGCTTTTGAGATCTGAGAATATGATTTGCATTTGACTATGGAGAACCTCACTGCAACAGATACACATGATATCATGATTCAAGTCCACCTGGACTGAAGCATGTTCTCTTAAAAAGGTCTGATTGCCAAGCTTTAACATCCATAATGCCTGGGGCCTGTATGTTCACAGACCAGATGGGAACACAAATTTGCCTAAGTGGCTGGGGCAATCAGAACTGAGAGGGTGTTATTGGGTCAGAATGCAAAGGTCAGTGTCCAGCAGTGTTAAGCCCATAGTCAGCCAAGCTTCTGCTCAGTGGTGCCACCTAGCCAAGCTCAGTCCCTCTGCAGTTTTAATGTACCTATAGCTAATTGACTCATTTACTGGAGGTATATATTACAATTGTTTTTTTAGTCACCTCTTTGCAAAATATCGTGTCTTCATACTGAATGGTCACTTCCTGTTTATCCTGTATGTGCAGGGCTTTCACCTGATCTTTGTTTGCTCATTCTTTGTCCATTATTTTGAATTTGGGTGAACGTCTATTCATTACTGAACCCACGATCTCCCACCTGAGTTTTGACCACAGATTTTACATAACAATTTGAATATAGGACTTGCTTGTTCTTTGCCTTACTTTAACTCGTTCTACAACGAGTGCCTGTACAACTGCCTTTCTTCAGAACACGGTTTTGGAATATGATTTTGGACATCCTGGTGCTTCCTCAGTTGGATCCTCTCATCTTATTATAGAACATCCCTGCTCACTAAGCATTCAGCACACTGTGGATCCTTTCCATCTCTGTTCCAGAAAGGTATGACAGTAATCCCCACACGTGTAAGGCCTTCTTCATGCAGTATTGTATATGTACTGACCACCATCATGATATATTCCAGAATGAGGGGGACAAGATCCATTTGTTATATCTATTGCCAGGAAAAGCACTGGAATGGGCAATCACGTTATGGCATCAAAATAGCACTGTGCTCAACCTATCAGACCTCAGTTATGTGAAAGACACCAGGAAAATCGTACTGCAGGTGCCTATGCTGTAGAATTTCAGATGCTGCCAGCGAGAAGTCAGCCTGTTTTGCTCACTGTGTATCATGTCGTAAATTTTGCTCAGTCTAGAACAATTGTACATCTCCATTGATAATTTGTTATGTGACTGAAAATGACAGCTGCTTTTCAGCCCTATAAAAGATCCATTTAACACTGCAACATGCCAACCTACACAGCCAACTCCTTCCAACCCTGGTCCTGAACCGATGGGGAAGAGCATTTTTGACATGGTAGGAACACCACAGATCAGTGGTGGCTGGAGGTCTTTCAAACAGAGGAAGCTCATTTTAGACCTACATCATAAAATTAGTCAATTATTGCCCCCCGCGACCTAGTTTGAAATAAACGAACAAACTTTACTAAACTGAACCAAGGCGCAAACTCAAGAATGCTACACTTATGTTTATATTTACTATAGGATATATACAAATGGAAATAATGGGCCATATCACTAGCAAATAAGACAACAAGCAGCAGCTTGTCTCACAAAATCACTCACCAAATATACGCAAGGGACCAAACTTGAAATGCTCCGATGTCAAAATGCTGTCAATCAAAATGCGGTCCCGCTCCCAGACATTTCCTCCAATCATCATGCAGCAGCTCAGCGTCCTGGCCAGCCCACTGCCCCATTTACTCCCAGAAAAGCTGAGCTTCCCTGCAAATGATGTTTTGAAGCATTTGTCCAATAAACGTCTAGCTTTGCTGCACTGAAAACACAGCATATTCTGAAGCGCCACTGAAGTCCAGTAAAGCTGTGCTTTAAGGGGTTTTAATGGATTGGGCTGCCACAGGAATGTATGGGAAGAAAAATCACGTTAGACGACCTGCAAGAAATTATTGCTGATTCTGAATGAACTAGCCATGAAGCTGAACACGTTTTAGCATGCTCTTTGTAAAAGCAATGTAAATACAACAGTACATTTTTAACGATTATTTTCATGACATTTTAGAGGAGGCGGAGCTTCCCTTGTAGTCTTAGAACAGTCGCCTCTGCCATAGATGTATCCAGTAGTGTTTATGCCAGTATTCTGGTGGAACTGGACACTAACAAATGTAGTGCCCTGTTTGCCCCAAGGGAAACAACAGTATGAGCACCAGTATCACACAGTGTCTCTTGTGAAGCGTTTGCATCTCGCGTGTTCATAGGTCTCTGTCTGTGTCAGCACGAGTCAACTCAGCTACAGCTGGTGATTTTATTGAAATAAAACTGGCAACAAAACTAGGTGTTGCCTTCCAAGAGATTTCAGCACCCCTGCATGTCGATATATTGGATAGACAATCTCTGGGCATAGGACGAATTCTTCAGCACACTGATCCTGTTCATCTGCAGTTCATTTCCCCTTCCAAAGATTCTCTGATCCTAGGGAACTCCTCCATGACCCTGAAATACTGAGTTGAGGGTCCTGGTGTCACTCCAAGCATTTGGCTTTTCCTTGTAGATCCAACTCCATTTAGAGCTTCCGTACTATCCAACAGCGCATTGAAAGCATCTTGATAGGATACATCATGGCCTGGTTTGGTAACCTGACAGCCCAGGATTTAAGACTGCTACAAAGAACTGTCAATACATCCTTCAAGACCATTATCTCTAACCTCCCACAACTCAGATCCATTTACACTACCCTCTGTCACAGTTGGATGGCAGCCACTTCACTCATGCCTTCTCCACACCACCGCCCTACAGTAATGCTATAAGAGCATTTCAACCACATGCTTCAGAGATAGCAATTAGGACCATAAACAGCCTTGGAGTACAACACCCTGTTCTGTCAATACTTTTCACTTTGTGAAATTCTCCCATAATTGTAAATCTTCAATTGCACATTACTGCATTCATCTTGCACGATTCCTTTACCCCATTCCATCACCGTTGTAGTTTTTTAAAGGTATTTTATTCTCTTTTATTGTGCCTTATGTGTATTGTATTATATTGCTGTTGTAATGTTTCACCATCTTGTCTTACATCCTCCAACACTCCCCCAACACATCATAGTAGAAAAGAGACTGTAGCACAATAATTCCATTGTATTCTCTGAATGCCTATGACAATGAAACTTGAAACATATCCTATCCCTCCAGAGTACCAGGAATATTAAGTTATCTTCAGTAAGACAAAGGCAGCTGCTGATTGACCTGCTTCCTGGGACCTCCCCTCCACATAATCAGAGCTATCCATTGTTCCTCCCAAAATCTGAAGCTATGGACCAGTACATTTAGGAAGCTCTCCACTGAGGAATTATTTGGTCATCTACATTCCCAGCAGAATATCAGGCTCTAACGGACATAACCACCTCTTCCCATAATTCCTGTTGTCATGAAACAGGTCCTTGCCACAACTATGTACAGGAACCTAGATCACCAAAGTGCCCATAATCCTATTGGGATTTGTGAAGATAACTAGGGAAGATAAATATGATCACCCAAGAGGGGTACTTTATGGGCTAACTAATATCCTGAAAGTGTTTAAATTATTCATGAACAAAATAGTTAGACACATGACAAACAATTTTCTAATGATGTATACCGATGACTTGCTCATTTACTTCCCTAATCTGCCAGACAACAGGGATGTGAACCAGATATAACCAAGACATCATGAAAACAACTTCTATGGCATGGCTGAAAAGTATGAAATCTATAAGACACCCATCTCCTTCTTAGCTTGCTCTGGGGCCCCACAAAGTTCAGATAGGTGAAAATAAGCAGTTGCAGTATGAAAATCACCTCAGTTAAGTATAGTGAAGGATCTATAACACTTTCTCTTGGTAGTTTGAACCAGCCCATAGTTCTACCTCTACAGAAATCGCACTACTGTCACAGGCCCGCTGCCGTGAAGTGTGCTGTGTCCCCAGACTCTTGAGATGTGGGTCTCGACGCAAGGATGATGAGGATGAAGTGTGAGTGTAGACATGGTTTAACGGCAAAAGAAAAAAACCAGAAACAGCGAGCTTTGCCCTGAACACATGGGAGAGAACTTAATGACACACAAGACGAGACCGGACCAGAATGGCAGGCACGACTAGGGAGTGGATTAGGAACAAGAATAGGGGCTAGAAAGAAACTGGTAATAACCCTAACACAACACTGACAATCCTATCAAGATAATCTAAACAAACCTGAACAGAACAAACTAAACAAACACTTGACCCAGACAAGAGGGGAACCTTGGTTTAAATAACCAACAAATCAGTCAAGACACGTAAGCGCAATGAGGGCAAAGGCATTTACACTTAAATGGGAAATGAGGTAACATGGGCACACACCAAAGCACAGTCTGAAGCTGGAGTGCTGGTGTAGATGTGACAACTGCTGTGTTGTAGCTCCCATCAGATGAAAGATTATGTATGCTCTCCAAGTGGCTCTCTCTACTGACCTGAGTTCCTTAGAAATACCTCCTAAAAAAAGTAATGTTCCTGCCAGTATTTATCCTTAACTTCTGCAGTTGGTATACACATCACTAACTGCTGTACACCCTGGGATAACCCGGACTTCAAAACTATTGCTTGGTAAAATCTGGTGGCCATCTCACACTGACAATGTCAAGGACTATGTACTTTCCTGCCCCGTCAAAGACGCCACAGGTACACTTGAAACCCCTATCAATTCCCCAGAGACAATGGTCTCATGTCACAATGAACTTCATTACAGATCAACCCCCATCCCCCCAAACAGGAAGACTGCAACTTCCTAGACACTGATTTGTGGTGTATAAAGAGTAGCGAAGTGTGGGAGATATCCCACTTCGAACTCCAGAGGGCTACTGGGGTCCAGGAGGCATTGTCTGCCACTGATGCACCCCCCGATTCCATCCCAAACAATGGGTCTGGCTTTCTACTTGGAACATTAAACTCCATATCCCTTCCAAGAAGCTCAGTTTGTTTATACTGTCCTTTCAAAATGATCAGACACATTAACTCTATCACATATTGCTTGCAATTACCGCCAAGATGCCAAATTTCCCCTACCCTCCACATCTATGGTAAAGTCAGTACACATCTATGGTAAAGTCAGCCTCCCCCTCTTCTGGACTTTGATGGTAAGCCTGCATATTCTGTTTGTGCCCTGTTCAACTCTTAGTGTGGGGGACTAGGAAAGTTATTGTCCTGAGGAACAGTCATGGTCCCTGCCTGTGATGTCGTGGACAATTTGCTAATCAAAAACTTAAATTCTTCCCATCTGCATCATCTTCCCCCCCAGTGTCCTACCTAGTACATGGCCTAGGGCCACAGGATTAGTCTGTAGTTGGGGAATACTGTTTTATCCACAGCCAGCTAAGCATTTACTCAGCCATACCTACCTTGGGTGAAGTTTTAGCATACCTGTAGCTAACGAACTTGGTTACTGGTAGGGTATTTTAGTGTCATATTGAGTAGTGAACTCCTGTTTATCCTATATGTACTGTATATTGTGCATGAGCTTCACCTGATGTCTTGGTTTTCGCGTTTTTTTGTGTCTTCTTTTGGATTTTTGACTTTCTCTGTTTGTACTGAGCCTACGATCTCCTGCCTGAGTTTTGACCACAGATATTGACTTGTTATGGCTGTACCAGCACTTTTAGTACCCACAGTACTGACCGGGGTTTTGTGTGTGCCCATCACGTCTTGTTTCCTCGTTTCCCTATCAAGTTTAACGACCCTTGCCCTGATTGCCCTCAGGGTTCCCACCTGTTTCTTTGTTATTTAAGTCTGTGTTTTTTTCCCTTGGTTTTGCTCTGTGTTACTGCCAGTGTTGTTTTCAACTCCTGGTTCCCTAATCTTGTCTGTTTGTGCCTTAGTTTTCTTTGAGTCTTGGTTGTCTCTTGCATTCAGGGCAGAACTCGCAGATTCTGTTTACTACTTTTGTTTTTAAAAATTCCGTTTTGCAGTTGCAGCCACACCTCCCTTGTTTATTGGCACTGCATCCTATGTTCAGTGACGACTGTTATGGGACTTTAGACTGGATTATTCCCTGAGCCTGTTCTACAACACACTACCTGTTTTTGGATCACAATATTGTAATATAAGTTTGAAAATTAAACCTTGTGCTTCTTTTCTTCCATCATTTATTACAAGCACATTCAAGGAAAGAACTTCATGCACATTTGATACTAAGAACCACCATATTTGTCCAACTTTTATCTTCCCCATTGAACTATTAAAGACAAAATGAATTTTATGCAGTCCCGTCAGTTTACTAAAACATACATTTGATTGAATGAATTTAGACAAATATGGAAATACTTCTCTAGCTGATATTTGAGTAAAAAAATGACTTAGGTTCAATATCAGAATAGGAATCTGAATGGTTCTTACCTCTTCAGCTTCTAATGAATCTTTCACTTCAGTTGGAGCCTTGAGAACAGCCTTAGCCCGAATATCAACTCTTGTATCTGTCCTGGAAAATACTTTGGCAGTTGGTTTGGCTATAGTCTTTAGCTCTGCTTTTGGCAATGGTTTGACTTCTTGTTTAGGCTCTAGTCTAGCTATTGGCTTGGGTTCCGGTTTGGCTTCTGATTTAGCTTCTGGTCTGGGCTCTGGTTTTGGAGCTTGTTTAGGTAGTGGTGTGGGTGCAGCTTTTGCAGGCAGCTTGTACTCTCCTTTAGTTGTTTCTTTCTTTTCCTCCCTCACTTCCTCATTTGGCTCTAGCTTATCCTCTGTAGCAGAAGACACACACTCATGGAGGGACTCCTGTGTCTCTGCTCTGGGTTTGAGATCTACTTTGGGCTCGGGGGTGGTCGATTTGGAAGGCCCTTTGGAGGCTGGAGCGTGGTCTTCTTCATTTGGGGAATAAACTTGACTGTTCCTCAGGGCAGAGCCGGGGCGAGGTTCAGGAACTTTGGGGTCAGAATCTGTTTTTTGCAGGGGCTTGATCTCCAGGTCACTGCCCAGCTGGGCCCCATTGCTCTGCCGGCTGGGGCTACGTGAGGGCACACGGCCATCATCAGAAGGTGGAACGGCCATAGCAGAAGAAGGTGTGGTGGGTCGGCTGCCTGACCTGCTGCTGGGACGACTGCCCCCGCGACTACCACTCCCCCGGCTTGCCTTCTCACCATTCCAAACTCCAGGGCTCAAGAGGTTAGGGTCTTCCTTGCTGGTGCTCTGCTTGGAGTGTCTGAACTCTGGGGGGGTGGGGGGGCTAGGGGAGGGCGTGTGGGTTGGGGTAGAATCTAGCCCAAGGTTATCCATCTCATGCATCTGAGGGCTCTCGGGGGGTGTTGGAGGTCGTTCCTTTGCTAACAGAGGTTCAGGTACAACACTCTCTGGATTCTCATTGCCCTCCGCAATCTCCTGCAGTAGCCTCTTTTTCAGGTACTCTGGTCCTGTGATCGATAAAAAATTTGTCAATATTTTTTCCATGGTTGTTTTGAGACACACACAGAACTGGTAGTACTAACTCATTGATCACGGACACTCCCACAAATACACGTGCGATATCTTTAGTGTGAGCATTTCTTCACCTTTCTCGTCACAAGTGAATCACATTCTACCAGGAATAGATGCTATTTTTATTCAGTCCAGTGAATATAACAAAGTTATCGGTAATGTTTCCAGAAAAAGATTCAAGACCATGATAAACCGGAGTGAAATGGTGCAGCTGATGGGTTGACCTCCGAAGCAGGCTACAGCAGTATATATTCTCCCATGTTCAGCAGAATAAAACTGATTGATGTGTCGTCTTTATTGAAAAGAACAGTGTGACATACCAGGACTCCACTAGCGCAAGGATGGCAGGCAAGGTTCATTGATTATTTGACTGCAAACAAAAATTAAGTAAGCAACTAAACAAGCACATAAGTATTTTTTTGGTCACTAAACATCTAGAAACAATTCTTTTATTATTGACACACTTGAAAGTGGTGGGACATTCAAGTGTCTCAATAGTTTTAAAATATTCAGTGATTCACGCTGCAGGATTCCACTCAAAGGTACCTATTTTAGAATAATTAGGGGCTAGTCATGCAATAATGGATGATTTGGGAACTCAAAACAACAGAAAATTTAAACTGAAATAAAACCTCACTGATAAAATCAATTTCTATATAAAGTTAAAGGAGCACAGCTGATCCAGTATATAGATAACTATTTCCCCTGAATATCCACACAGCCTAGGCCCAAAAAATCTGCCATTTAATCACCCTGTCATTTCTCTATTATTACTATTATTATTATTATTATTATTATTATTATTACTCCTTTATTTATACATTGCCTTTATCCAGCATTTTTAAAGTAAGGATGTGCAAGGTGATTTGCACATAATCCAAAATTATTAAATGTTTAACATAAACATTATAAAATGTACCTGACATAATGAGTGTGCATCACAATAAAACGATAGAAGGGTAAGCCTGTTAATTGAAGCTGTCTAGTACGCCCGCCTTTGTCACCAATTACTGAAGGACATGTTTAGTGGATCAGCTGAGCATGAAGTTTACCAGTAAGTCATCAGAGCCAGACATCTGTGTACCAGATGGAGACCACCTGTTCTGCATGACCAGTTTCTCAGGGGAAAACTAGATAACGTTCATATCTAATGAATGACGTTGCAGTGGCAAGTTATTTAAGCTTCTACATGTTCAGAGATACATCTGTGAGCTGGGACATCTCTTCTATGGAGAAACTTTTACAAATATTTTATAAAATTTGCACGGCTGCACGTAGAAGGATGCAGCAGCTGTAGCTGCCTGCAGAAACTGCTTTTTGGTATTAAGGCAAAGGTTATGGTTAGCATAACTGCAGGTAATATGAAGACCTACTCCTCCTCAACCACTGCCAAAATAAGGTGCTCTCAATGAAGGATTATATAACTTTTTGTTATCGTTTGATGACTTATTTGAATAACCAGCCAGAAAGTTTACAGAATATCACATTGCTGGAAAGGTTCACACTATTTATTTAAGTGCTGCTGGGTCACACTTGTCTCCACCACAAACTCAAATGATAGCTGTTTCCATTTTGGGGACTTGTTCAAGTCCCCCTGGTCTCCTCGGCTGCAGTTAAGTAAAACTGTGTGGCACCTACGACACATTTAAGGCCAAACAAATGGGCTCCACTGCAATGAGGAATGAACATGTGACTTCTTGAACTGTGCCATAATCCATCAGCAAGTTCATACTGTTAATTCTGTATGTGTGCCTCATTCTCACTAGAACATAGACACAGATATGAATGCAGCTTGATATGCATAAAAGCATCTTGTTTATCACAACTGTGAAAAGAATAACAATAAAATGTACATATTTCCTATTTTTACATGATTTTTTTTACCCATAAAGCATGACAGAACCAGGCTCTGGAGTTGGGTATCATGCTTCTGATTGCTGTGTTTTGATGTCTGAATTCCTAATGGCTGGACATTAGAATTCGTGTTACTGGGAAGATTGGTGGGCGATAGGAATATTGAATTAGCTACCAGGCAAAAAAAAAAAAAAAATGCATTTCTTCACACAAAGGCCGGCGCCTTTCATTGTGCACAGTACAACGACAAGAAAGTTTACTGCAGATTTGTTTACGCTGGTATACTGCATGCTGCATGTTGGTCCTTCTGCAGTGTCTCCAGTGATTTTCAGTGCTTACAGTGGCCTACTGTACATTTGTCATTTTTCAAGACGCCCACTGATACACCATAGGGTAATTCAATACACTTACCTGGCTGGAAGAAAGAGGGTGACAGCTCTTTGGCCACCAGTCTGGCGATGTTGGACTCGCTGTTGGATGCACTGGCAGCTTGCTCAGCAGCTTCTGACTTTGTCTTGGCATGGGCTGTCCTGGAGGGAGGGTGAGGCCATTCAGTTATTCTGATGAAACCTTACCAAAGACAGGGGCAGTTTCTGTTGAATAGACTGAGCCGGCATCACACTGGCTCAGAGTGACTCCCACACATCAGTGTGCTATTGTAAGTGTATGTCTCACAGAGTAAAATATCAGGCTCTGTTCTGCAAGTCTGTCTGAAGTGAATCGATGGAGAGCGGTCACCGTCAAAGCTGCAGACCAGGCTGAGATACATGTCCGGGTTTACTTAAATTTGACAATGGAACGTCCCTCTGAAAAGGCTCTTGTTTGAGACGTAAGAGGCTTTGATATCACCTGAAAAGCTGAATTTCCTTATTATTAGAATGATTATTCTTTCACTTATTTAACAAATAATTTTATCCTAAGAAACCGACCACTTCTGTCCATCCATCTCCCCCCCTACCCAGTGAGCCTGGAGGCCCCCCCGGGAAGCATGCGGAACCAACCAGGAAACCTTCATTCAGCTACTTGTTTTAATGAACAAAGTAATAACAATTCCAACATGCTGCCTTGGTACGTAAATATAAGCTCAGCTCTACATTTATGGGTTTCATTTTACTTAATTCACCGCCTCTCTCTACTGCCTGAAACAAGACATGATGGTATTCACCCTGGTCATTTGAACAAACTTTCTGAGATGTTAAACTATAAGAATGTCTATATATGACACATTTTTCAGGACTAGATAAACTTACCAGTGACATCAAGCTCGTCTTTTTCTGTCTGTTTGGACTGTAAACAACAGGAACGGACAACCCCCAGTGCCATAAAACTCAATTTATAGGGTAGGTGGATTCCCCTGGCAGCAGACTGGCATAATGGAACATGCTCTGTGAGATTCACATCTCCTGTAATATGAGTCAAATTCCTCTTTAATGAATTGCTGGGAAAAAAAACAGTGTACTGATCTGCTGTTAATGCCTACTAAATGTCCCCTGGGGATTAACTAATTCCATTGTTTCTTCAAGATGGTATTTTTGTTGCCTTAATTGCAGTGTAACGCAAACCTGCATGGAAGCACTGTCACAATTCTTTTTGTATTTCAATATTCCATCCATCCATCCATCCATCCATCCATCCATCCATCCATCCATCCATCCATTTTACATAATTGCTTATTTAACACAGGGATAGGGAGCTGGGAGTATCTCCCTGGAAGCACAAGGCTGAAGGCAAGGTAAACAGGGTTCCAATCCATCACATGGTGCACGCACACATACACACACACACACACACACACACACACACACACACACACAAAACACTATGAGTGATTTAGATAAACAAATCTAGCCAACCTACATGTTTTTGAACTATCAGGAGAAAGGAGAGTGAACATGTAAATTCTGCACACACAACCAAGGAAAGTAATTAAACCCATTGGTAAAGAATCAAACTCATTGGGGAAGTAAACTCTTTGGGAAAGAATCATACTCACTGGGCCACTGTTGTGCCTCTTTCTATAGGGTGTTATATCTAATCGAAACTGAACTGCAATACAATTTACTGTTATGATTCCCCAAATAACTGCCAAACATGACAGTACAAAAAATTAAGTAACAATTATCACAATGATGTCAGCAACAATAAGGAGATTACGGCTCCACAAAGGCCCTCAGACAGCTGGTGGTAATGGTGTGCCAGAGGAATGCTAAATAAGGAGAGATTTTATATGTCTGTGGAAGTCCTCTGACAGCCAGTTTCTATGTAAGGGGCCCTGTTACAGCACAGCCACTAAATCACGTTCAGTGAGTGTGCCAAACACCAAAACAGTGCACTAATAAGTTTACTGTAATTCCAAAATGCATTACTTGGACTCTGTCAAATGTACAAAAGCGCGAGACTAAAACATAAACTGTAAACAGGGTGGTCCAGCGTTGCGCTCAGTTACAGCTGTCTTGGACACCACTCTGATCACCGAGCCCCTGGTATCTCACCTCCTAGAAATGCCTCTCCTCTTTATTTGGGGAGACAGTCTTGTCTATAAAAAGAAACAAGAATGTACCTGATTTATAACAAACTGCGGAAGAAACTCACAGTGCCAGGAAGTTGATTATCACAGTCAGATAGGCTTAAATAATAATAATAATAATAATAATAATAATAATAATAATAATAATCTGCCCTCATACCACTAATGCGCCCTCATTTCGAAGGCAGATGCATCCATCGGTCGCATGTCTGTATTCTTAGCAGGAATGGACGTTCTCCCCTGCTGTCAAACTGGAAGCAGAGTAAATTACGCTGGCAACAGCCAAATGCTGACGCTGAACTCTGGAGCAGGGGGTCACGTTACCCAAAGTCGCCTGCACAGACTCTTGTGATTCTTGGGTATATTATCTATATTTATAATAAGAACATACCCTCTGCCTATATCATTGGGTGGTAAATAGATAGCGTTAGAAAGGCCAAAGCATCATTTGCTATGAGCCAGCAGTGTTACCAAAACTAGTCACAACCGTAATCTTGAACGAATACAAACGAACCCCACTTAAAAATATACCAAACCTATTGTTTTGTGTTGCAACTGTGAATATACAGTACTATGCAAAAGCCTTAGCCAAGCCAAAAAATTACGTTTACAGTATGCTAGTGTAAAACTTTAAAACTATGATTTTATATCTGTCAAAATGCATCAGTGTGTCTCCTCAAATAAACCAAGAATTTCTAGTTACCATCCAAGCTACACTTGTATTTGTTGAACTAAACTACAGTATGAGTACACCTTGTTTGGATAATCAATACCTCGCAAAATTAATTAACTAGTTAACTAATTAAGTGAACTGCTGGTGGAATTTAACACACACAAGGACCAGCTGAGCTGCTCTCAAGAAGAGGTTTGGGAACCAAAGCTGTGTTCCTCTAGCCATCTAGCCTGATGTGAGTAACATTCTGGAGAACAGTAAATACTCCTTTATGGTATCACGGTTCGTTTGCATTTATTCTAATGTTTTTTTTCTAATATTCTGCCCAGATAAACAACCTTTATCATTTCCATGGCCCTTATACCGCATTTGTGTGCTGTGGCTGCAGAGTTCGGTAAAAACACGTCAGTTATGAGGCGAAGACATGGCAGTCACACAACAGGTCGCATATTTCAGTGTAACTGTATATGGGGACGGCTGGACAGGACTAGCAAAGGTAGCCCTGCTGGCAGGTCGGTACCGCCCCCCCATTTAAGCAGCCCCTGTGCTGTCTGCCCCTGTGGGTAATTATAACCTCTTCGGCCGGGTAAAGCTTCAGTGCCACCGATATCACAGTGACATGCTGGGAGCTTTAGTGATTGGGATTAATGCATGGATGCCAGGCATGCTGTAATGCTACACAGGCCCCAAATAGCTGCACCCCCTCAGGGGCTACTAGGAGGAGACTCTTCCCTGCGGGACAATTAGAAGCTCCCTGCCCCCCGCAGTGGCTGTGCACCTGGCTCCTCGGAAACACCACCTGTCCCCCCCACCCTCCCCAAAGGGCTCTCCTTGAGATGTGCTACTTTTAAGCTGATTTACGTTTAACAATACGGGTCACTGGATTGTGGCGCCCGGTGACGGACACTCGTAGACTTTGACGGATAATCGTATACCTTCCATCCAGAACTGGGGGAATATTTCACAGCTCACGTTGCCTGCTCCACTGACCATGTTTGAATGGACCTGCTTCAAGGAAGAGGTCTACGACAATAAACAAGAGGAGACGAGTTCCTGCTTTCTTGCTATTGTGATTATGCGTGGATGGTGAAATGAAAGCTCACTGCCGTTGTTCTCTGTTATGATTATACACGCACATTCAGGCTGATGTTGTTATATGAGCTGTTTGGACATCTGAGCCTTGCCTCATCTGCTTCAGCGGCTGAGGGAACTGGTGTGGTTTGGGTTTTTTGCTTTTTACTAATAAAATAAAGTATTACATGAGCACAAGCAGCAGACTGCTCTCCTGTCGCAAAGCAGACGTGATCCGTGAGGCCTGGCTTGGCTCTGGCTGAAACCACTGTGACTCTTTCCAATGGCAGCCCATGCGGTGCTGTTGCCAGGCAGTAGAAGGCGGGGCCCATGACAGATGGCATTTCCCGTAGACCCCCTTCAGCTGCCTCTCCCCCGGCCCACCCTCAGTATCTCGGCCTGGTCTGCACCTTCGATGGTGACCGCTCTCCATCGATTCACTTCAAACAGACTTGCAGAACAGAGCCTGATATTTCAGTCCGTGACCCCATGATCTTCTAGTCCTCAGAACAGACAACTGTGCATCACTCCTTATTCATCACGGCTGTTAAATAGATATGTTTTGTTATACTTTGCTACAGACCTGACAAGTCAATACTAGATCTGTCATTACATCCTTTAGCTTTATGAGTGCAGCAGACCCTGTTCCTGTTTGGCCCTGATATTTGTGATGTGTTGTATTTGCGTTGACTTGCACATGTCCCCCCATGTTAATCTGGTTGACCCACTAATACAATGGGCAGACTTATATAAGCATCTCTCCTTTTTAGCACCAGATCTCTCGGTTATCTCTTATTATCCAGCAAAGCCAGACTTTTAAAGACAGTCATTGAGTCTTTTATGTAGGGGTTGGATTCATTGTCTGAACTCATGGATACAAGTGATATGAAAAAGCCTTGTTCTGTGGAATTTACTAGCAGGAATTAATGGAGTATTAAAGAAAAGGTTAAACACAATGTTTTTTCAGGATCATTTGGTTATCGCTCTGCCATATAATTGGTGTGTTTAGGCAGGTGGAAGGGGGTGCCAGTGATGCTATACAGAGGTGACACACATCAAAGGATCAGATTGATCTTTGAAGCTCATCTTGAACTCCTGGCATCACTCAGATGCCCTGGAGCGGAACATCTCACTGATTGCTGATTGCAACAAGGTTGGTAAGGATGACCAACCACCCCATAACCAACAAGCTCTCCTACCCAAGCGCCTATCCACACTCTAATCAACCCCAGAACTATGCCGTGGATTCTCTGAGTGCTCGACACATTTAACACTCAAAGAAACGTCTTGACTTTCGGACGGTGCAATCCTGCACTCTGATAGTCATATAGGATGATCTGGCTTCATGTCGTTCGAGGAGCTCAATCAAATATTTTTAGAGGTGCTACAATCTCTGCTCAGTAGGGAAACCTTTCACAATTCAAAACAAACAGCCTGGTTGATGACAGCAACCGGCTTATTGTTGAACGTTCAGTAAAAATTGGGTGGCTGCAAGACAAATGAATTAGTGCCTGGACTTGAACACCCACAAGGTGTGCACACTGTGCTCTTGTAATAGTCATTCAGGAGCTTGATGGTGTTTATAGCTGTGGGGCAAACTAAGACTGATACTGGCGCAGGGCTTATGTGCTGCTTATTAGTTACCAGGATTAATGGCAATAGAAACACATCTCCAAATACACAGAAATCACACCCTAGGGTTACCCATACTTTACTGTGTAAACTACAGTACCCAATTACCTTCCAATATAGATTGGACCAGCACTGCAAAGTCTGCAGATAAAAGCTGGATAATTCTGCACTGCGATAATATGCACAGCAGGCAGAAATGATTTCATTAGCAGGCAAGTCAACTCAAGAACAACAGGTCCATTAAAACATTTTCGACAGGATAAGCCGTTCTTCTGGAGAGACCAATTTATTTCAGAATGCTGCAAATCTATAGAGAGCTGGGTAGTTAAGGTCACCGAATGGCCTAGAGGTAGACCCACAAGTAAGGATCGTTGTGGAAACCAGTGAAAAAACATGTCGGGTGCTTCCACAGGGAGAGAGAGAGCTGTCAGCTGTCGCATTCTCCTGCGATTGTGATGCAGCAGCCCCCTTGCCTACCCTTATTTAGTCAGGCCTCCTTTCCTGCTCCGGGCCTCCGTGCGTCATTTACACCCAGTAACAGTGGCCTCTGAGGACTCTCTTATTCCAGCCTTAGTCTGAGAGCGCTCCGAGAGCTGAATGTCAAAGGAGCGTTCGCGGACACTGGCTTCTCAATGGGCAGCATGTATTTATAACGCCTGACTTCACAGTCAAGGTGGGGCCCCCGAGGCTGCCCTTGACAGGAATGTTTGACATCTGCCTGTTTGATGGCCCGCAGGCCTCAGGCGTGGCCACAGCAGTCAAGTCTCCTCCTTCCATCCTTCTCATTTTCGACGCACCTCCCAAACTGTCCGCCGCATTAATAATTCAGCACCGGTGAGAACAAACCTTACTGCACTACTTCAACCTTTGGAATGACACATTCAATGACACAGTCTTCAGATGTCAGAAGTATCAGGCTTTTAACAGCGCTCGACGGGAGACCAGCGATAAAAATGTTATGATGAATTGCTGGAACGGTTACGCTGAGTACTTTATCCTGGGTGGCTGTGTCGGGACTTTGTGCCAGGAACAATTCAGTCTCAGGGGTTAGAAACACTGCCCAGCACTGGCAACGCTGTGTGACCCTCTTAAATTAAAGATTTAAAACTACACTTGGTACAGGGTTACATCACACGGGGCACCTTGGGTCATCTGCTCTGGAACAGGTGCGGAACGGGCTATGAGAAACCTGACAGCCAAATATTCCAGCTACTTTGTGTCTGCAGCCAGCTATGATAAAAGTCATAAAACTAACGGTGAATTAATCCAACTGCTTTATTTTGATCTAGGAACTACTAGTATAAAATTAGACATTGCTCTTTATTTGCTTTAGATAATTTTTTGCAGGGTGTCTGCAGACAGTCTGAAAAACAACCCTGTATACATTGATCTCAGTGCAAACAACAGGTCCTAAATAAAATTGTTTCGTTGCATTAATGCACAATAATGTTTCATTTGAGTCTGCAGACTTTTGTCATTTCTTTTTCCAGGCACATTAAGACATATCCCTACTTCAGCACGCTGAAGTAATAGCATTATTTCAACCAATGTTTCAACAAAAGCTAATCAAACAAAAGTTTTCAGGACCTAATCACATAAGTTCTAAGGTCTGTGCCTAACTGAATTCATCCTTCATGAATCATATATAAAAGATTTAAAGAAAGTTATCTGTCCATCTTCAAACTACTTCTCCTGTTCAGGGTTGCAGAGGGGCCTGGATCCTATTCCTGCCACTGTAGGGCACACCTTTATGGGATGCCAGTCCGTCACAGCTGCACATCCATTCACAATGGGTAATTTAAAGATGCCAATTAGACTAAATTGCATGTCTTTGGACTGCATAAAGAAACCAGAGTACCTGAGGAAAACTCTCACTGCAGAGGGAGAACATACAGATGCCACACACACAGAGCAGAAATGAGATTCAGACCCACAACCTTGGTGGTGCGAGGCAACGCTACTAACTACTGAGTCACCATGTACCCCATTTTTAGGCAAGTGTACCTAGTATTTGAGCATTCTAAAGAAACAGGTAGGACTCGTTCACGCTTCCTGTAAAGTAACCTTTAGAGGAACTATTGTCTATTAGACCTACTGACCCCTACCTTCATATATATCAGCTGACTGCTTGAGCTGGAAGAGACATGCAAGTCTTCATTTACCTTCAGCCATGACCTCATTGATGGTCCTAATAAACTGTTGTCCTTCGTGCTGCCTGTCCTCAACCAAATGCAAACAGTCTTCTCCGTTTTACTCAAAGCTATCAATGGAACGCTCATCCTGTCTGCTGGAAAAACAGCACTGGGTTTTGGACCGGCGGACTGTTACTCTCTGTGCTGTAATGTTTATGCTTCTAGGCCACGGAGGACAGGATCTGCAGTTCGTCACTGGTGTCCTTGCTCTCACAAATGCTCCTTTAATTTAAGGTGCTTTTACTTTGATGAACAGTCCTTTCCTTGTAAGGAGATCCTTGAACTACTGGAAGGCTAGAGAGTGTTTAGGGGACCTTAAGAGTACTCCATATCTGATCCATGCAAGTTAAGGTGACTCAGACCGCTGGCCGCAATACTCGATAAATCCCGGAGTCCAGGCCTCATTGTAAATATACATTCTGGACAGAGTTCCTGTGCTCTCACTGAGGGCAGCGTGCTCACAGATGTTAAAAAAAGCTTTGCCATAGTTGGCAGAATCATCATAATGTTCAAAGGACACAAAGCATCATAGTTTGCATAACAAATGTAGATGTAAAGTACATTTGCATCAAAAATGCAAAGCAATTTCTGCATGATCAGAATCATACAGCAAGTGCAGGGCATGAAATATGCTGCACAGCATGACTGAATAAAGATATTCTGAACTGGACAGTAAATATCTGAGGAAAGGAACCCTCAGTCGTCGCAGGAAAGCAGAGCAATGTCACGCCTGTGTCATAACAGATGATTCTCTGAGTAAGACCCGCAGCTATTAATTTCTGTTAACTTAAATTGATAGTTATGGTATATCCTAATAAATAGGATGAGCTTTAAGAATGATGAACTGTGGAATTGGGAATTTGGGACTAAGTATTGATTTAAGAAATAAACTGAATGTTTACTGTTGACCTCTGGTGATGCTGCAGTCTTCATCTACCGAGGCCTTACAGTGGAAACGTGAGTTCATCTGAACAACAGAATGCTCATCGGTACACTGTGACCACCACGACATGCTGATATCATCACATATTTATATGAGTGGTTTTCTGGGGGTTATGCTCATTACAAAAATCATTTAAACCATGAACTTTCATCTACTCCTCACTGTCTTTGTAAAGCTGTTCTCGGACAGTCCGGGGAGATTTAGTGTCTCTTATGCTGTTGCTAGGTAACAGAATTCACTGTCATTCCCACGTGCATTTCGACACGTACGATTCTTCCAGTCCTGTGTTTGTGTGTAATTGCTGTTATCAGCTTTATTATGAGGTAAATTTTCCGTAATAAGTTCTACAAGTTGGAGAAAAAGAGCTGTGATAATTACAGTCGGTACAGGGGTCAAATCACACTGGGTACCATGGCTCATCTGCACTGGAACAGGTTTAATAATAATCCCAAATAATCCCATTACTTTTTGTCTACTGTCTATTGTGATTAAGAGTAATGTTGACAGTTATCTGTCTTTGATCATTCTTTTGTAGGGAGTCCTGTCTGCCCTAGAGTTTTGGAGGGTCAAATAAGCAAACATAAATATTTGCATTTTACATTTTATTCATACATATATTATTTTATATAAAAGCAAAAACGCAGCATACATAATCAAATTTGAGCGATGATATAGAAATTCAAACGCAGTCTCGCCTTCATTTCACTGTTAAGGGCACAGAGGGCCTGCAGCTGGTCTTCTGAAGCTATCTTTGCCCTGATGACTGTGCACTTTATCTATAGAAGACAACGGCACATGGTGGGATAATGGGATATGTCCTGAATTACTTGAGAGTGATATCTGAGGTGGAGCTGAGCATCTCGGTCTGTTTGTCAGTCCACAAGACTGAAGGATAAGAGGTAGAGTGAGTAAGACAAGAAGTACTAACCAATTATGAGGTAAACGTTTACCGGAAAAATGATAAAAATGCCAAAATCCGTAGGAAGAAAACCAAGGACTTTGGCTCCCAGCAATTATGGATCAAGACATGTCCTATGTTATTTGCAACTCTAACAGTGTTGTGGTGTGGTAGTGACAAGGGTTCGAATGATCAGCTCAATTCCTGGCATCTCCACAGTTTCCTTTGTTGTAAAGGTTTCAGCAGTAACCAGTATGACTAACTCTCAGCGAGACTTCTTGATTAATCACGCATCTATCGTCTATGTTTCTTGTGACCACTTGGACAGTGGTGGCTGGGTCCCAGTGACCTCGTTTCTGTAGGCCATCAGGTATACACCAACACAAAAAGATTTGAACCAAAGTCAGATACTCCACAAAGCATCCCACACTGGCTCAGCTTTTGCTTGCCACTGTTAATTGGTTTTCTCATGTGTGCTTTATGAAATTGGCTCAGTCAGGCAGCATCGTGTACCGGCACAGATGCTGTCGCGTGCCAAGTTTAAGTGCAACGCTTACTATAACAGAGGACGACAAGTGTGTGTTTACAGAACCGCATCAACGTCGCCAGGACAAGTATGACTGATGGGCGTGATCAGCGGTGGTGCGCCTACCTGGAAGCGGCGATTTCGGCCTTCTGCTTGGCGATGGCGGCTGCCCGCTGAGCACCTTCCACACTGCGCTCCACCTTCTGCCTGATCTTGGTGCCTTTGATCTGGATGACCCTCTTCTTCATGGCCTTCACCAGCATGTTGTTCATGTACTTGCCCTCTTCCTTGCCACCCTCGGGGAAGGTGGTGCATCCGTAGCCATGCCTTTGGTTGTCCAGCCACTCACCCTCGTACTTGAGGCCGCTGGATCGCTCGCTGATGCCATAGCCAGATCGTTTGTCGTTTTTCCATTCACCCATGTAGACCTCGGTGGTGGTGGCATCGATGTCGGGCTCCAGGGGTGGGAAGTTCTCAGCTGCCTCGCTCTCTTCCCCCAAGCTGATGGTTGAGTTGGCATCACTGGCGGTAGAGCTTAGGGCGGACTCGCTCCGCAGGAAGCTGATGCGGCTCTTCTGGCTGGAGATGGAGGTTCGAGACTCTGACTTCTTCAGCTTGCCCAGAAGTGACCCCCTGCGAAACAGCCCCTTCTTCTTCGGCTTGACCACCTCTGGATCCACATGCAGTGTGAGGGCAAATCCACCACGGGATGGCCCACCACCTGCACCTGGGGCCTTCAGTGGCGTCTCCTGGCCAGCAGCGTTGGTGGCAGTGATGACGGGGACGTCCTGTTGCAGCAGGGTGCCGTTGCTGTGCTCACTGCGCAGGGAGGTAAGGGAGGTGCGTAGAGGGGAGCGCACCACTGCCGCCATGCCGTACGGTACGCTCTGCCGGAGGCCGTATCCATGCCGCATGCCACCGGTGAACTGGCCTTGGTAGGTGCCTGCAAAGACAGCAGCAGGTGAATATCTAAAGCCTTTAGAAACTGGCATGATATACAAATCGTGCTGCGGAGCGGATAATTGGATTGGTGGAGCAGTTCACAAGGAAAACGTACCATCCACACGCAGGAGGAAAGATGGAAAAACAGAGGCATTAATTAAACCACTGATGAAAGGTAAAGATCAATATATACTCCAAAAGTGGCCGCCCAAAGTCATATAAATGTATTAAGTACCGATACGCCAGAGTCCAGATGACATCTTTATCCCTAAGGTGTATTTGTATTACTCATTGATAGAGTAATTCAATGACAGAAATATAATTCAATGACAGCTATAATTTGTTTAAGAACTGATGGCATTACAGGGACCTTAATAAAAAAAAACTTCTTTAAAGTGAACCTGTTGTTTTACCACTGAGAACATGAAACGAAAAACACAAGACGACGTTCCCTATAAGAGACACTTAAACGCAGCATCATGGCAGAGCAGTGGAATTGATATTTGATGCTGTGACCCGTTTTATCTGCGTGTTTATCCAAATCAAACAAAAATAGAGGGAGTGTCCTACTGCTTGACCTAATAGCAAGAAATAGCACCAACCACATTAAATATTTAACTGAATCACAGGCTTGAGGATATGGCAAAAGAAGATATTGCCATTAACCCAGTCTGCAGTATAATTATGGAGTTTGGGGCAAGGTAGTCAACTGGATTGGTTGTTCTTTGTAATTTTATGTAACCTCATAAACCCACACAACCCCCCCAGGGATGAGGAACTCATCCAGTCCTCCAGGGCTCAAGAATTTCTGTGCTGGCATTTTACCTCCAAATGGTATTTTTACAGAAACCAACCTGGTGAGAATCATTCTCTTATTTTAAAACATAATCCTAACATCTGTAAGATTCCGACCAATTGGAATTAAATTCCCATGGTTATAGCTCCTACAGATGATTCTCAAAACCTTCTGCTCAAATAAACATAAATTTTTTTGTCTCCCAAGCTGGTGGACATGGTTACTGCCTTGACAGGCGCATGTCCAAATCCCGTGATCCCCGTGAGATAGCCAGGCCAAAAGCAGACTGCCGAGCTGTTATATGATCATTGCGATATTGACTCAGATCTGATGACTCAGCCAATGGAGCCACCAAAAGGCAATATTAACTTCAGGAACAGAATTGAGCCGTAAGACAGTAGCAGCCCCATGACCCAGAAAGGCAGAAAAGCAGGACAGATAAAAAATAATGACTTTTGTGATATTTGATAGCTACAAATGGAGGTCTCATCTCAAGGCATATCGCTGCTGTCTTTTTTTTGAACGTCTTCAACACCTTGTTGACAATCTAAAGCCAAAACATTCTGTAATAGAATTTTAAGAACAACTATAACTACACATCACCAAACACATGCCCCCCTTCCTATAGGAGAAATATTTGCTATTCTGGTGTAGGTTGAATCATTGCATGTGTCTGATTAGAAAACAACGCCCCCGCTCCAAATTCATCATGGCTATCCCTTTGCGATCTTTGGCAGCTTTTCTGACCTTCTGGTGCCTCGACCCATGTTACTATAATCCTGCTGGAGCCATTCAAATGGGAAACAAGAACAGATGTCTCTGGGGGCTTTCCTAACACTGTTCTTGAAGCATTAATTTGGCCGTATCTTCTGAAATAATGGAGGAGACATTGAAGCATCCTTCTAGACAAAGCTCTGCTTTAAATATTATTTATGAGAATGCCAAAGCCTCATCGCACTTTAATGTAAGTATTCTCGTGGATTAAACTTATCTGGGAAGTTCTTTATCATATAAATTAAACCTTACAATTTTCGCAGTGTTGTTCAATTTATAATTCATCTGGTTTTAATCAAAGTTATCATTGACTTTAAAGTGTAGACCAGTACACGTTAATGCATCAAAGATTTGCATGTAACATTTATACCTAGCTTCAACACAGCAGCACAATTCCACATACAAATAGAACCAAAATCTCACATCATATCGGTTGCACACTTTTTATTTTTAACAAAAGTGTGCAACCACAAGCATGAAAATGAGCCAGAATACGGACACTGGGCAATCCAGACATTCTATTACTGTCCTCAATCTACAGGTTACTTAAGTGACTTTTTGTCTATACATCTTCCATCTGTTTATCCTGGATATGGTCACGGGGGGCTTGGAGCTTATCCCAAGCAGACAGAGGGCACTTGGCAGGGGTACACCCTGAGGAAAATATACACATTACAGTATACTATCGTGATTGCACATCCTTGGACTGCTGGACCTGGAAAACCCATAAAACACAGGAAAGACATGCACACACAAAACGGGGAGGAGAAATCTGAGTCCCATCCCTGGAGGTGCGAGGCTACGGTTTTATCCTGTGAGCCACTACTGCAGTCCTCAGCTGAGATGTGACAACCTGATTAAGTTGTAGTTTTATTTCAGGAATATGAATCAGTGGTATTTTTTTCAATCTATTTCTGGCTCCATGTTTGAAAATCGAGTTGCTCTTACAAAATGAAATAGCGGTATTTGCAAGCCAACTGCTTACAAAAAAAGCAAAAATGTCACTGTTGACATACGTATCAGTTACCATCAAGCTTACATAACAAATATAAATTCCAACATAGAGTGCTTTATAATTAGAATGCTCGTAATAAAAATGACCAAAAGTAAACAGGCTTAATATACTTCGGAAAATAAACAATCCTGTGTCAATTTGAGAACTTAGTGGTCCTCCTTACCCCCATCAGCATAGGTCTCCGTGCCATACCCGTCTTGAAGCCCGTTATTCCAGGTTCCTTCGTACTTGGCACCGCTGCCTTGGCTCAGCCGTGTGCCATATCTACCTTTGAAGCCATGAGTCCACTCTCCTTTGTAAACCCATCGTCCCTTTGTCTCCACACCAAGACCGTGACGCTTGCCCTGAGACCAGTATCCTTCGTATGTGTTTCCACTAGGCCAAGTATAGACTCCAACCACTTCAAATCCATAATTCCAAGAGCCGGAGAACTCCCCCTGTCCCTTGGGTCCTGTACAGATACCATGTCCATGGGCTTTACCCCCCTCCCAGCCACCACAATACGCTCCGCCATCATCAAATTCAAAGCGACCTCCACTCATGCTTGCTTTGACTTAGTCAGACCCAACAGTTAATTTGACCTCTCTATATATCTTAGTCATAAACCCAATTTTCGAATATTTTTCATATGTAAACCGGTCTGGTATTTCGTAAATAGGTCATTTGCTTTTTTTCAGTTACTTTATAAAGTAAACAGTGTTCATTTTTGAATAACTACATCGAGACTGAAGTCCTCTAACGATATAACTTATACCGCCAACCCGCCGTTGACTCGCGCACATCCACGCAGGTTTCCGAACTTCCCTCTTAATCCGTTGAACTTCGAAGTTTCCAACTTCGCCCAGTGAATTTCGGTTGGAAGACGACAGCGGAATTAGATCTATCAATTGATTTCGAGAAGAAAAGCCACATTTTGTACGGAATCACGGTTATACTATGCCCTTCAGTCGACTGTCAGGGGCTTTTTGATGGAATTCAACGGGGCTCCTCGAACCCTCGTCCCCACTCCCCCGTGTCCCCCTCACTCTGCCTCTATCTCCTTTCCCTGCAAAGGCTGTTGGAAATGTTATAACGGACCTAACAAGGCTATCAGATCCACACGCTGTTCCAAAAATACAACCCAATCCTTACACTGCAACACGGTACTTTTAAAAGCCCTGCCAAAGCATTTGTCACAGAAAGGCTGGGCGTGGATGTGTGTCCATTTCCAGATCAGAAGAACGCCGGGGTTTAATGCGCTTCACGTACATTAGTCTTCGTTCACATTCGTTCACTATAATCGGCGTAATTCAAGGCACGGAACTAATACATTTTCACTCATTGCCATAGTAAACTAGCGACAAACCACTAAATATTCTTCTTTCCGTTGGACAGTTAAATGGAATTTTTTGAAGATTGTTAAACAATTTGCAAAGAAAAAAAAATACGTTCAGTTGCTTAGAGTAAAACTTCACCTGGAGAACAACCGATTACAAAAACACAACTTACTATTAAATTTTACTCAAGTCTGCTGTATTTTACATTTGTATGTACAGTACATAGCCCTAGAAATATGAGAAGTATGTGCGAACTTGTATGATATTCTGAAATTATTCTGCCATCTGAAAATGAATTACAAAATCAAACCCTAAGAAGCTAAATTTCGAAAGCCTGTTGAGTGCGGCTGTATGACCGCTTTGTGCATATAAGGAGTTGTAAAGACGGGAATTCCCTGTAAGAACTCAGCAAATCGCCCCTTCATTAATTCTGTTAGAGTTTGAATAATCACAGCCCCTTGACAAGGAACACATGAACCTGTCACCTTTTTGATGTAGTAGCAAAATACATAAAATATATAAAAAATAAAAATACGGTCATGTATGACTAAGAGGTTTTTTAATGATTGAAATAGCTTCTCTTTGTTTATTAGATTCGTAGATTCGCAGTTTTTAACGATAATGCCACAATCACGCGAGACTTATCAGATTGCAGTAAAATGGTTTTATTTCACACACGATTTTATTTTTATTTGTAAAGTAACAATTTTAGCTAAATTGCGCCATCTGCTGTCTTGAATCATGGATTGCACCTTGTGAGCCACTTCCTCTCAAAGCGATCAGACCCGTATGCGTTACATAGAAACAAGCTGTATTCAATCAATAACTGGAAAACAACATCGCTACGATTATTACTGTTTTATTATTAATAATAAAGTCACAGTAATAAGAAAACCACAATCCACGAGTGCAACAGTCTTTATTTGAGGATACATGCTACCTGTTATTCTACTATCGCTTCAACTAGCCTACCACCACAACTGTTAATAAATTTGTTTTATTGTTGCGGTTATTCTAAGTCATTTTGCTTGTATGTATAGATGTATCGTATTGTATGTAATTAATATATACAATAATCGGGCTAGATAGATTGATTTCGTCCATTTTATTCACCTGTCGAATACATTGGTCTATATAACAACATAGACATACACATAGTTAAAAAAAAAAAAACTTGCTGATCACATCGATTAGCTCACGTATTGTTGCAGTACTGTTCTGATGACAACTCAAACGGTCTTGACCTTGCCTTACACACATGTATCTCAGTGGTAGCACAGCCTCCACAGCGCATGTTTTCCGCCGTGATGTAATACACACACACACACACACACACACACACACACAGGCATTACGCTTTTATATGTCTTATACGTTCTTCTTACGTCGACTGCAATCCTGCTTGCATGTGAGCAGTGCGTCGTGGACCTGTTCAGGGATGCTGCGGTATGGATCCATGATGCCCTGTTCGTGGTGCTGAAATTCTCTCGGCGTCTCTCTCTCTCTCTCTCTCTCTCTTCCTCCCTCCATCCCCGCTCCCTCCCTCGTCCTCCTCTCTCTTTCTCAGTCTTTTACCTACACTCTCCCACACGCACAGAATCCTCACTCATGGCGTCTTCCAACAACGTTACTCCCACCAACTGTAGCTGGTGGCCCATATCAGCCATGGATGAAGACGAGAAAATCGCAGACGGCGAGGAAAGCCAAGAACCTGCTGTAGAACCTAAGCCCTTCTCCAAAGACAGACTCGTTTTGTATCACTGGACGCAGTCTTTCAGCTCCCAAAAGGTAAAAATAAACAAATAAATAAATAATAATAAATGCTTATGATGGGGATCTTATTATTTTTTGGTTTTGTATGATTTGCATAATGCACCTCTTGTAACAACACCTGTCATTTAATTAAATACGTTTTAAGTGTATCATTTCCTGCACCGTTGTCCAAGCACCGTTTCTTGCGATGTGTAAATATGTGTAGTTATAATTGTCAGTCAAGACCTGTATCATGATTTGTTATGAGCAGTGCCTTGAACGGATGATTCAGCGTACACAAGGGGCTTCATACTCCTGTGTGCCAGCTCCTTATAATCCCCGAGGAAACTCCATCTTATATTTGCAGAAAAATATGGCACATAGTAAATAATTAATTACAAATGAGCTGATGAAAACAACGACACGAATACCTTTGTGAGGCTTAATTTTGTTGCCAGTCCACCGCAGCAATTTCCAGCCTCCAATATTAGTTAAAAGATAAGCTGAAATAGCAGAATTACATATGTTAAATGTGAATATAATCATGTAAATAACGACGCTCCGGCTGCATGTCTTAAATTCTGCACATCTTGCAAAGAGGTCGGATTTTAAGAGCTGGGAATAGTACAGTCGACTTCTGCATTTTCTAGTGATATTATTGTGTTTTTCTGCACTTTGCCAGGATATATCAGATTCAGGAACGCTGGAATGAAAAGGTGGTCAGGAAATACCCATGTGTACAGGATCTTGAAGTCATTGTAAAAATTTTAGCCAGCAATTATGTGAATGTTCTATCTCGATAGTGACTGAAAAGTAGCTTTTAATTAATGGTGGCTGGGAGCATTTCAGTTGGATTTCGTCCCATTTGGGTTCCTTTTAACAGATGATCTGGGCCTGTGCTGAGGAGCTAGTGGCCATGATCCAAAAAACAAACCAAAGGCCACTCTATCTGATGATCTGAGCTGTGGTAACTCACTATCAGAGTTGAACCTAATGATTGGATTTTGGAGAATCAGTTTGACATGATTCCAAACCTCCTTGCAGAACTTATCTCATTTTTGCACATTTGCTTGCTTCACAAGGCTTTCCAGGCTTTGCAAATTAAGCCTCATGTGAGCATTCTTAAGTCTCAGGGGTTGAGGGGAGCGGTTATCATTCCAACATACTATGTTTTGGCTTCCAGATTGAGCAATGTCTAAGCACAATGTTTAAAAAGACACTGTAGAGAAGATCTAAGACCTGCCATAGATTGTAGTGGTTGCAGACAGCCATGTTAGTCTGAAATGTGCCATATTAATGACCTGACTTTCTAAGACAACAGATTTCTATGAGTGTTAAATGGCTGATGTTTGACAGTTTCTCATAATTCCTAGTAACCATTTCACCCTTGTCTAGACTACAGGCCGTTCCTTTATGGCACTAAGGATTTGCAAGGAGCTGATGATTGTAAACAGACAGGGATAATAAGGACTCTCTACATGTGTAAATGTAGTCATATTTTATTTATATTATCTTAAAAAGTTGAACTGATGAAAATTGATGATAAATGCAAAGTGTTAATGTTGACATGACCAATTAGACCATTTACAAAAGAGAAAATTTCCATAGACTCTATAGACTGTCTGTACAAACTGGAACAAAAATAGCTATTTGTGATGTCAGTAGGTGAAATGTTTTGAAATACAGTGTATTTTACATACTTCAGAAATTATTAGCTAATGCACAAATAAATCTCTTTTGGTGATTCATAAATAACCCATCCATCTTTCACTTATCCTGTACGGCCTTGGGGTCTGATAAATAATACCATTTCAAACATTTCTTAGGACAAGTAATGTCTTATATTTTTAAAGAATAAAACTATATAAACTGAAGAACAAAGTAGTATTTAAAATGTGTAGAAATATGCATATTAAATGGAGATACTATGTATTTAATATGCAACATTGCTACTTTTGGACAAGAACATTTAAAAACTGATGGTGTGGATAATTCACTAAACAAAGTTAAACAGAAGTGAGAACCACTTCTACATTGTAATGCTACAGAATTGATTCATTCTACTAATTAGTGATGTCATCTTTATCTGCTAAGTAGGCAGTAGAGAAAGATATGAAAGGTCTCTCTCACAATATCCTGAAATGCCCTTAAAAGTCAAAGAGATGTCCCGTAACTTACCACGGTATTCACTAAGGCTCCCACAGGGTTTGGACAGCAAGACTCTGTGCAAGGCTATCTGTCCCCAGCACTGCGTCTTTGGTTGCATTTTATTTTTAAGGGAATGGCTTTGCCTACCAAAAGCATGCATTATGTAATACTAAAAAAAACACAATTTAGTTAGTTTGTTGCTTTTACCTTTAAAATTCAGTCAATTAGCTACATTGGCTAGAGCACAATGCATCATGGGTAGGCCATGAATCTTTATCTCACTCAGCAGCCCAAAGGACTTTGCAAATCAGGTATAAGATCATCCTGTAAACTTGTGTATTCTTAGCTTTCAGATATGCTTCCTCACACAATATGACAAAGTTATACTTACTGGCTGAGAGTTTAGTTTTTGACCTAATAATCTGCCTTCTATTGACAATGCAAGTCATTCTAATGAGACTGAATCTGTCAGGCCTCTGTGGCACCAAGAGGTTAGGCCTTGCAGTCATGGAAGTAATTGTCTTATATCTAATTTTACGCCACGTAATGTGGGTCCAGCTTCAAAAATCGCAGTCTTTACCTCAGTTCTAAGAAAACCTATGAAACCTTTATTAGGGGTAAAAGAGGAGATTAAGTTTCCCTGGCTTTACACCCTTACACATCAATGCCGATCAGAAAAAGAGTCTGTCAAAGCCCCTTAAGGTGAACATCTTCTAAGCTTTGACTTGGCTTTCAGTCAAAACGTACATGAAGCATGAGCCACTTAGCAGCCTAATCAAAGAAAATTCAGCTTACTGTCAGTGAGGGATTGACTGGCTTGACCTCTCCACTGATGGGTCATCTGTGCAGCCTCCATTCTTCTTTCTGCTGGAAGACCTCTGCCTTTATTTTGCTCTTAATATTAGTCAAACAAGAATAGCCTCAAGATTTTATTGTATATTATATTAATTGTATTAGTGATAAATTTATGAAATGATCTGTTTATAAGGTTGCTTTTTTGAGGGCTAATAATGAAAGTCCAGCTGCTATTATCTGTGGATAAGTCTGAGCTGACATGAGACACCCAAATCAGCAGCATGTCATTTGCAAGGTCCAGCAGGAGTCAGAAGGTGCAAACTGTCACAGCATATCTTTGCCATAACGTCTAGAAAGGACCAAGGAGTCACAGAGAGACTCTGTCTTTGCTAATGGAGCACATGGAGGGAGTGTCAGCAAGCATCGACACCACTGTTGGAAAGAAGGCAACGTGAGGAAGTTACGTGGGGCACCACTGATAAGGCCTGGGAGCCTCTAAATATTGGTAATGATAGTGGCTGGATGTTGGCCACCACGGTTGGGTGATCAGCTGACTGTACAAGAGACGAGTTAATGCATATTAGTATTCTGATTTGGGCTCAATCGTGACTCCTTTCTTTAGATATTGTTGCAAGGCAGATGTCTGGGTGCTGTCAGTGATGTGTGAGATTAGGACCAGATGGCCTCAAGTGGGAGGTGGAAGAGAAAGTCGAAGGAAAAGTGCATTATTGTGAAACAGTGTGACAATATTAAAGTGGAGATGGGTGGAGGCACTTTCTCTGTCATTGCTGATGGACGGGAAGCACACTAGGGTTGGTGTACTTATGATCACAAACCGGCTTAAGTAATCTGATGGGTTTTTTGGCAGCCTAATCACCTAATCAAGTCTTAGTATGCAACCGGATTTGAGTTCATAAACTTCACATTAAACAAAGGAACATGAAATGGTCCATTACTTATTACACTAACTCTAAATATCTTATTATTGGCAGCTGGCACTCTTGCTTTACAGTTTTGGCCAGTTGTGAATTATGATGTTGTAGTTCCCATTAACAGTAAGGCTTAACCACCGCAGATGATAATGGATCGTGTAACTTAGGGGGCTTTACACCCAAACATCTTGTTCTAAAGGATGCTGTAGTCACGTTCAGCGTAGCTACATTCGTGAAATTCACTACACAAAATGGACAAAATTCAGCTGTGTTTCATTACATTTTCTTACATAAAGCCTATCAGATTTTAAGCGTGGATGGGACTTTATGTCTCAATGCAGTGTCATGGATTGCTGATCCAGTAGACATCAGGCATAGTTTGTGCACGAAATAGTAATAATGTCGATGCTTTGCAATGGCTTCTTATTTCCTGGGTGCAATAAAAAATTGATATTTATTGTATAATTTCACAGTTCTTCACATTGTTTCTCTAAGCTCATGAAAGGTATGGATAAATGAATGCCTTTACTCTCCTGTTCAGCTGACCACAGAACAGTTGAGAACACCAGAATATGGATCCAGTGTGGCAGGTATTCATTTGTTCTGCTGATCATCAATATTGCAGCATTGGACTCCCTGGTGTTTTATCTTTCTTGGCTATGATCTCATATAAATTGTCTATGTGGCATTTGCTTGCTAATGCACTCTCAGTTATAGCCAGTGCTATAGTCAGGTTGGAATTCTCTGTAGAGGAGATCTTTCAGATTTTGCTATCCAAAATCCAATTCAGGTTGTTTGTTGGATGGTGTTTCTGGGTGTTTTTCTAATTTGTATAACAGTATACAGTACATCAGTTGTTCTCAAACCTTTCTGCAGACACTGTGAACGAACACATGCTGTGTGATGTACAACTGAAACATGTACAGTTCTGAAACTTATTTTCAGAATTCCGTTCCATTGATTTTGTGTTTATTTTTATGTCTTAACAAGGTGAAAACAGTCAATAGTAATCAACGAAAAGACAGTATTTGTAGTGATGGGACAAATGAGAGTTCAAAAGCCATAGTTGGTGGGAGTATCTTGAACTAACTAAACTATCTTGGAACTAAATGAGGCTTCAAGACCTGTGGGTGGTGGGAGTATCCCAAACTGGTAATTCTGGTTCCTCCCACCCACTGCAGTTTTTGAAGCCTCCTTTGTCCCATCACTAGGTATTTATGTAGGGTGAAAATTTAGTGGTCAGACTGGGAATAAAGAGCTGATTCTGAAAGGAACAGCTGTGGAGTGTATACTCAGCGGAAGGGGAAGGGTGCCTGTAAGTATGGCCGCCCGTATGATTACGTCCTGGGTTGCAGGTGCGGCTGGTCATTAACGAGAAGGGCCTCCTGTGCGAGGAGCGTGACGTAAGCCTCCCGCTGTCAGAGCAGAAGGAGCCCTGGTTCATGAGGCTGAACCTTGGCGAAGAGGTGCCCGTCTTCATCCATGGAGACACCATCGTCAGTGACTACAATCACATCATCGAGTACTTAGAGAAAAACTTTGTCGGAGGTATTTCAATTCAAAATGAATTTGTTTTTCTATTAGTACTATTATTTGTTTGCATTGCAATCTTTAGAAGAGTTTGCGCCGTCCCCAAATTTTCACTGTTGGCTTTTCCTGTGTTATTCTACATGTTTCTGCTCCATGTTCCCTCCTATTTTACAGCTCATCTCAAAAAATATAGTTTCAGGTACCCAGGTTTCACTCATTAGGCAGAATACCAGACATTCTCTGGGTCCATTTAGTAAGATGGTTGAAAAGTTTTATTGTCTTGTATCTCTGTTAGTTAATGATTTCCTATTCATTCATCCCAATGGTACTACAGCTATCCGTATAATCACTTACATGCTCTCAGAGTACCACTTTACAACAGTCATAAGGAGTAACCGACATACAAAGCTTAAATGAAAACTGGATTAATTAGTGAGACACCAAAGGGGAAATGAGCTGGAAAGGGTCCACCTTACTATGCTTTTGAAATTTCAGTTTTAGGTTCTTAGTATCCCGTAACAGGCACCAAATCAGAGTTTTGGCGGTGACATAGAAAACACTGCACGCTGTTCAGAAGATGTGCTGTTCTGTACAGCCACTAACTTCTCCATACCGATGACAGATATTGGACAGGTCCCAAATCATGTATATGATGATGAGGTGTCAGGTTTTTCATAAATATTTGCCTTGGACTGTGCTGTTTACAAAAGGTTTCTGTCCTCGTTGCGAAAAGTGAAGCTGATCGTTGTCCCAAGCAGCCTTGGCATAATTCAATTTCAGAAAAAGTCATGTAGTTCTCAAATTAGCACTATCAGCAGGACATACCCATTTCAGCTCTCAAAGAGCAGTGTAACGTGCTAAGCAGGTGCGTCACATTGCCTGTCAAAGTTTCTGGTCTACCCATGCTGCTAAGGAGGTTGCATTGATCAGAATTGATGATTAGTCTGGATTAGTGAGGTGCTGAAGATCTTTAATGATAACATAACCTGTACGTTTGTGGCCTACGGTAATGTCTGGTCTGACTTTGGAAGCTTTACTAGGTGTATCTCTAAAAGCACATCTAGTCCTCATAAGCTGCAAAAACTGTTGTGACCATGGGTGTCATTAGGTTAGGTGATGTTAGGTGTTGGGCCTCCCAGTGCTTCATTCCCAGTCCTTAAGTAGGACCGAGTGCCTCATTCTAAACCCTTATATAGGACCAAGGGCCTCATTTCCAGTCCTGGTATAGGACCGAGTGCCTCATTCTAAACCCTTATATAGGACCAAGGGCCTCATTTCCAGTCCTGGTATAGGACTGAGTGCCTCATTCCCAATCCTTAAATAGGACCTGCCTCAGAGCCGCATGTCCAAAACCAATTGTAACCCTTTCTGTAAGCAGATGCTTGTTTTGTTTTCTTGAGTATTTTTGCCAAACCTACCATCTTTTGCTTTCGTTCCTGGCTCGTTGCTTTTTTTTAAATCTGTCTCCACTGCCCTCCCCTGGTAAAGTCTCCATTCCTTCCACCCATTCCCCATCATGTAATTCCATTCATTGTCTGGCGTGAAGCAAGTCTTACAAAAACATACTCATCCTTTTTGATCTATAACAACAATCCTAAAGGGAATCGATCTGCCTTAAAAAAAAATCAGCAACCTTAAAGACGTAAGATGAGCCTGACGAGGGTAAATCGAAGACCAAAACCAGGCTGTCCCTGGAGTACAGGTACATCCTGTCCTTCGCATTGCCCTCTGATGTCACTGCTCTGTGTGGATTCGCCGGGGTCCAGGCTGATTAAGCAGCAGTTTGGTAAGCTGCCAGTGGACAGACCTGAGAACAGGACATCTACTCAGTGTGCCTCCAGGATAGTCCTGCTTTTAGCTTAACAAAGGCTTGCTCACATTGTGGTCATCACAATCACAGCAGCAGTAATTAGATTCTCCCTATTAATGGTCGCGGGTCGAAATCAATAGCTGATAGTGTCTTTCATGAATAGTAAACTTACTTTAAAATTTTCAGTGCTAATTAAGATACATTTTTCCACATTAGCTGCTGACTCTTATCTGTGTTGGTTTGCCTGTGCGTGCGGTCTGTATATGTGTGTGTGGCTGTGGGCATTCCAGACACGCTGACCCAGCTGATCCCTGACTCCGGAAGCCCGATGCATGCGCGCGTAATGCAGTACCGGGAGCTGCTGGACGGACTGCCCATGGACGCCTACACGCACGGCTGCATCCTGCACCCCGAGCTCACCACCGACTCCATGATCCCAAAGTACGCCACTGCTGAAATACGTAGTAAGTGATACGAGCGTTCGGCCTTCTGGTAATGGAGACCGTTCTCAGGCACAGTGATGCGGCCTGGATGGGGGAACGGGGCATATTGACAAGTTACCCTCTATCCCCGCAAAGCCATTAAAGTGAGACCCAATACTTGTTAGGCCAAACAAACATCTTGACTGTATCCTCCACTTACAGTCCAAGACTCCCCAAATGTCCAATTGTAATTTACTGTCTTCTTGGCCGCTTAAAGGTAGCTGACTTTAATAATACTGATGTGGCTCATCATCAGTTTTTGCCGTCAGTAAGAAAGTTGGTGCCATCTTACATGTCGACCTTAAATGTCGTGTCTCAGCAGGGAGTTTCCCATACACAGAAAAATACAGTGATTCCAAGAGTTTAATGCCAGGCCCCTGGGCGTTAGGCTGTCCAGAACATAGAAGTCTTACAATGGATTAAATTAAATCTAGCAGCAGGCTTTTATTATAATATGATATACTTTAGCTTCTGTAAATCAAGCGAAGGGGCAGTATGGCAAAAAACGTGTAGACTTAGGAAGAGGCCTAAAATACTATTTCATAGATGTACACTGTTTTTGGTAATGTCTAATAGTTCATTCACTAACGTGAAACAGTTGTCATGTGTGTTAACTTCTGCACAAGGCCTTAAATGACACCTGTCACTATAACCAGACATCCCCACATAAAAAATCCGTCTCATTCAGCCTGCATGAAAAAACAGAGCAACAGGTTTTGCCTTTCTGCATACAAATTTTACTGCCAGCACAGGAGAAATTGATGAAACAAATGTCTACGTCTGATCAAAGATGTTCACTGTTTCAAGTTAAAATGAGAGATTGTCATCAGCCTTCTTCTTGGAAAACAAGATATCAGAAAGTATGAATAAATTTCATAAAACACAGAAGAACCCTGAGATATACCATAAAATATACGTATCATGAGTACAGTTTTTTTCATAAATAACCTAATTGTTTCTTCTTGCTGTAAGTTGAATGCCAGCCAGTATTTTTTTAGCTAGCTAAAGTTAAAATGATCAAAGAAAACGTAAATTAAACAGTAAGAGAAAATACAGAAGTAAATTCAAAAATGTTAACACTGGTTTAAAAAAAGACTGCGGTCATTCTGGATGTCACTGAGCACTGCACAATGCAAACTGGACCCCAGCTGCTGTGTACGTCACGTTGTGTGAATCGTTACACCAGCACTGGGCGCCAAGTGAAGCGCAGGGAGGAAAAAGCAGTCAGAATGAATTTTAGGGTTACGCCAAAGCTGTATCATGTAGGAAACCAGTAAAATAAGAATTAGAAGGTTTCCAAATGTAAGGACTATTAAATATTTTTATTAGCAAGGACTGCTGAACCAGAAATAGAACCACACAGCTTCCTTTTAGCGGAGATCTCCCAGCAGTCAGCAGCTGGTGAATGGAGACTGAGGACTTAAACAGGCTGCCCCAAGGTGAGGATAAGTGTTAATTGATTGCGGGTATCACACTCTCTGTTCCCCAGAAGCGGGTCAGTTTCTCCCACACCGCACGGTCGTGACACTGAATGTTACCTACTTTGTGCTAGTTAATTCTTTTACATCTGTTAATATCCCTTGGCACTCGGCCTAGAGTGTTGAGTTAAAAGCTAACAAAGGTGCAAATAAAACAAATTAGCCAAGGGTAATGCTACTTCTGCTCTAGAGTGACCACCCAGATGTGCTCCTCCCTGGGACACCTGGATAAAGAGCTACATCTATGCTAATGATGTCTTCTGGAAATGCCTTGTCAGACTCCTGGGTCGTTCTGGGGACAAATGTCTAAGGCTGCCTCCAAGCTAATGGTACCTCCTGGGTATGTTCCTCTGCAGGACATCTGGCTAATGCTGCCTCTGAGCTGATGAAGCTTGATCACGAGGAGCCCCAGATCACAGAGCCCTACCTGTCCAAGCAGAAGAAACTCATGGTAAGGAAAGCCTTCTGAGATATGATGGGGATCATCAGGGTTAAATTGAACAAAATTAACAAACTGTCCGGTAACAAACGTGAGGCTCTACAGCAAGAGCCGGGATTATGAAATGTCAAGAACCGGAAATAATAAGAGAGATGGGGGCACACAATGGGCAACACTGTTTCATCACCTCTCCAGGGCTGGAGGGTGGAATCCCACCCCTGCTCTTTGTATGGAGCTTGAACATTCTCTGTGTGTGTGTGTATCATGTCTATATTATGTTGTAGGGACAAAATGTCCCCAGGAGGTAATAAAAACCTGACATTTTAACCACGTAGAGACAAATTAATTTTATAAAAATCTGTGAATGCAATCAAAAAACCAAAGTCAAAAGTCTTGTATTTTGCTAAGTTTCTTATGGTTAAGGATAGGGTTGGGTAAGGGGTAGGGTTGTCATACTTAGAATTAGGGTAAGGCTCATAGAAATGAATGGAAGGTCCCCATGAGGTTAGAAATACAAATGTGTGTGTAGTGATGGACTGGCATCCTGTCCAATTTATTAAAAAGGAGAATAGAAATAGAAAGATGTAGTTTGAGTTAAAGCGGTTTCGTTTCACCTATCCATCTACCGACCTCTTAAAGAGTTCAGTGGCAGAGTAGTTTAGTTTCACCTGTGCAGAATGGAAAAATGTAGCCATATGTCTTGAGCTGAGCTATCGGATTTTGTGGATTTTATTGGTGTTGACATTTAGCTGACTAGTTGATGCTCTTATTTAAAGTGAAATAAGTTGTGCTAGAGCAAGGTCATGTGACGTGAAGATCAATATGTATTCAGTGTGTAGTTTTTAAATATTCATTGGTACTGAAGTGACTAATCTGCCATCATGCAGCTAACTGGATTTTCCTGCTCTGTTAGCCAAACAAAAATAGAATAGAATAGAATAGAATAGAATAGAATAGAATAGAATGATGTCATTTCTCCCTGAGGTCTCAAAACTTCCAAACAGAAGTGGAGAGTCAGCCAGTGTCCAACTGGAGCAGTTGGGGTTAAGGGCCTTATTCAAGGGTTCAAAGGTTATAGGATTACTCTGCAGCCCACGGGATTCAAACACACAACTTTCTGGACATGGGCATTGCTACACACCGGCCAAAGTAAGTAACTTAAAACTGACATCCAATGTGGGACAGAACTTGAATATAAATAGGTGTGAAACAAATACGAAAGGAAAAACAATTCCATGACAGTCACAGGTCAGTTTTCAGGAAAAACAGACAATGTGAAGGCTCCTGAGAGAGAGAGAGGGAGAGGGAGGGAGAGGGAAAGAGAGGGAGAGAGAGAGAGAGAGAAGGAGAAAGGGAGAGAGAGAGAGGGAGGGGGAGAAAGGGAGAGAGAGGGAGAGAAGGGGCGTGTTCTCTTGCAATTCTGAACATGGCAGGGCGGAGGAGGGGGGGGTGGGGAGGAGGTGGGGAGCGCGGGGGGCGCCGGGGGAGAAAGAGAGAGGGG
>JAACJT020000086.1:4488098-4571754 GCA_009936485.2 Gymnarchus niloticus | reverse complement strand
ACCAAAACCTCCAGTTGCTAAGGAAGGTAGCTAACAGGGCATGAACACTGTACACCAAAACCTCCAGTTGCTAAGGATGGTAGCTAACAGGGCATGAACACTGTACACCAAAACCTCCAGTTGCTAAGGAAGGTAGCTAACAGGACACGAACACTGTACACCAAAACCTCCAGTTGCTAAGGAAGGTAGCTAACAGGACATGAACACTGTACACCAAAACCTCCAGTTGCTAAGAGGGCATGTGCATAAGCTATAATAAGATATAGTACACAAAGTATAATGTTAAAAAAAGATAACCTAATGTGGGTTAAAGGTGGCTGTGGGTGTCTGTGGGCTAACGTGTCAGTATGTGTATTTGCATTAGGCCTTTACGGTGTTAAGATAATGAGGGACTTCAAATTTGGCTGAATCCTTCTGCTGCTCAGGATTGTCTGTCTGGCCAACAATATCTTTCAAACTTCTTTCCCGATGGAGCAATAGAGCATCGATTGGCTGAAAAAGTAAATCGTGGGCCGTTCAGGTAGTGAACGTAAATTGATGGGACCTGCTGTCAAAATGTACTGTCAGCAAAATGCCGGTTAATCATTAAAGGTGTATTATCAGGAATCGTGATTGATTTACGAAAAGCAATGGTTTAAATGTTTATTGATGCAATTGTTTACTTATTTAGTGTACAGAAGGCTACTTGGGTTTTTATGAGTTCATGGCTAATGTGGGGTAAAAATTGATATTTGCTACAAATTTTTTTTTTGAGAGGACAGCAGTAGACCCACCTGTGGTCATTTATGTTTAATGTTATCGCTACTGTGGATCACAGAACTGACGGACAACACGGCACAGGCCTTGAACAAAATGTTGTACTGCTAGCACACGTACAGAAGGAGGAAGACTTATAGTGAAAATGCTGCCTTTCAGATTAAACTGTGTAATACATATTTCATATTCATACTAATATTGCACACTTGTATTTGATGTACAGGGTGTTGTCGTGATCATATATGAAGACACATTACACATGTTATCATGAAGTCCATCAGTTTAGCTGTGCTACGTTGTTATTAAATCTCACATTTCCCTGTACTGCACATGTGCATAACCGCAACATAGCATCTGCTAGCTTTGTTAATTTGTACAATGGAGATGTGCTGTCCTTCCTTAGAAGCAGTTCATCTAATTAAGACAGTGAAATGATGTTATTTGCTATTCATGTATTTGCTATGCATTTGCAGCCTTTATTTGCTGAAGTGTTTATTGCTCACTGATGTTGTACTTAAAAAGAAATATTTTATAGAGGCTGTGCAGTATTAGGAGCTGGTGGTTTATGATTAGCAAAGTAGGTTAGGGCAATTGGAGCTTCATAGATCACTGTTTTAGTTAATCTTTACAGAGATACAGGCTCTGGTTCTGTCGACTTGAAGCATTCTTGGGCCTCTGTAACCCGAAGCCCCGCACCACAGAAAACAAGGTATTCCCACCCATAAGAGTTCATTGGGGGTCTTGCGTCTCAGTAGCAGCCAGAAGGTGAAGGTGCCTTGATGGCATCCAAATATACCAACGTTGACGTTCACATGCTTTTACAACCATAAAATTAACGTAATGTTTCAGTGGAATATGCCCATTTCGGGTTTTGATAAAATTGTTATGTTTTTCTTTTAAAATTCGATAAAAAGAACGCACAAAAAAAATGAAAATTCTACTTAAATACTCCATAGAGAAGGCCTCTGTTTCTGATTTTTATCAAATATTTATTTGTTCAGACTGTTTTCTGGAAATGTGTGTGTCACTGTGACAAATCAAGCCTCTTGTATGAAGTTTTTCAGTTTTTATGTCTTTTTGTCTTCTACAAAGAGGATAAATAAGAAAATAGGCTAGTCAGAATGAATTTCAAACATGAAATCAATGTCATTTTAATGATCTCTTTCTGAAGCTTCGTAGGTGCCCTTGAACCATCAGCGCGTACTTTTCAAAGTGATTAAATGTGACACAAAACGGTTTGTTCTCAGCTCTGCCGTTTTGCTGGAGTGTTTAGAGTAGACAGACTGTAGCAGCAGCTCAGAGCTACAGTTTGACCCAGCAGTACTGTCCTGTAACAGTAAATTTCTACCATCTGTATTTGGAAGTGAGTCTCAGACTCAGACAGCGGGAGGGGGCAAATTAATAGCACAAAATCGACTCAGTTTTGTTAGCCTGACAAAACAACTTACCGTCCTGTGGGCTGGAAGACATTCTATCTCTCTATTTTCCCCAGAATATCACCAAGTATGGATTTAAGAGTGACAAACGACATTGATTTTAACAAAAATAATTGCGGAGGGAACCTTAAACATGAAAAGATGCTCTGACGGCCAGAGGCCTTCGTAGTCTGTTTACAGATAGTCATCAGTTGACGCAGTTCTCTCTAGTTCATCATACTCACATATCTCCTCCATCTCCCACTGTCAACCACTACTGGCTTCTTCCTGGACTCAAATATGCTGCTACAAGCACATTGCTTCCATGTCTTTCTTCCTCTTATCGACACGTCCCTGCATCATAAAACAGCCTGTTTGTTTGTGCTGGTGCTCTTTTAAAACAAAACGGTCTCCTTTATATTCCATATGCCGTCTCGCTTCCAGGTCACGGTGATTTCCACCCTCGTCAGCGACACAATTAATTTGTTTTGTGGCAATGCCTCCTCCCAAAGTGATTGCACCTCTGAAATGAAAATGTGTCTTTCGGGAGAAGGTACAAATAGCCACTGCGTTCAAATGGAGTTTGGTCAGTGGTCGGAGACTGCTATTCCGAAGAAAGACAGGACTTTGTTCACAAACTGGAGTTTGAAGCTTCAAAGGGGAAAATAGCAGTGGAGTTACATCAGTCTTTGAGCCCTTTGCTGTTGACTTTTAGCCACAGGCAGTCTGGATGACTGATTGTAAGAAAGGACTTAGTTTATTGTTTTGGAGAGTGAGACCAGAATATTGAAGTCTTCAGTTCAGGCAGACGTCTCCTGCAATCCAGGCACCCATACCTCTGGAGAGACCTGCTTCATCCACCAGAGGAGAGATGTTCATTTTAGCCACTTCCCAGAGATATTTATAAAACTTTATCGATAAATAATATCATGCTGTGTTTCTTCATATTTCAGAATACATCTCCAGTGTTGAATGAAACTATAATCTCACTTATTATAATAGGTTTTTCCATACACGTGGTGCACGTTGTAAGGAGAGCAGCTAAACAGAACCATTTGATTATCTCCACTTCTTGTTCTCACTGTAATCTAGACTCCAGGCCCCTGGGAACTCTGATCAGGATTAGCATTTGGATAATGGATAGATGGATGGATAAATGACTGGGTGGATGGTGGCAATAGTATTAATATTAGAAATAGTAACAGTTTTAATGCAAATAGTACAACTGGTGGAAGTCGTAGTAATTTTTTTGTAATAGCTGAGGGTGTTTCTGTTGACAGTTACTTGGCTTTGTTGCGGATATTAGGAAGTGAATTGATGTCAAGTCACTGCTGGAAGGTGATGGTCAGTCATGGTGTCACACTTCTCTTTCATGCTCCATGACTCCCTAGGCATCCATGCTCTCTGACTGGGCTAGAGTGTCGGGTAACTGATGGGCTGATGAAAGAACTTGAATTAAAGCTCTCACATTCAAAACATCCACCAAATATCCACAAAAATGGAAATGCAGTTTGATCTGACTGGGTCATTGGGTGTTTGAAATACCTGCCCCGTTTCTCTTTTAAGTAAAGCATTTATAAGTGGGGTCTCCTCGGTATTTAAACGCCAATATGTTGTGCAAAAATCTAAAAAATTCTCTCACAGTTTGGCACGGTGTCAAGGAAAAAAGATTTCACCTTGTAGATTGTGTTTTATAAGGCTGTACGTTCCTGATATGAGAAGGTCATAGAAAAATGAAGATGTGAGCTGAGATAAGGGCTTAATAGCAGGGCAGATAAGATATTCCCCTTCAAGGTGAGTCATTCTCTAACTCAGCTTCTTCAGAAGTTTCAGATTCATACTTCCAACAGTTTGTGGATTTGGAGTCCATAGAGCGCAAAAGGCTCCCATTTCAGAAGTGGCCAGAATTCGCTCTTCCCCTCTGCATTTCAGCTGCTAGACTCTCGTGATCACTGGTTGATAGTCTGCGGCAAACGTCTAATTTGCTGTGAGTGTGTGTGTGTGTGTGTGTGTGTGTGTGTGTGTGTGTGTGTGTGTGTGTGTGTGTGTGTGTGTGGCGGGAGGGCAGGAGATCTTTCTTTACATCACCAAAGAAAGAATTAACTATCCGTTGGGATAGCCGAGTAACCTGAGCCCAATTTTATGGGCCAGAGAAAGTCGTCATCTTCCAAGTACGTATCAGGCTTCCAGTTTGTAACCCAAAGGAACACTGAGATATAATAAAAGTGAAAGCCGCCGGTGGAAGACTGTTTATGGGCACAACAGGTATGCAATGTGACTACTCTCAGTGAAAGGCTCGGAATCTGTTATTGTGCGTCAAATTGATATATGGCCATAACTGTCCCAGGAAATGCCCAGTTAGATAAATGGGTAAAACTAAAACTACTATGGGAAGAAGTGTCAGTTAAGCAGCTAAAGGTAAAGTGAATAATCATGATATACTATTGTTACTACAGAGGGAAAATTAGCACTAAATAGTGTTGACCAATCAGAATAAATGGCACAAAAGATTTTCATCCTTTGATTGGTTTTTATATGTGACGGATAAGCAATGCCACACCAAATTAGGCATCATACACGCTGTCTAACCTGAAGAACTGTGAAATAAAGCATGGGAACCGAATGCATGCCACACACAGGAACTTATGAAACTTGCCTGGCTGTGTTTGTGCCCTGAAGATCATTGACCTTTTGGTTTGCAGTGCTACTTTCCCTTCTTCAAATAAATGGCTGATTCCTGCCATGTCACCTTTGCATGAGAGGGGAGAGGAGTGTTTCAGGGAGCCACGCCATATCATATCAATCAGTATTTATGGGATAGTTCAAGATGATTTCTGGATGACAAGATGACTTGCCAAAAGAAAACAAACTAAAAAAACTTTTCAAACACAAATGACAACAATTAGGGTTGTTCTGAAAACAAAAAAGCCACCTAGATTTCATTAGGCAGCAGTTAATCTTGTCATTCAAATGTGTTCTTCTGAATTCATGGACGACTTCTGGCTCGCAATGCTATAGTGAAGCCTGAGGTGTATTGGTAGTATGACACAGTGTTTTTTTTTTTTTTGGTTGGCCACCCTGAAACAATTAGCAGACGTCCGAAATGTAGAACAATCTACGATACTTATCTGCACTTTCTGAGTGTGAGAGTTTATGAAGGCACAAACATCCAAATTTTCCCCCATTCCTTATACAACCCCAGTTTAGGAATTTAGTTTTCTAGCCGACTTGTTTTCAGAATAAGTTACTTGCTTTCCAGTTTAAAATAGTTGAGAATAACTGGCTGTTATTTCAGGTAATTTTCCACACATACTGTACATTACATGTGAGATTGACTTGTTCCCCCTTTTCTGTTTTGACCAGTAGTCATGAAAGAGTTATCAGATGAGCTGTAGAATAATCGATTATATCGCTATTACAATCCAGCTCCCATGAAGCCTCGGAATTTGTGGCCAAACACTCAGTGGGCACATAACCTTCAAAACTATTTTCAGCTGGTTGAAACCAGCCAAAATAGCTGCAATAATGACTGATCACACCTACTCATGAGGCACAATGAGGAGTTTTATGGCCCTTGTGACAGATTGGTTGAACGGGAAAGAAATCTCATCAGTCCCATTGCTGCTATCACTCTAAAAACCAGCCCAGGTTCCCCGTTGGATAGGTGGCTAAAAATTAACCAAGTAGCTACCCCACCTCTCTGTGGACAGGAGACCAGCCTTGTCAATCAAACCTCCATGTCCCAACAAACTCTTCTCACCGTTAGAGGTGTCACTTGAGGCGGGGCCTGGGGCAGAAGGGTGGGCCAGGGACCCAGGTACAGACAAGTCTGTTCCCCCAGTCTGTGCTGGCTGAGAATGCGTTTATCCAAAGCACTGGTCGACATGGACATGGCTGACTACAGCGAGGCTCTGGACCCAGCCTACACCACGCTGGAGTTTGAAAACATGCAGGTGCTTGCGATGAGCACAGGTGAGTCATTTCTGAGGTTAGGTTCTGGACTTTGAGTTTGGACATCGGCTGTTAGACCTTAGCATCCTGTACATGTCACCATGACACGGTCACCTCAAGGGTCCAGCTGTGATGGCCTGCTCACACAGTCTCCGTCAGCCAACAGAAAAACGCCGTGCAGTGACAGGCATGACACTGGACTTGTGGACTGTGAAACTACATTTTAGTACAAAGAAGATTAAAAGCTTCAAACGTCTTTCGGGTCCTGTCGTCTGTCATCATCAGAATACAAAAGTAGACATTCTAAATGTTTAGTGTGAAAGAAATGATATTTTGCTTCACAAATGTGGTTATTTTTGGCAATGATTGTGTCCTGAAATTTCGCCATGTCAAATTGATTTTAAAGAAATATTAATGCATTCTCAGCACTCGTCATATTGAACAACACATTCCAAGCAAACATTCAAAGTAAACACGATGTTTGTTTTTAGTTTACCACTTTTTAATTTATTGAAGTCTGTTTGGTCTAATAATAAATTATTTTATTGCACAGAATGTTACACAGTGTTATACAGTCGATTGCAAAGTATCTGTTAAATGTTTTCACATTGATAGCTCAGGAACCCTATCTCTGTGGCGAATGTTGTAACTATTTTTACAAGTTAGTAATACGTTGTTCTTTGGCTGTGCAATGTTTCACAACTAGAGGGTGAGTGAAATGTTTTGCTGCTGAATTGATGCATATGAGGGAACAAACGATGATAATACCGGCTGATTGTCTTAGATGGAGTGATCAGATAAATGACATTTTTTGTCTAGGGTATAGTACATGCTCAGTCAATATTTTGTCAGTTTGTGTGTTCGGCTTTTTAATCATTCAGCTAGATAGCCGTCTGTCTGTCTGCCTGATGTGGAGAACATCGCCTGTCTTTGATCAGCTTGGATGGAATTCGTTTTGTATTAATGAAATCAGTGTTGCCATTGTCACCATTATACTGAAACAATCCCTTGTCAAAAACACTTGCCTAGTGAGTGAATCTTCAGCGGTGATGACTACACCCAGATAAGACATTCTGCTCTGTTCTTCTTCAGGGACAGTAACACTAAATGCTGTCATGTGCTTCCACTTCTGATGGTCAAGAAATGGTGTAAAAATAGAATAGCATTCGAGCCATTTTGAAATCTTTAAACAGCCGAACTTCACAGTTAATTCCTCAGATATGCTTAATGAAAGACAAAATTTTTGACTTGTGACAAATAGTTTTAGTAAAACTCAAATCTCCTTATTAATGTCCTTCACTGAGGATTTGAATTATATGAATAATATATATGCACTGATCCGACAAGATAGGGACTGAGGTTTCACAAACGTGTAAATATCCACTTTTGAAGATACCTCCGTGTGACCTTTCACCTAAAAATCTTGCCTGGATGTCCGTTTGACACACACCATGTTATTTAGCGTTATAAAGAACAGAATTTTGCACCTTTTCATTGCATTAAAAAAAATCCTGAATCCTTGGGTTTCACACATTCTTAGCATTAAGCTAAAAAAGGATTTGTTAAAGAGTGTAACATCAAGTACAACGGGGTTTTTTGCAATGACCAGCGAGTCAACTCCCAAAAAGTAGGGAGTGCCCCAGATATCTGACATTTTATGAGGGGTTTCCACACACCCTCCACTAAATGTGTCAAAGCACCCCAGCCAGGCGCTTTAGCTAACAAAGTGAAGGGCTTGGTTCGGTTCTCCATCTCCTTTGGCTAAAGTGATGCCCTACTTGACCAGACTTGCTGTTCGACAGCTCCCACAGATGTTGTGTGCTATTTATTTTCTTTGGAGTACCTAATTTATTATATGCTAGATTTCTTTCAGTAGAGATATAATACATAAGTCATTTCCTTTTAAATCTTTTGTTCTTATTATTTTGTGAACTTTCGTTGGCTGCTATAGAGTAGTTACATTCACATCTCCATGTTCAACTCGAGGACTGAGCCAAATTCAACATATGAAAATGTAATATGTAAAATCAAAGTTGATTTTTGGCAGCACACATCCAGAGACTGCCATTTAAACTATTTCTGAAAGGTACATAACTCACTGTTTCCCATTGAGTCCATGCTATTTGGTGTTTCTCTTCATGCACAAACTGTGCCTGAGGCATGGTTTAGGTCCATTCTCGCATTATCTTCCTCATGTTAAAGACACCTGAATGGTGGATCCCCCCCGGCTGTCATTTCAGACTCCTCGCCCACGGAGAGTGTCGGCATGAATGCCTCCCACCAGCTGGGAGCGGGGACCCTCTGTGCCATCTGCGGCGACCGAGCCACGGGCAAACACTACGGAGCATCCAGCTGCGACGGTTGCAAAGGCTTCTTCCGACGCAGCGTCCGCAAAAACCACATGTACTCCTGCAGGTACTGGCCCTCGTAGGTTATGTTTCACCTGCCCAGGCAGCTACTTGTTCCAGCCCGCTCTTCCAAACATACCCTGAGCAGGATACCCTCCCGTGTCACAATAAACATTAGGCTACTCATATTAAAGCAGATTTTCTCACTTTAACCCAAAGTGACTTCATGCAGGACAATTTTTAGCCATAAATTCATCTGAAAACAATTTTCACAAACCACTGTGCTCAAAGGGACAACAGCGGTGCCTTTTAGGGATTTAGCTGTTAGCTTACACCTGCCTTTACCTCTTTGCCTGATCATTAATCTACCATATACTGTCCTTGATATCGTCTTTGCATTAGAAATAAAGTAAGAAGCTGTATCTCATAGCGTCTGAAGCTGAAAGACGAGGCACAGCAATGGGAAAATCGGACAACAGTCACCTCGTGGAAAAGGGAACTTGTAAAACAAACAGCTTGTGACATTATAGTGACAAATGCGTCTACATTTAGCTACTTCTACTTTTCTCACAATTGGCGGCGTTTTATTCCCGCGTCAGCCTAGGACTCGCGCGGCGTCTGACTCCCGCTTTGTATGCATGCTAGATTCAGCAGACAGTGCATAGTGGATAAAGACAAGAGGAACCAGTGTCGATACTGCAGACTGAAGAAGTGCTTCAGAGCCGGAATGAAGAAAGAAGGTATTCGTTTCAAAAGCACATCCTGTAATTAAGCCTAAATTTCCGCTGCCCCAGGAAAAGCAAGCGCTTCTTCTGTCTTTAATATTTTTGGTAGATATTGCTGGGAGTTCTGTAATATTGCAATAATAATTAATTAATTAACTAATCACCAACCAGGGGTGGTTTGGGGCAGCCGGGTCTGTCAGCCAGTCAGAATCAGATGGGCAAGTAGCTTTGAAGCTCGGAAGAAGCCCATTGGATGAGTTCTTGGGCTGTGATGCAACAAGCGGTCGTTAATGTTCACTAGAGGCTGCATAAAAATGTAGGTTTGGCTTTTGCTGAGCAAACACTTCCACAGCATCATAACTCAACACTGATAAAAGTCCAAAGCCGTAAGACAGGATCTGTTTTAAAACCGGTGGTTGATTCTAACTTGAAGCCTTCAATCTCCTACGTTAGTATCTCTCACATAGTTTGTCAGTGCAGTCTGGTGATTTTCGTTTAGCAGTTTAATATTGTTATTTTTCACGCAGTTGCATTTCCCACAGTACACTGCAACAGAAAATAACAGGAACACAAAAAAAAACACTGATTTGATACCATATGTACTATTTTGGATTATGATGATACTCAAACCTCCATATTCACCCACAGTAAAATATGACAAATATATTTCACCAGTGGTGGCTGAGTGGACAGTACTGTTACTTCACACCTATATGGTTAACCCTGTGGGTGGAGTTGTATGTTTTCCCTCTTTTATACGGTTAAACTGTCACTGTCCAGAGATATGTAGATTATAAAGCTTCTGTCTCTAAATTGTAGTGTGTGTGTGTACATTCCCTATAATAGAATGCTGTACCATCAAGAGGGTCTTGTACCCAATGCTGTCTTGAGAAACACCTCTGGGGTCCACCCGCAGCCCTAGATAAGGGTTTAAAAGATTTCCGGATATGTATTGCTGGGAAGATTTGAATGACAGGGCAATCGAAATCCTTAAGGCCTTGCATTGCATTAAAGTTTTGTAAAATGACTTTTACTCTCAAAGTAATAGATTTGTTTTCTCCACAGCTGTACAGAATGAGAGAGACAGAATCAGCACTAGGAGGTCCAGTTATGAAGATAGCAGTTTACCTTCCATAAATGCTCTCATCCAGGCTGATGTTCTATCAAGACAGGTGGGTTTAAACAGTGGATCTCTCTCAATAGATGTGGATGCCAACAGACTGTTCATTGAATACATACACATACGCACAAATGCGTAGTACTGTGCAAAAAAATCTTAGGCATGCAATGAAGATTAAGTTTAAATACTGCTTATGTTGTTATAAAACTATGACTTCATGCTGGGCCAAAGTGTGTCACTTTGCATATCTGAAACCATGTCTTTGTGTCACCCCAGAATTTAGAGTCACCATCCAACATACCCTTGTACTCATGGAGTTCAACTAGATGTGCACCTTTTTTGGCTAATCAGTACCTCCTAAAGTGAATAAACTGCTTAAGTTCTCAAGTTATGGAATGGCTGGGGTGCTTTTGAGAGGTTTGGGAGCAAAAGTTATATTGTTTTAATCATCCAACCAGATATCAGTAATATTTTGGAGAACAGAAGAAATTATTTTTACTTTTTTTTGTATTACTGTTTATTTGTCTCTGTTCTAATGTTAAATTGTTCTTTTTTCCCTAACGAAATATACAGTTACTGCTCAGATAAATGGCCTTAAACATTTTCTCGGACTGCCTAAGACATTTGCACAAGACTGTATGTATGTGTGTCCCTGTACTGTCCCTGTTATGATACAAATGAAATGGGTCAATTTCCACAAGTCTCTGATAGCTGTTTTTTCTACCAGGAATCCGTAATTATACATGACTGAATACATCTGATGTCAGCTAACACTGTGACCTTTTGACCACAATTGAATAGCAAATTTTCCAAAATTCACTCAGTCCATTTTTTATGATTATTGAGCTGAGTCTACTAATGTCCTATTATGCAGCGTCGTTATATGGGAAATGCCGTAACACGTAAATCAGTAACAGGAAAGCCCAAAACAGAAGAGAATTTACAGCATGTATTATTTACAGCAGTAGTTAAACGGCAAAAAATTAAAAAGTCAATACTCTTCAACATATTCCAAACATATTCCACTGACTTAGTGAGTTTTTGAAAGTAAATCCTCAGTTGTTCCTATGGCAGTACATGATCCCACACTATATTGTAGGACATTATCTTGACGAAAATGAACAATTCTGAAATTAAATGACAACTGAAACATTGCAATAATAAATCATGTCTACTGGAGCAAGCACACCATCTGCTGTGTTGAGCTGATGTCTTCAGTTGCACAGTATTATTGTGGTTCAAAGATGATTATAAGTGAAGCGTGAGCCTGCTCAGTTGCTACTTTCCTTGTGGCGATCAATATGATCCATGTCAGACGAGCCCTGCAGAACGCCTGGAGGTAGCACCTCCTTTCCCCCCCAACATGCTCCTCATTCTGGGCACCCTGTGCCCTTTCAGATCTCCCCCACGGTTCCCATCCTGAACGGCGACATCCGGACAAAGAAGATGGCGACCATCACAGACGTGTGCGAATCCATGAAGCAGCAGCTCTTGGTCCTGGTGGAGTGGGCGAAGTACATTCCGGCTTTCTGTGACCTCCCTCTGGACGACCAGGTGAGGTTACCATACGCCCAGGAGCAAGTGGAGAGATGCAAGTGGTCCGGCTGCTCCACCCATGAAGACAGGGTCTCTGTCATCACATTAAGCACGTCAATCTTGAATGAGGGTGGAGGATCCCCAGGTGGTGCAAATTTAGTTCGGGCATGGTGCCTTAGGTAAGCAGGACTAGCCTGATTTGCACCAGGGAAAACTCTGAGCTATATAAATTGGTTAATAAATAATAGTTAAAAACATACTATGACTAATAATCATCATCATCTTCATCATGTGATTAACCAACATGTCATGATGTATGTTCCTTGCCCTTTGTCCTGCGCTAAGATAAGCCCCAGGCTAACTCTCATGCTACAATTCATACAAAGCACAGATGACTCAGTATTAATGTAATAGGCCGTGTTGTGCAGTGGTGTCAGGAGTACTGTTCCTTCAAGGGTTAAATAGTCACTAGCTCCCAATGATTTAGGAAGACGTTCCCTTCCAGAGCACGACGTGAAATCTTCCCTGTGAGTTCGTCTTGTGCCTGCAGTCATCAGCATCTCATCTGTTAGCCACAAAACAATAGAAAATGGGTTCTGGAGTCTGAACCAGTTGGGTTAATGTGTTTTCATGTGTTCTCCTAGAATATGATGAACTGGTTTTAAAGTTATATTGTCTCCCATGTAGTCCAGAATCATTAACAACTTGATAAACAGGGCTTAGTAACTGATTTGTGGATTTTGAGTAACTTCACAAGTTGGCATGTGAATCGTCTCACAGCGAGCCATAAGGATCTCTAGATCTAGTTCCAGACCTTTGACCTTTAGGAGGTAGGAAACTCCTCTGTGTGACTGTATCTATTTTTCTGTGGGGAAGATGATTTCAATAAGCTATCATCCATCACTGCAGTTCAACAATTTCAGAGAACTGATTTAATTCCAAGGTGAACTACAGGAGCTGGAACATCTGCCTTATCAATAGCTACAAAGACTGAAGATAACCATTGCGTTTCTTTAAGGACCATCAATATTTCACATCTACATTACATTGCAGTCTTGCTTATATCCTGTTTTGGAGATCTCATGGTTTTCTGTTGGCGGGGTTCAAACGCTTGTGTTTTCCAAAAGAACATCAGGATGTTTGGACACTGAAAATCCTTCTCTAGCTTATAATTATGACCTAATAGTCTCCCGCCAAGCTTTATGGGTATTGTGTTCATACATACAGAACACTGCTGTATTAATACAAGTATGAGATTTACCCTTAACCATGTAAGCTTGCTGGAAGGTTCAACGGGGCCCTGTTTCTTTCAGGTGGCCCTGCTGAGAGCCCATGCAGGAGAACATCTCCTTCTAGGGGCTGCTAAGAGGTCAATGCTCTACAAAGATCTGCTGCTCTTAGGTAAATGCCTCGACCTTGCTTCTGGGAGGAGTCAAAGACGCATTTAAGAAATGATTTTTTAATGCATGGAAGGGTATGTTGGAATCTCAGCTGTAATCTGGTTGTAGCAAAATTCTTGCTGATAAAGTATATGAGTAATTGTGTACATAGTGTGCTAAATCATTCAGTGCTATTAATACACTGAGAGTAGCTTTGATTTGAATTAACACTGGTATAGCATTACAAGCATTTTTCTACACTGGTAAATACATAAATACGGAGGTTTTTTATGTTTTTAAATTGTAATTCAGATTGTTTTCTGTATTTTGTTGTATACGTATTGCTAAGGTTTATTTCAAATGAAAAATAAGCACAACCACATTCTTAACTGTTTTTAAAGAAAAATAATTCATGTAGTGGCCAGCAAAACATCTGTTTTTATGCAGCACACATTTTAACTATTAACACATTTAATATATTTCGCATTCATGGTTAATTATTTGTCATGTGCTTTTCTCCTTCGTTATTATTGAATAGTTTCTCACTTCATGCAAAAACAGCATGTTTGCCTTTTTTCTCCTGCAGGAAATGACCATATAATTCCACGTAACTGTCCTGAACTGGAGGTCAGCCGAGTGGCAGTACGGATTCTCGATGAGCTCGTGTTGCCCTTCCAGGACCTCCAGATAGACGATAACGAATATGCCTGCTTAAAGGCCATTGTTTTCTTTGACCCAGGTACAAATACATCATGGCCTAGTTTGGAATAGAGTGAAAACCATTTTTGATAACATATCACTCTCCTTTTGTTTTCTTTTAGCATTTTTCACTGGTGTTTTCCTAATATCTCATGCCACTACATTGAATCGCTTATTGTTTTGTGGTCAGTCATGGCCCAAAATGAATAATATGTCAGCTAGTACCTGAGGAATTTCATACACGTAGCATGTAAGATTCCCTTACCGGTGCAAGGTAAAACAACATAAGAATTGAATCTAGAGCCATCCAATACTTTTACTGGCTACGTAAAATGGGACAGTACAGTAAGACAATGTCTTCTACAAAGGAATCTTGTCTCTGAGTCATTTCAATCGATGCAAAGTACAGCAGGACAATAGTATGTTAATGGTTGAAACGTGTTGTTTGTTTTATGATAACCTCGGGGTAGCTACGGTTAAGGCATTGGCTCCACTTCTTAGCCAGAATAAACAGAACCCCAGGAAAGTCACAAACATCTCGATAGATTGAAAACAGGTGTTGACCAGATCATCAGATTACAGTTGTCTTAGAGAATGGTTTTTTGAATGTATGGCTCTTGATATCATGTCTTAAAATTATCATAGATGGTGCAAATTTGTTGTTTACCAAAAATGGAATTCAGAGATAAAAAAAATGGTTAGGCGGGTGGCATAAGGATGTTTAGAAAGGGACACCATCAGATATGAAAACATACACCAAAAAGGAGAATGAAAACCAAAGGTACTGTAGACAGGCCAGGAAGCTGAAAAGAACCCTGTGGACTGAACCTTCTAAACAGTTCCTAACCATTCTCCCCCTCTTCTTCAAGATGCCAAGGGCCTCAGTGACCCCGGGAAGATCAAACGCATGCGCTATCAAGTACAGGTTAGCCTGGAGGACTACATCAACGACAGGCAGTACGATTCGCGCGGTCGCTTCGGCGAGCTTCTCTTGCTGCTCCCCACGCTACAGAGCATCACCTGGCAGATGATCGAGCAGATCCAATTCGTCAAGCTCTTCGGCATGGCCAAGATAGACAACCTGCTGCAGGAGATGCTTCTCGGAGGTAATCCGGCCTGATAGCGTATATTTTTATTCATAATATTATCGCGAATGAATACGGTGGATTATTGTGGCACGACTGCAGAGTGAATTGAAGAGATATTGGATGAATCAGTGGTATTTTGGGTCATTCTTCTTTTGTAGTAATAGTAGTATGTCAGTGTAAAACCACTTTATAGTAACATGATACAGAAATACTACCTGTCGTTTTTCCACATGTTCCAAGTATTGATGAAAATGCAGGTTGTTTTGCTTATTCTGGTTTCTACACACATCAGTGAGTATGAACTGATGTCATAGGGCATGATGATGATGCCATTGTCTCCTCCTCCCAGGCTCAGCCAGCGAAGCCCCCCACGCGCCCCATACTCTTCACCCCCACTTGGTCCAGGAGCACCTCAACAGCAATGTCATTGTCGCTGGGAACATGCCAGCTCCACTTCACAATGGGCAGATCTGTGAGTGTTCCTGGCTCTTTGTTATATAACCTGTCTCACAAAGCAGGGCCAAGTGACCTGAGTCCAAAATACCACAAGTGGCCAAGCTCCACTCCGTTTGCAGGCTGGATTCTTAGGATGCCAGAGTTCCTGGGCTTCAGACAGTGGAATCAGCCTTATTTTAATTACAACACCTCAGTTTTTGTTCTTAATACCACCAAAGGTGTTAAATGTGTGTTATTCTTAGCTTGTTTTGGTGTATTTATTTTATTTTTATTATAGTAGTAAGTCTGACTTTCTGAAGGAACTCCAAACAGACCGAGTGTTCATTTCCACTCTTCTTCTTCTCTTCTTGTTGTCATTCCCGCAGCCACTCCCGAGACACCCATCCCATCCCCCCCGGCAGCGTCCAGCTCAGAGCACTACAAGCTCGCCCAAGGTGTCATCGCCCCTGTGCCCAAACAGCCCAGTGCCACCACCAAGCAGGAGGGCATCTGACTTAGGGAACCCCCCCCCCCCGCCCCACCCAGGCGCCCTTCAGAGCCCCACAGAAACGTCAGGCTTTCATCATTTCGCTTCTTTTGGGAACAGTAAATGGAGTAAAACCTAGACATAATAAACAAAGCATGGTCTATACTGGTTTTACATGTTTGAATTCTGATTATGGTCCTGGCTTCACTTCTGACGTGAACATTTAAAAAAGTATTACTCTTTCTCATTATGTAGATGAAAAATAGCTTTGGTGATGGCAGCGACGGACAAGGCCAACAACACAGGATGCTTTTAAGTAACAAAAAAAACCTGACAGCTATCAGAAAAACATTTTGTGGCTTTATTCTATCAGGGCAAGAATCACTAAAAATAAAGCTCAAGAGACAGAAAGCCATCTTTTACAGTTACAAAAGTGGTATTTTTAAACAATTATCGAGTCATGTGAGTATCTTTAAAAGTGGTAACCTTTTTCTGAAAGACTTTGAAGTTAACACCAGAAAAAACACAAGGATAGTTTTTGCTGGTATTGTTTTTTCAGTTTTGTTTCACTGCCAGCACAATCCGTGCTCACATATTAGAAAGAAACGGTATTTCAGTTTTAGTGTTTATTACATTTTCTTTGCTGTAAATAACTCAGGACTGTACATTACAATGCATTCTACAGAAAAATAAAAGATTTAAACGTTTATACATAAATGCATACATACAACCTCATTCATGAGCACTGTGACTGATCCTTATGTGCCTTTAAGTCCTTCTGCATTTGTAGTTTTATTTGTGGATGAAGCTGTTAAGTCATTTTCGTAATCTAGAATTGTTACAGTTTAGTGTGTATCTGGCTAATTTGTTATTCTGTTTATGTTAATTTTTGTACAGTGTTTTAGATTGTTAAATGTTATTCTAGTCAAAAGAAGTCAAACTTACTGATTGTGATAATAACCGCTGGAAAATATTCCAGTATAAGAAAATCCAGAAAACTGCCTTGTGTGTTTAGTTGCAATAATGTTATACAAATCAAACATCTCTTCCTAAACAATACTGAAATTACACTGCCTTAAAATACAATTATTATATTCTGTTCTTTACTATCGAAATCTAATGACTGCCCTGTGCACTGTATTTTTCTCCCTCATTTTACTGAATATTTTGGAGTAAATTACAAATTTGTACTTCTTGTCAAATTTTATGTTGTATTTCCATCCATACATCTTCTAACCATTGTTCCTGGCCAGGGTCATAGGAAATACTGTCTTTGCTGCAATATAATAACATTATTAAAATGAACATGCATCTATTTTGAAAACATTAAACTTACACTGTTAATATTGCCAGGTTTCATGTGACAGAAACTGGCAAAATATTTCCATTTTTTAAATGCCAAATCTCATATTGTTCACCTCTTCTTTTCAAAGCAAAATGATCAGTTTTATTAGGAAGTCTATATCTGTTTACCTTATGAACTTAGGAAATAATGCTTTTGTTTAGGTTTGACTTTTCTGAAATGTGTTATCATTTGATAATTTAAAAGAAAGATTTTTTTTTTTTTGTGTGTTTGCACATACATTGTCACAATCTCTAAAATGTAACCATTTGCTGAACAGAAAGGCCACCTTATACAACCCCCTGCCCGTGGTCTGTAAGAGCAGATGATGCTTTAACTTGCAATGTGAACTAGAATTAAATGTTGAGGTTTTATTTTTACATGAAATTGTGCCATTTCTTGTGGAGTCAATAAATTGATTTTTGTATAACCTACCAATGACAGAATTTGACAAAGTTTTTACACATTTTCCATCCCCATGGGGGAAGACATGCTAATGAGTAGTGATAGAACAAAATAGGCTTCAAAACTACCACAAGCATTGATTTGTAGCTTGGGATACAACCACCCACTATGCGTTGTGAAGCCTCATTTGTCTCATCATTACTGTTGGACCTCTGAAGCCAGAAGGCAGAATTCCTAAGCTTTCATTAGTTCCAAGAGTTGGCATAATCTCATTTTGAGGTGAATGTAGCAAACCAGCAAGCTCGGTCAGCTAATTTCTCATAGCAGAAGCTAATTATTCTGTTTTCTTCCATAAGTCTTAGAGCAGAGAACATTATTAAAGCAATTCAGGGTTATTAACTAAATTTGTGTGACAAATTCAGTTAATGTATAACTTGGTGTAGATTAGATGAGTTGTGATCCTACTGAATCATCACACTACCCCATCATATGCCGGTTCTTTACAACAGGCTTGATATGGCTTTTGCTGAACTGGAAAGAGATTAAGATAGTGTGTTTTATGGAACACAGTGAACATTGAGTAGTTGATCTTAAATGGATTTTTGGATTGAATTTATTCAGGTATGCAAAACCTTTAATTAACTTTTACACAAAGTTTAAGCAAAAATAACTCTTCATCTGACATTTCCCTTATGAAGTAATGAAACACCAGGTCACCATGGTCTGTCAAATGGGCTATCATTATGGTTTGTCGTCTATCAAATGGTATCATTATTGTCTATAGTGTATCAAATAGTCTATCACCATGGCCTATGGTCTTTCAAATGGTTTATCACCATGGCCTATGGTCTTTCAAATGGTCTATCACCATTGTCTATGGTCTTTCAAATGGTTTATCACCATGGCCTATGATCGTTCAAATGGTCTATCACCATGGTCTATGGTCGTTCAAATGGTCTATCACCATGGCCTATGGTCTTTCAAATGGTCTATCACCATGGTCTATGGTCTTTCAAATGGTTTATCACCATGGCCTATGATCGTTCAAATGGTCTATCACCATGGCCTATGATCGTTCAAATGGTCTATCACCATGGTCTATGGTCTATCAAATGGTTTATCACCATGGCCTATGATCGTTCAAATGGTCTATCACCATGGTCTATGGTCTATCAAATGGTCTATCATCATCATGTTTAAATTTCATCTGTAAATTAAACGCAGACAAGTCAATTTAGCTGTTGTATCAGCCTTGACCTTCTCAGGTTATGGTGCCTTGATAAAGTGAGGAGGCTTGTGTGCATCAGGGAAGTTAAGAGTTATGTTGTCTGCCAAATTATCATCTTTACAACTGGACATCACCAGATAGAAGACACAAAAATCAAATAGACTACATTTTTAGTACCAAACAGTTGAATGGCCCAACTCAAATAGCAAGGATGTAAACTGAATCTGATTTCAGAACTGATCAATTCAATTCAATTTAAAATTACACAGCCTTTAACAAGGTGCATTGTCACAAAGTGCTTTACATAGTCCTGGGCCCAAGGTACCAAAAGAGTAAGCTAGAGGTGATAGTGGCAAGGAAAAACTCCCTTATGAGGAAAAAACCTTGGGAGGAACCAGACTCAAGTGGGAAGCCCATCTTCCTCTGGCCAGCACCGGACAAGACATGTTTATTAAGTTCATTAATTCAAAATGAACAACAATGAGGTAGAACAGTCAGATGGATAACAATGTATTGGAGGAGGCAGTCAGGTGATCAAGTTGAAAAGAAGGTTTGGTGGCTCAGATGACAGCAAGCTAGTCAGGAAGGACAGGTGATGAGGTGGGAGAGGACTATAGGCCAGGAGACAAATTGAACGATCTCTTGAATTCTGACCTTCGAAAGGAACAACCCAGAAATGGGGGTGGGGGGAGGGGAGAAAAGTACATTAGCAATGCAGCAATTTCACATGGCAGAATAATTGCAATAAAACAGCAAGAACTCCAGCCTACTATAAATGGCAGCATAACTATGAGAGAGGCCAGTGGGGACACAGGCATGATGAATCCCTGAAGGCCTGCACTCCAACAACACACAGCAAAGTGAGAAACAGGAGTGACAGCACTGACAGAACAGCTCATCCACAGTCAATGGCACTGATCCCTACCCAGCTCTACACCTCAGACTATAGCCTAGCTGGGGAGTGAGTAACTATCTAAGGTCTAAGCCCAGTGTAGTTTTAATCACTCTCAGAATTAATAGATAACCGGGGCCCTTGAACGTGAAGGAAATGGGGGGGGGGAGTATGGAACCAAAAGAGAACCAAAAGGTTTTCATGTTAATGAATGGAAATCGGAGGAAGGTGGCTGGCTCTACAGTGCTAGAGGTCAAGTCAAGTCAGGTCAAATCAAGAGGTGGGAACTGGGATGTGCGAACAATCACATGACATTCAAAGCCACTTTAAGCCATTTTAATGCTTAGTCAAACCAGTAACTGACCCTGTGTGATACTGTCTATGTTGTATGATATTTGATTGAGAACCAGTGTAACTCTGGATTGAATTCAAAGAAATCATTAATGAAGGATCTGATGAAAACAAAAAAACCTTTGAAATAAAAGTGGAAGATAGCAAGTGACAATTGTTAAAAAGAGAATACAAAATCAATAAAGCTAAAAAAAACTTATAGCTACAGATTGTGAATTCCAAAAAGCAACCTGGGAAAAATAAATAGGAATATTACAACATCTTTAAAGTAGCTAAATAAGAAAATTAGCGTGCCATTTTTCTTAAGTTCTGTAAGATTAAACAGTTACAACCTCAGATTTGTATGCTGAAAGACTTCAACAGGCAAATAAAGATATATTTAATGAGGTCAGGTACATGGAAGAATGTTCAGTAATAGAAGAGGAAGTAAGATTAGCTCTTAGGTCTCTGCCAAAAAGGAAGACCAATGGCACTGATGGCATGCCAGTACAAATACTATACAAGTGACTGATCAGCAAATGCTGACTGACCTACAGTTTGAAAGAGGGTAATTCATATTCCAAAAGTAAAGAAATGAAACCTAACAGAGTGCGCAAACTAATTTTACTAAAGATCATTCAATGCACATTAGCTCTCAGCATTGACTGAGAATCATCAGGTGTACAAAATGGATTCAGGATAGGCCAAGGATTAAGACTATTATTGCAGATACACAATGGATAATCATAAAACCAAGGGATAGCAGAAAGAGGTCAACATCTAATTTACTGACTGCAACAAAACCTTCACTTATACAGACCATATGAAACTATTGCTTGTCAGGAATATGGGTGGATCAGAGCATCTCATTGTCCTTATGAAGAATTTGCATACTGGATGAGAAGGTGCAGTCAGGATAGAATATGAAAAAAAACAAATGACACCAGATTCATAAATGACTTCAAGTCAAGTCAAGTTTTTATTGTCACAGGTGTTCCTGAGAGCACAGTGAAAATCTTAAGCCAGAGTTGCAGGGGAGGGGGCAGGGCATGGGGGGCAAAAAAACTCATGATACAGATTTACAATAAATTCAAGGGATACAGTGCAACACAGACAGCAGGGTAACGGGGGGGGGGGGTCACAGTGCATAGACACAAGGTAGGGCATAAGATAGAACAGTGCAAAATTACAAACAATAGGCAATAATACAAAAGCGTGTTTAACCAGTGAGTATAAAGTGCTGTAGTGATCACTTTGACAAGGCTGCATGCTTTTACCATCCCCATTTAACATACAGTATCTGCAGAAGAGGTTGTAGGAGCCTAAATACGCTTAATTGATCATCGTTGAGCGTATTCTTCATTCTTTATCACTTTGGTGATGTAATTGATAATTTGTTGTATTATTATTGTTGCATTCCTTGTCGTCTTGATGATGGAATCCTAATTTAGCTATGTACGGCTTATTTAGAAAAGAGGGAGCCACACGGTCCTTTGATCTTTGTCTCTCTCTCATATTCATATTACGTCTCTTATAATTTGTGCTGAATTTCGCACCTCTCATATATTTTATGAAATTCAAATTTCTTGGATATAAACGAAAATAATCATATCATCAAGTTGTCTCTTGGGTCATTAATTTGCAAATAGATATGGAGAGAGTGAAGCATCAACCATAAAGCTTCTTCACAATTGGAACCTACACGGGTAATGAGAGAAGCTGAAATTAAAGAAAATAATTGTGCTGGGACCATTCCAACCTTCGATGTGCTGATGAAACCACACTTACAACAGAAAATGAAAAAGATCTGAAGACGACTATAAGGAAACTTAAAAGCAGAGATGTGATAACAGCCAAACGTGAAGAAAAAAGGTTAGCAGATGAGGAAGAGCGGCTAAGTATTTTGCGTTGATGGTGAAGACAGAATGTGAAAGTTGCACGATGACAGATCTTCAATACCAGCTAGGGCTTTTGAGAATCTTGTGGACCGCAAGGTCACAAAACAAGGGCATTCTTGATAAACTCAAGCCTGAATGCTCACCTGGAGCACGATGACCAGAATAAATTCTGACATGTTATGAGAAAATCCAACTCCAAATGGAGGACAATACAATGTTAGGAAAAGGAAGAGTAAAAGGTAATTCAGTCATCAAAATAATAAATATGACATTGGGAAGCCTGAAAAACAGGACAGAAGACAGGATATTCTGGAAGGATGCCATGGTGGACAGAAATTGACATCAACTTACTGAATCCCAACAACACAGTCAAGAATGTAATAAGATATTGTCCAAAATGCTGTGTATGCTCTGAAGATTTCCTAAGGATTCACAAGGACATTGAACTTAATTTACAAATATCACAAAAGTTTAATGCTTTGTGTATTAAGACATTAATTGTTTTCTTGGTAAATAGTAAGGGATTGGGAAATATGCATTACTTTCAATGCTGATCTCTGAAAATTGTTGATTGCAGAATACAATGAAATTAAGTCTTATGGGGGAAAATGTACAATCACACAGTTCTGCTAGACCTTAAAAAAAAAACAAATTCTTGTATTTTTGCTGGTGACGTGGTGTGACACGATTACATGAAAGAACACTCAGTGCTAATATTATTTCAGAAGATCTGTCCTGTTATCTTAGTTCAAAATGTTCAACCATTGTTTGCAGAGCAAATACTGGCAGCCAACAAAGTTCATGAAATTTGTAAATGGTTTAACCCAAGCAAAATATAGATGGCAGAGGAAAACTGAGGCAACCTGAGCATACTATTTAAAATGCCATGAGCAACACAGTCTTGATAAATGCATCATAGAAGTGGCTATCAAGAGCAAGTCACCTACTGTGTCCTTTGACCTACATATGATAATCCTTAAGGACAGACGGTGCTTTCATTTTAGTTACAAAGTAACTAATTGATTTATAGTCACCATCCGTTTAATTATCGAACAGTAAAATCCATACGTTCTATACACTGTGGACAATACTGATGTGTTAACTGCTGACTTGAAACATCATTTGATTGCAATTTGCGCACAACACACAATGCTAAACATCTGTTAGTACATACATATGACAGCTGTATTCATGCATAAAATGTACAAAAGCTGTTAAGATATGTTTTTAACAAATATTCAGTGTTAAAAATATCTGACGTTTTGCAAGGTCTGCTGTAAGAATAAAGAAAGAGAGCAATAATGGCTAATACACTCTGGGACAACATCAAGATAATGGCTGCTGGTATGCATGTTATTAAGAAATAACGGCAAAAGAAAATGAATTCAACGTCATTTTATAGTTTCCACGTATAGCTGGTGTTGAAGAGTCGACATGTGGAAGTGTGCGGTCAGAGAATGGTAGTCCAGTAGGGTAAGCCATAAAGCATATTCCGCCAAATATTGCTGTCAGACAGACAGAGTAGTCCCTAGTTGCGCTCCTGTTATAAGTTATCTGGTATTATTGCTACTGAAAATGATTTATGTATCGCAATTATAGCGTCAAGCAATACTAAAAACTTCGGCTGCAATGTTCGTTTCGGCCTGTATAAATGCTTTATATATTTACTGGGAGTATGCAAATAAAGCTTGCATATTAAGTAAGGCGAAGAAAGCAAACAAATAAATAAATAAACAGGCTGCAGATGACGTTTTATCACATGCTACTGGGTAACCAGAGAGAGGCTCATCTACCCGGAACTGCAGGGCACTGGGGCAGGTTAGTTTGCGGATGTTTTATTGTTCTGTTAAAGATATTTTCTCGTCGTGCCTTGCGGTATTTCAGAAACACGCACGCTCTGTCACGATTAAGCGCAGTCACCGCAATGCCAGCCGTAGCGGCTATAAATGTTTGCCTGCACACGAGCTGGTAGGGCAGGTAGGGAGGGTAGTTAAATCTGACAGCACTGCAGCAAGAAATCCCGGTAGTTTGGGTCAAATCAGCCGGTACAAAACACGCAAATAATGAGCATTACAAGAATAAAACAACGGGGGCGATGTCAGAAACAAGGGAATGGCTGGCAGGTTCAGTCAGTATAGGTATATTTGTTCATTCGGATGTCTCTGATTCACTGTAGTTATGTGTTTATGTACAGTCCGACAGTGCCAGCTAGCTACCACGACGCTAACGTGTTTCCTCTCGTCGGTTTGAAGCTACGCAGAATTTAGTTGCCGAGGATAATTAAAATGCTACACTCAATTATTCGGACTGTTTTCAGAGAGCAGCCTGGTATTTTTACCAGGTATATTGTATTGCCAAAACGTAATACATCTTAGAGGATGAGAACTTTTTTTAAAAAATTTACCCTTTAGCTTGTTTGATATAAGATTTTCTCACTGATCTCTTTATACGATTTTAGGACTTGTCGGACTCATCTGCTGGTTGTTTTATTTGTGATTTGCGCGTAAATGAAGCTCACCGTACATTAATATTCAGAATGCTAGAATTCCTCATATTAACATGATTACTATTAGCTCTTAGTAGAGTACTGGTACTGCTGTTAGCTTATTAGCCAATACTATTGTTCTAATGCTTTTGCATTAGTGTTGTTATTCCTATTAATATTACAATAACCAACACACCACAGTGACAATTGCTATGTTTCCCTTTGGTAGCAAAATGAAGTTTTCCTTCTGTTTCAGTTGTCTGTGTGGAAATGACACGCTGTCGTGGCATGTGTTTTTTCAGCACTACGTAACTAGCTAATGGCAGAAGAAAATGAGCTCATCAGCACCGCGCCTTCCAAGGAAACACAGGAGGGTGGTGGATTTCCTCTACCGCCACCTCCCATCTACATCTGCACTTTGACCCCTGAACTGGTGGCTAAGGCGCGGGAGGAGCTGCAGGAGAAACCGGAGTGGCGCTTGCGGGATGTCCAGGCGTTGAGAGACATGGTCCTGAAGGACCAGCCGAACCTCAGAACCAGGTTAGATGACGCATTTCTCCTGCGCTTTCTACGCGCTCGCAAATTTGACTATGACCGGGCCCTACAGCTGCTACTGAACTATCACATGAGTCGCCGTGCTTGGCCCGAGGTCTTCCACGATCTTCGACCTTCCACCATCAAGCATGTGCTGGATCGGGGCTTCCTTACTGTCCTTCCTCACCCAGACCCTCATGGCCGCTTCATCCTCTGTATCCGACCTGGTCAGTCCCTCTCTCCTCTCAAAAGTGGGCTGGATTTCTGGCGGTTAGCCTTAAAATGTTCTAACTAAGATAGAAATACTAAGTGGTCCACAATCTAGTTGGCTTAAAATATGCAGGATATTTGGAAATTATTACTTATGTTTGTTTTAAAATAAACCTTAGTGTAAAATTTTACTGGTTCTAAATTAGAATAAAATGGCAGCTGGGAAGAATGAGACTTCAATAATTATTTATCTAATAGTAAAGTTTGATTAATCATAAGAAATGAAAGTTCAGTTTAGTTTCTACTTTTCCCAGGAATTACAATTTTATTTTCCTTCCCTAGGAAAATGGAAACCAAATGACTACCCCTTTGTTGACAATATCCGTGCCATATACCTCACCTTGGAGAAATTGATCCAGGCTGAGGAGACCCAGGTCAATGGGGTTGTCATCCTAGCAGACTACAGTGGCGTGGGGCTGTCACACGCCTCCAGTATCGGCCCGCTGCTCGCCAAGAAGATTGTGGGGATTCTGCAGGTATGGACACACCTTGATCACAGCTGGTTGCCTCCTCTGTGCTGTGATGATATTGTTTCCTTCCCCAGTTAGTCCTTCTGCACTCCTCACCCTGTATTTGAAAGGGCATTAATTATTGATGCATCTGCCCAAGTAGCTCTAGCAGTAAAGACGTGTATCTCTGCTTCAGGATGGATTTCCGATTAGGATAAAAGCGGTCAACATAATCAACGAACCCCGGATTTTCAAGGGAATATTTGCAATCATTAAGCCATTCCTGAAGGAGAAGATGGCAGAGAGGGTAAGTGACCAGCTTGGGTACTGCTGTTAAAGATGAGTACCTCTGTCTAGGGACGCCTCCTACTGAAGTATGGTGTGATGTTCTGTGGGAGATATCCTACATCAATATTTTAAAGAGCGATAAGTGAAATCATAATGTTTCATTTTTATTCCTTGCCTGTTGTTGAACAGTCGGCATGAAAATGTGGTATTACAGAGATCTACTGGGGTCTACTGTTGACTGGATCTAGTGTCTATGCTCACCCCAAGTACATAATGCTTCTTGGCATGTGCTACACAGTTCATACTCCACGGCTCAGACCTGAACTCCCTACACCGAAACATCCCCAGCTCTGTGCTTCCCGAAGAGTACGGTGGAGTGTCTGGACGCTTTGATGCTTCTTTGTGGTCCAAAGTTCTCCTGGACTCTGAAGTGGAGTTTGTGGTGGAATTCTGCCAGCCTGATCCTCTAGAGGGCGTTGTTCTTCCGGACTCCATGCTGTTGGAGGGGGAGCAAGGCGGAGCCCAGTTTGATGACTCTTACAGAGGCCTTCGTTCTCAGCTCTACTACTGCTACTGACCCAGGCTACAAAGAGTGGTACCGTTTCCGTTGAGGTGTAAGCTCATTTTAATTTAGCCAGCTGGGAAATATTTATAGTAATATCAATATTTTAAAGGACACTATATCTCAGTTTGATTGACTTCCTTAAGTTAATTCTCTAGGATGAGTAGATGTGGGTTAGATTCAGTTCTGTAATTCATTCTTGGCAGTGTGGCAGCTCTCTCTTTAACAGCCTTCAAAGTTATACGAGATATAAGATATTCCATAGGGAGGAGAACTGTATCTACATATCTTACAGTGCCGTGCTTTTGATGGATGTTTTTATTTCCCATAGGTAGTGTTGGGGATTTAGTCCTGTGTGATTCAGACGATATCTGTTACCGGGGTGGAACAAAGCCTAGAATGTCTTGGAATAATACTTGCAGCAATAACTTCAGCCAGCCGTTTTCAAACTGTGTTAAGTTCAATTCACCGCTGAGGGTAAATTTTGCAGCGAATCAGCATTCCGTACTCCGTAAAACATTTAAAATTTTAGTATTGTTCCAAAGATACATTCTCCTGTCAGCTCTTAAGAAATTGTTGTCATAATTGTTACCATCCTGTCATTCTGACTTCACAAGCATTTCAGTTCTGAAAGGGGTTACTTTTTTGTGTGTGGAACCTTGTGATCCGCAGTTACAATATTGTGTCCTTTGAAGGAGCATGTGGGCTGGTTCAGTCATACAAAACTGCTACTTGAGGTCTGGTCAGATAGCCGTAGTGGGAGTTAAAGCATTTGCAGAAGGTTAACATGGCATCCCATTCACGGTATACCCTGGTCTGGTGTGCCCTATGCTGCTGGGGTTAGACTCTGGGATTTGCAGTGGCTGCTGACTAGGATAGATGGATGGATGGATGGAATTAAGATGGTTATTTTGTTTCTCATGCCATAAACAGCACAAACCTGGAGCAATAGCATTTTACTGTTCATCCTCAGGATGTGTGTTACTCTAATTTCTTAACTTATATGTTTAATTGGATCTTCTAGTAATAATTTCACTGTCCCTCTCCATGAAGATGTGTCCTCTCCTATTTAAAGATCAATCTGCTTGGTTATCTCATTGCCAAATTATCGTTGTATTAAAAGCTATTATAAAGCCTGGTTACTTAAATTGCTATTAATTAAGTACTGTCTTCAGCACTCCAAAATTTTTATTTTTGTATGCATTAGAAGTGTCCATATGGCTGTAGCTGTTTTGTATTAAATTTTATGCACTAACTCTGTTTTGGTTATCGATTTGCTTCAAAACCATTAGAACAAATGAAGCAGAACTACTTGAAGTGAAAGCATGGGCTCTGTTTAAGTCCTTAGATGTATCATAAGTGTTTCGGAAACATTGGTAACGTCCAATTAGCAGGCCTAATTAAATGAGAGGTCAGAACCCGAAGATCACAAATGTTGTCAAAGTGAGTCATCGGTCTGCTGCAGTCTTAATTACACATGTATACACAAATTTGTCCCTAAGAAAAATAACTGAGAGCAGTGTGGAAATCACATTATTGTGTTGCATTTTGTGGGTACTTATGTCATGTGTGTATGTATAGGTGAACGTGTTTCATTATGCCATATATATGTCTGTTAATGATTTGATGTTTTTCATTATATTTTTAAATTGTGCTCCATTTTATATTCCTATAAATGTAATTTATTTTTATCACAATTACAGTGTCAGCTGACATAAGGGTGGGCATGTAATAAACCTATGAAAAATTGAAAGAATGTGTTAACTTCATTCTTACGAAACAGAAGTAGCTGTGCAATTCAAATGGTCCCCTTTCTCTGATGCTTTTACCCACAGTGGCTTACATTTTACCAGTTCCTACAGGTGGATGGGCTTAATGTGCCAGTTTAAGGTAAGTACAATGCATGGGTGCTACACAAGGCAACTCATTCTGATACACGGCCTGGTTGTGTTTAAGTTGCGTGTCCAAATTCTTAGTCAGTTTCTTTGTTCCTAACGAGACTCAAAAATGCAGAACATTGTTTTGTCTGTCAGTTATAAAACCACCCTATGACAAGACATATGTGGGTCGGAAGGTAATCAGCTAAGAGTAGATTAACTTTCACATGTTCTTTTCATTGTTATGGATTCAAAATTATTTCACACCTTAATGAAACAAATATATCATAAAACAGACAAATCAAAGTAAGATCTTATTTTTATATATTTTGATACATTTATTCAGTTTGCTACACAGGATATGTAATTTGTGGCAAAAATGTACAAAGCTCTGAAGAAAGATGGGAAGTGATTCCAAAACTGTGTATATGACCATCATTTCCAGCAGGGGGCACTCCCTCCCCACATCAATGATTTATATTAAGTCTGCATATTATGAGGGATAAGGAGTTATAAATAATTTAAAAGATTGCACTTTAAAGGGATATCCCTTCAAAACCTGTACAAATGATGCTCACAATCAACTGAAAATCAGTTCAGAACTGTGTATCTTGTACATCACACATTGAGTCAAACCAACAGAAACTACAAAAATGTACTGAAACATATAACTGTTAATAAAGAAGTTAGCAGCATGCCGTTACAGGAACAGTAAATGTAGAGAGAAAAGAACATTAGATAATGGCAGCTCTGTTCAAGGAGGCCTGCTGACAGGTACTGGATGACATGTGATACCATAGATATTAGCTCAAACAATGTGCAGTTCTGTTGGAGCCTCCTGCTTCCTGATCTTCATTCTCATTCCAGCTCTCTTCATCGTCCTCGTTGACCTTCCAAGGATACCCTGAGAGTCGTGTCATGTTTTCTGTTCATTGCATCTAGACCTGAGTCAGTGAGAACAGGATAGTGAATGTAGACCGGAATATATCAAGGGCTTGGATAACCTAAAACTTGTCTGAGCCCACGATGCTATGAGTGTCAGGGCAATTTTACATATCATGTCAGACTGGTTTCTTGAACATGACAATGACTTTACTGTACTCAAATGGCCTCCACAGTCAGTAGATCGCAATCCAATAGAGCCCTTTGGGATGCGGTGGAGCGGGAGATTCACATCATGAAGGTGCAGCTGACAAATCCTCAGCAACTGTGTGATGCTATCATGTCAATATAGACCAAAATCTCCAAGGAATGTTTCATGCACCATGTTGAATCTATGCCAAGAAGAATTAAGGCAGTTCTGAAGTCTAACCTGATACTAGCAAGGTATACCAAATGAAGTGGCTGATGAGTGTAAATGTCAAATATCAACACAATATACCCCACATACATTTTTATAAATTTCTTATAGCTACTGAAAAATGAATGTATTTTGCATGAAAACGGATAATTCGTCCATTCAAATTACTGGCTATTTAAATATAATAATGTGCTGAACGTTTTGCATTGACTGAATGATTTGCTGGAGATGTTGCAGGCATTGCACCTTTCTTGCAATATGTGTCACAGGTGACAGCAGAACTTCCATCAGTACCCGCTGTAGTAAACAAAATGATAAATTAACAGTTGGTTTTGCAACCAGATGGCAGTCTTGTTTATCTGTGTCCGTGTGAGTGTGTGTGTTCATTGTGGTCACGTTTTAGTCATGAAAAAAAAAAGAAACTGAGAAAACAGCCTTTGAATGAGTAGATGAGCTTCTAGTGCACTTATCGACGCCTCTGGTGGAACTCGAGGCTTGCTGGTGATCGCTGATTAGTACATCTTTATATTGTATACCATCTGTAAAGTGGAATTTAAATTCTGCGTCATACTCTTGTAGATCAAAAATCCCCTAAAGGATATGAACGTAGGAGTCGCACATACTTTCGTTAGGATATGAGGTTTGTGATGTGGTGCGTTATCCTGCTGGAAGTAGCCATTAGAAGACGGGTACACTGTGCTCATAATGGGGTGGACATGGTCAGCCACAATATTCAGATAGGCTGTAGGGTTTAAACAATACTCAACTGGTACTAAGGGGCCCAAAGTTTTCCAGGAAAATATTAAGCACACCATTACATCATCAGCCTGAATTGTTGATACCAGGCACGATGGATTCATGCTTTCACGCTGTTTACGGAAAATTTTGACTCTACCATCTGATAGCAGCAGAATTTGAGACTCATCAGACCAGATAATGTTTTTCCAATCATACATTTTCCAAGTTTGCTGAGCCTGTGCCCAGGGTATCCTCGGTTTCCTGCTCTTAGCTGACAGCAGTGGTACCCGGGGTGGTTTTCTGCTTCAAGGTTATAAACACTCAAACCAGCCTCTCTGGCACCAACAACCATGCCAAGTCACTTAAATCACCTTTCTTCCCCATTCTTATGCCTGATTTGAACTTCGGCAGATCCCCTCGACTATGTCTAAATGTCGAAACGCTTTGAGTTTCTGTTATGTGACTGGCTTGTTCAGATGTTTGCTTTAACAAGTGTAGTTGCACGGTGTACCTAATGAAGTGGCCGGTAGTGTACATATACAATGATAGCGATCTTGTTCTTCATTGCGCCCTGCTTGTTTTGGAAATGTCTGTGGATGAGTTAGTCGTGTGAATAATGTTTCTTTGGTACCAAAGCCCTCAGCTTGTTTACTGGGGTTGTCAGAGAAACGCACTCGATCCGCCTTTAGAGGATGGCTTTCGGTGTCCAGTTAAAACGTCGGCTTAAACGAACCGGATCCCTCCCAGATGTTGGCCAGAAAACGGAGAACTTCTCAGCCATCGCCTCTTCTCCTAGGAGCCGTCGCCCCCCACCCCCCGACCCCGCCACGTTGTAACCTTGGAGTAGAGAACAGATTCCCGGTGATCAGAGTAAGTCGCCGACCGAGGTGTTATGTGTCAGTAAGAAGCTTACGCAGGAAACCTGCCACCATCTGAAACGAGCATGCTGGCCTGCCACCATTTCAGGAGAGGGACACCAGCTTTCGGCTGCATCCGCTGTGTCTTTAGGAAGAAAGAAACGCAGTGCAACATTAGGGGGTGTCGGGGTGGCATCGATACCAGGATGCGTCCTCCTTAATCCACAGCGAACATTACCTGAAGCGAACGACATGCAGGCGTGCAGAAGCGAGAATAGTAAACCCTTTCATACTCAGGGGGATGGTGTGTGTTGCTGATGCAGCTGAGAGTTGCCTTCTGAAATGTTAGCACCCCGTGTCCTAAGACGCGTTTTAAACGACCGTCGTCGCAGTGTCCGCTCGTTAATGACAGACGGTTCCGACGCTTTCACCACGGACAGGTGTCGGTAACATGATGATGTCTCCCTGGGGTCCTGCAGGTCCACGCCGAAAGAACATCCGTCCACACTCGCAACTTTCCCCAAGAACCAGTGTGTACATGTTCAGAGCGATTTTCTAGACTCTTAAGGTTAAGAAGATGTTTGGACTTTTATGGGTAATGAAGAGTAAGAATTTCCGGTGGTCGAGTTATGTCCCAGCAAACAGGGACCGTTACAGGTACGTTATAGGAACGTTAAGACCGTTATGAAACGTTATTGGACGTTGTGGGAACGTTCCCTGTTTGCTGGGGTGAGATGGAAAAAAAATGAAACAGTGCCACTGCTAGGGAATTACGGAACATAAAACGTTGTAATGTATACATTGTATTTATAAATCAGTGGTAAATAACGGGAAGTCAGGGGTTCAGCTGCTTCACGCAGTGCCACTTTTGCCTGTCCTTTTACTACAGAGCGGTGCAGCAGCAGAGATGTCCATTTCAAACACTCCCATCTTCCCAAGCAGGGTGGTCTCTAGGGTGTGGGTGGAAACTGGAGATAAACGGAGCTCTACAGAGACACAGCAGCTGGAGAGGGTCCGTAGATCACTAGTGGCCTAAACACTGTTCACCCCCGTCTTCCTCTTAACATGGTGGCCTGATATTGGAATGAATAATGGAGGACGGAACCGGTGTAGGACAACATATTCCTTTAACCTCATCTTTACCATGTATCCTTTAAAAATTTGAGGCCTTTCCACCTTGTGTTGTGTGTTTGGTAAAGAGGTCCTTTTTTGTCAATCAGAGCCACTTCTATTTTGGGGTATATGCGAAGCTGAAATTATGTCAGTGTTAAACCGCTGAAGCACAGAGCCGCCCTACTCTAATTCTGTGCACCACAAAATACAGCAGCCTTTGTGCCAGCAGCTGGTGTTAATTGCAAATTTTTTTTACTGTAAATCTTACACTCAGCAAACATAAACTGAAGACATAAGTTGTGCTTGAGCACTTAAACAAATTGGGGGGCATATAATGCGGCTGAAGTTCAACTTTCGATATCGGTGAAGTATATTTTACTCCATAGAGCAGTCTTACATTGACGCCCAGAGCCATGGAAGTCAGGGGCCTCCGGTATAAAGACATATTAGTATTAGCTGATAGTGTTGCTCCTCCTCTGGATAATGGTGAAGCAGAAATACGTTTAGGAGGAAATCGAGGATTCCGTAACACACGTAATCCAGGCATTTTTAAAACTGAAGCTCGTTTGTTACAGCTTTCCCACAGCTGTTCAGAAAGCACTGTCGATATTCCGATCCTCACACTTCCAGGGCGGGGGGTTCGAATTACACCCCTGGGTCTTTGTGTGAGGGGTTTGCATACACTCCCTGTGTTTGCATAGGCGTCTTCCTGCAGTCGGAAAAAAGAAAATATGCTCTTAGAGGAATCTGTGTCTCTAAATTACCTGTCCTGTGTGTGTGTGTGTGTGTGTGTGTGTGTGTGTGTGTGTGTGTGTGTGTGTGTGTGTGTACACTAGGTCTGTATTACATTGTGTAGGAGAAAATGTCCCCAGGAAGTAATAAAAACCTGATATTTTTACCTTGAAGGGACATCTGTCGTGTCCTCACAAGGGAAAGCTCAAATTTTATAAAAATATGTGAATGCAATCAAAAAGCCAAAAGTGTTGTATTTTGTTGGGTTAATTATGGTTAAGGTTAGGGCTGGGTAAGGGTTAGAATTATCAAAGTTAGGATTAGGGTTGGGCCCATAGAAATGAATGGAAGGTCCCCACAAGGTTATACAAATGTGTGTGTGAACTGCAAAAGACATCCTGTTAAGGGTAGCCCTGTCCTGGATAAGCAGTATAGAAGATGAATGAATGGGCATTTTTATGATCAGAACACTGTCCACAATGCTTTCCAGTGCCATTTTGGGAGCTGTAAACATTATACGTTTGCTTATTTTTGAAAATTTCTTATTTTATTTAGGTAAAATAGCAGCAAAAAGACAGCCAAGGAGAGCAAGGCCAAAGTAAAACCTAAGCACAGTGTGAGTTTTTCCGACCGACGTGTCACAAAGCGTCTGGCATGGCAGTCTGTGTCTGTATGCTGGCATGGAGTAAACTTGTGAAGCCTGAAGGGTCATTTTTTCCTAGATGTGTTTGACTTAGCAGTTCAGGACTAGCTGTTAGGTGTTTTCAAGATAGCCGCCTGCACAGCAACACGGGTGAGAGAATGTTAACAAGCTGCTGTTTGTTCACTGTCATCTGGATAGAGTGATGTACTGGGCCTGGTCATGCACCTACAGGTGCATGATGGCCTTTAAAATCTCACTGTTTAAAAGCTAGGTAGTGTTTGCCTGCCGTGGCTTGTTCACTTGTTTACGGTTACCTTAGCTTCATGTAACTGTAAACAGCTAGAAACTATTCTGCTATCGCCACTGTAAACTAAAAATAGATCCTGTTTTAACGCTTTCTGTTTGAGGAAGAGCAGCTAATATGTAGTTTTTTTCTAACCAGCATGCAATGTTCATTTACATGTGACGCCATGCACACAGACCTTAGATTAAACTATCTGCTTTGCATTACAGGCTAGTTTTGCATTTTAGATTTTGGCATTTGACTTTCCTCGACTTTGAATGAATGCAATTTGCTTTAAAGGCAATAAGCGACAGGTTAGAGATGGTTACAGGAACGCACCGTGTCTTTGAGCTTCACTCGCCGTATGCATGCCAAACAGCTGGTCTGCACATAAACTGAGATAGGATTTTCATATAATATATTGTATAGAAAAAGACAGATAAGGCATAATCTTAACTGCAACTTTGTGTTCCAGTATGAAAAATGGATGGATGGTATTATCATGATTTACAGTACCAAGTTTAAATATTTAAAATCCTTAAAAATCAGCTCGAAATTCGAGTGTGCTTATGTGAATTGGCAATGCTTACGTGGAAACGGGAAATTGAACCCTAAGATTATTTAGTTAAATTTACTAGATGGCATTTGGCATAGCTTACGCAAAACACGATTCTGTGAACTGTGAACATTAAACCGGTCTTTTCCTAATAAAACCACCAGTTCTTGTTTGTAAAAGAAGAAAAACATTTGCAGTCAGTCAATTATTGCTCTCATTTTCATGACAACCCATATGACAGCTTAATTATTTTCTGTTAACGAGGTTTTTATGGGGAACTCGCTGGGAAATTCTTACTAGGAATTTGATGGAACAATAAACCTGCTGTGGTTTACATGAGAGGAAGTAAACCCAAATATGTTTTTCTTTATCTTACAAAAACAAAGGATGCTACTTAGAACAACATGCTCATTTATAGAATTTTAATGGAATTCCCCTTTATCTATAAAAAAATACACAATGTTTGTTCATATAATCGTTTTGAAAACACACATTTCACGTGAACTGAGTGCTTCATGGGAATTTCAATGGGTAGTTTATGCTGTGCTTCAAAAACTAGTCTTATTATATAAGTGGGTTAAGAGTTTATCTTGTAATGATGTACAAAATACATTTTTGGCAGTTCATCAGAAGGTCCTTCACAAAATAAACATGAAAATACAGAAAATCAGTGTTTCCGTCAGTCTCTGACCCCACCTGTCAAGTCAAGTGGGTTTTTTGTTGTTTCAACCATGTACACAGTGAAACGAGACGACGTTCCTCCAGGACCGTGGTGCATCAGAAACACAGTGCAGGCAGGACTACGTACTGTATAGTGCAACATAGAGCAGACATACAGTACAACAGATATCACAAAATCAACAGATATCACAAAATCAACAGATATCACAATACCTTTAGGACAGGACGTTCTACAGTACAGCCCGAGGAGAAGCAGAACAGTCCTAGACTGATTACATTACTGTAGCAGGTACTGTATGTCAGAGAGGCATGATGTAAATCAAGTGCAATGTACAAAATAAAAAATAACACTGCAAAAGTGCATGGTAAACATAATGAGGAGTGATTGTATTGCACACAATTACCAAATTGATAGCAGCGGCATTATGTCAGGTTATGTAGAATGTTAGATAAAGTATTTAGCGGCATAATACCGTAATTAGTTATTGCAACGGATTTGTTAAGAGATATCAGCAGTACCGTAAAAATATCTCCCCCCGTTTTCCCCCATTGACACCCCAGCCAGTAAAAAGCCCTTAATGGGATATAGGGTCGCTCTTCAACAAGGAATTTAATGTGCTCTCAGCTCCTGGAAGTCAGCCCAGCTGCTCAGAGCCAGGGGGCGTGGCCAGAGATTACCCGTACCTCGTCCATTTTTACAACCTCTAAATATCATGTTTTGTTTGTCTCTTCCTGTAGCAGGAGTCCCAGAGAAATGCTGTCTCATTCCTACTGTAGTTGCTTCGAAGGGTTGACAGTAGACATCTTGAGTGTTGATGGATTGTGATGGGCTTCCAACCTTTGAGAAGAAGCGAAGGGCACACGACAGGAGACTAACAGGATGGGGTTCCAGTGTATCATGGGCCACACACTATCACCATTTTCTTTAGAGATTCTAATTTACCAAACTGGGTGGAGGGTACTAGAAGGAACACAGGGAGAACATGCAAATACTGCACACCCAAAACTGAGGGCAGGACTTAAACTACAAACTGTGAAGCTACAGTACCAAGCAACTAAGCACCTGTGCCAGCCCCAATATGACCATCCATCCATCCATCCATCCATCCAGTTTCTTGGAGATGGGTGGAGAACATCCATCCATTTCCTAACCACTAATCCCAGTCAGGGACATGGGGATTTTTGTATTTTTTCTGTTGAGTGATGGTATTGTCTTGTAGTAGTCGGTCCATTAACTGTTTTATTTCCTGTGTAATTAGCTGTGATTGGTTAGACAGCTTGTTGCTCTATGTGCCCGTTGGTTGGCGCTCCCTTGTAAAGACTTTAAATCCCTCCAGCTTCTGATGACTTGCTCATTATAATGCCGATTAATGAGAGGCTTTGGATCTTGAAAATGTTAGCCCCATAAAACTGTCAAGGGCTGCTTTTTTCAGCAGATCGATGTTTAAAAGATCCTAAAGAGATTTTTAATGGTCTGCTGGCCTGCATGTACGTACATTTCTGACTTTCTGTCTTGCACACACCTCTAGGACAGACACCTCGATTTCTTCCAGGCGTCTGTTGCTGGAAGCTCACATTCAGGAATGACTTGTTCTCTCAGATGGGACTCGTAAATTTTCCTGTAAAATCTGTGTGGGCTCCTTTAACAGGTGGTTTTTGGGACTGTAATGTCCAGTAATGGGCTGTTGTCATGGGATGGACACGAAACACCAGAGTTGCAGGCGTACTCCCTAAGGGAGCTGCATTTATTAGCAACAAAGCAGGACAAACACCACATAACAGTGGTGCACTGCTGCAGATCGCCAACCTGTGCAAACACTTTCCTTTTCTTGTCAGTTGCTGTAGATATTCTTTTTTCACAGATGGCAGGAAGTCTTTATTCACACATTCCCTTCATGGGCTTAGTGTCACGGGTACTGTAAGAGTGGGTGGAAAGCAGGTCACTGAGCTTATTGCAAGTGTTCCTTAGAGTCCACATTATGGCAGAGGTGCTTCTGATAGTCTGGGGGAAGGGGGTCTCTGGGTCTGTGCAGTCTAGGGGGAGGGGCTCTCTGGTTCTGTGCAGTATAGGGGGAGGGGCTTTCAGTCTATACAGTTTAGTGGGATGGGTTTTCTGAGTCTGTACAGTCTAAGGGGAGGGGCTATCTTGGTTTGTATAGTCTAGTAGGATAGGTTCTCTGGGTCTGTACAGTCTGGGGGGAGGGGCTCTCTGTGTCTGTACAGTCTAGTGGGATGGGCTCTCTATGTCTGTACAGTCTAGTGGGATGGGCTCTCTATGTCTGTACAGTCTGGAGGGAGGGGATCTCTGGGTCTGTACAGTCTGGGAGAGGGGCTCTCTGGGTCTGTACAGTCCAGTGGGATGGGCTCTCTGGGTTCAGCTGTTTGTGTGTGAAGCTCATTGATCTCCTTGCAGGGAAAGGGCAGGTCCATCTCCCAATCCGTTGTTTTATCCGACTGCCCGCGTTGCTTGGCACTTCCTGTCGGGGAATGTTCTCCTTCCCACTCGCGTCTCGCAGCAAATCAGATTCCACTTTCACACCCACATCCTTCCAGACGGGCTAGAGAGCGGTGTGGAACAGCTGCGTGGGACGGGCTGGATTGGCGAGTTGAAATGGGGTGGGGGGTGGGTGCAGACACGGCGCTCTGGTGAGGCAGAGCAAGGACATCTGGCCTCGCGGTTCCTTCCTTCAGATCCACTTGTTCACTCCAGTCTCGGTCTGCAGACCAGCAGCTGCGTCTGACTGCCTGAACTCGCCTCCTTTTTAGGAGGGAACGCGGTAAGCTCGCCGTCGCTTTGTGACGCCGAGTGGCTCTGCACTGGACGCTCGCCCTCTAAGAAGGGAGGTAAAGCGGCAGATGCCGTTTGAAAGGGTGCTGCATGAAAGAACAAACCGACAATGTCTGCTTCATCCCCTCTCTTTACAGGGTCTCAGTCTCATTAAGACTTTTTCTGGATGATTCCATGTTTAAACTGTGTAAAAATGTCATGTCTGCCTCTCATAGAAATTGAACCAGTTTTTATAGAGTTACACCCCCTTTGTCAAAGACTTAACCACTATATTTCTTTTTAAAAGGTCTGTTGATGGGAGTCCTTTACTTATTATTAAATAAGACATTAACATTGCATTAGCGTGAATTTTAAGCTATAAATTTAATTATAATAATTGATATTAGGACATTATATTTATTATCAGATTCATGCTTAATGGGCATGTTTGTCAATTTCTAAATATGAGCTGCTGCTTCTGTTCGAGTGCCTTTGAAAAAGGATGAAGCTGTGAACTCGTCTGAATGAGCTGCCTTTCATTTGCTGCAGTGAAAATGAATGCTAACTTCTGCTTGGCTCTGAGCTGATTTTACAGACGGCATTTCCTCACCGCAGCCCCTTTTCTGTGGGTGAAGTGGTTGGGAGGCTTGAGGAAGCGGAGGGTAAAAATAAAAGTTAGTGGATACATTAGCCTGAGGATGGTGCTGAGTCCCAGGCTTTCTTTATTCCACAAGGCCTGTTTACTGGGCTTCAGTTCTGAGGCGTTTCCATTTCTCCACATGTCTGTGGCTAGCGGTGATGACTGTCTGGAGAAAAAAAATGCCCCACTTTTGAGTTCCGCTTTACTCAAGCTCTTAACAATGTTCTGTTGAGCTTCAGTTTGCTCAGTGGTTCCTAAGAGACAGATTTAACATTGCTGACCGCGGCTTATCCATCCTGTGACTTCTCCTGAGCGTCCTCCGCGGCTTTGATGCAAAGTGGCTCATCTGCTGTCTGTAAAGCTGGGAGATGGGTAGCTTTGGTAGGCAAGACGTCCAACAAGCCCAGGATCGGCCTGGCTTGGGCCAGATGTGATGGTTCTGTTGCAGTGGGCTGATATGTTTTATCATCTAATGAATAAACTGCAAAAAAACAAAGATGGCGTTTTCGTTTCTGTTTGCACTCTCTTCAGCACTGGGTGCAGCGATTGTGCCTGAAGCACTGTGAAAGTGTCTCTCAGCCTTTGTGGTGGTTTCACCCAAGCTGGCCAGTTCATTGTTACTAATATTCCTCCACTGGGGGATGCTTCACTGAGAATACAATTCCACATGAAAGCAGCAGGAAGTTGTAAACATTAGCGGTACCTATTCTTTTGACAAAACCAATGTAAACTGACAGATTAAATGTGTATTCCTTTGTCTTCAGCGCTGGATTAATGCTAGGGTCATTGCTGTGGGGGCACAGAAGTGGACCCACCTCCCTGTCAGTTCCCATAGAAACCACCTTTATGGTTCTCCCTGTTCTAGGTATGCTCTTCTGCAAGCCCAGTGCACGGGCTGGTTTTTAGTGAAAACTTCCTCTTATTGGCAGAAGCATTCTGCCCGTGGTGTCCGTTTACGTTCACCCTATCTGCATTCGGTCCCTGCCACTATCTCCCTGGTCTGCTCACAGGTGTGAGAAAACTCCACCCTCTCACATGGACGCTGGGCTGCCTTTGGAACGTAACCTATCTCGTGATGCAGAGGCCAAGCAGCTTATATGGTCCCACCGCTGACAGCCACATCCCATGCTTTTTCCATTCCAAATCAGGATGGTGTGAAATTTAATTTTTTTTTATTGTATGCTGCCTTATTCTTCGCCGTTGTGTGTTGATGGGAGTCTCGGGTGTATTTGACCACTTGACTATAAAAACTCGTGTCCCCAGGTGGATTAAGCATGTATAAAATTCTGCCTCATACACACACACATACCCCGCTTCTCCTGTTCTGTTTAATTATACCACGGTGGTGTTTGTGGCCGTATTGTGTGTGGTGGCGGCTGCACCCACAGCTGGGCCCCTTAATGGAACTCCCAAAATATCACCCTCGCTGTTAGAGAGCCTGGGTCTGAGTCAGGGACGCCGCTCTGGCAGGAAGGTGTTGCACCTCTTTTTAACGAGGACGCTCCTCCGGCAGGTCTCCCTATCACGGCCGTCCAAGCGTGCACCCAAGGCGGTGATGACCCGGGACGCTGGAAGGGGTAGCATGACATGCGAGCTGAGCGAGGTCCAGAGTGGAGATTCTTTCTGGGGACTCGTTAATGCCTATTAACCTCCAGACCCATTTATACATTTGCGTGTACCAGCCCTAAGCAATACAGTTCCAGCTACTGAATAGGACACACTGCAGTATGTGTTTGTCACCTGTTAGCCTGAGGTCACCAGGTAACACCCTCCTAATTCCATATGCGCACACCGTGCCTCTGTGACGACAGCAGAGGCTCGCAACATAAATACGAGTACATTACGTAATGAAGAGCAAACACAGCTCTTGGCTTTAACCACGTTGTCGCTGGCATTGTGAAACTCCAGCTCTGCCCCTTGGCGATGAAGCAACGCAGCATGAAAAAGCCGTGTGCAAACAATTGGATTGTCTTTTACTGGGGCAACCCTGGAATTTATATACCTATTATCCAAGCCTATCAGGTCGTGATGAGCCTGACACCTGTGCCAGGAATCAGAGCATGAGGAAGGGGACAACCTGGGGGGAAGACCAGTGCGTAACAGGGCACCAGTGCACACAATCACACGCTAAGCTACACCACCAATCAAAAGTTCGGACTCACCTACTGTCCTTTTGTTTTATAAGCAAAATGTGCGAGATATTTATCAAAGAAGAAGAGTGATTTACTGCTACAGCAGATGACCTGGTCTGCGCAGTCACCCAGTGTAAACCCAGTAGAGATGGTTTGGGATGGTTTGAACTGGAGAGTGATGGATAAGCATGCGACAAGTGTCCCCACACATGCTGAACTCCGTGAGGACCGTCGGAAATCATCCCAGGTACCGACCTCACCATGCTGGTTGAGAGAATGCCAACAGCGTGAAAGGCTGTCATCAAGGCAATGGCTGACTACTCAGAATAATCTGGAATAGATCGCATTAATTTCTCTGTCACTGCATAGGCTAATTCAACTCCATATATGTTCATAATTTTGATCTTAGCAGTATTCTAAAATATAGAAATGTATAAAAACAAAAACTCATTTTATAATTACGTGTCCGAACTTTTTACTGGTAGTGTAACTGCATGCCTATAGAGAATGGGAGAGTCCAGAAAAACCCAGCACAACCGAGGGAAAACATGCAAATTCCACACACACCGTGAAGGACGTACTGATGTTCTCATATTTGAAGATTGACTTATAATAATATTCATTTGGCACTAGAGTGAGGAATGATAAAGTCAGGGTTATCAAACATTTCAAGTGAGGGTCCTCCAAATTAAAATTAGCCTGTGCTGCAGACCCCCAACCACTAATGCAGGGTCCCACAAGTAACTAAGAACGAGGGAGCGTTTTAAAATTCCTGTCACCAGAGTGCTGGTCCCCCTTGACTTTCTTTCTCAAATAGCAAGGTACCCCACTTTGCATTGCTTAAACCTGATGAAAACAGATCCTTTCAGGTGTCCTTTACGTCCTTTAGATCCCCTGCATCTTCCCTGTGGACACCCAGCAGGTCACGGACCCTAGATTGAAAGCCCCAGATTTACATTAATATATGGATTTGGATATTGTTTCTGACTTCTTTAGCTTGAGGAAGGCTTGAGTGTTTTCTGACAGTTTGGAAGCAACCCTTGCTGAATGTAGCAGAACATCTTGTGGCTAACATATGTAACAGACCATAGTACATGGCTAAGTAGGCGTTCACGTTCGTTCACTGTTTGCCTCACAGAAACTCATTTCTAGTTTAAGGGGGTGGAGTAGAGTGCATATGTCCCCCTGGCTTTTGAATATTCTTTATTTAAGATGGGTGGAGTGTTTGTGGGAGAATACTAAACATTATCCCTCGCGACCACATTTATCAATAGACAATTTTGAGGTCTCCTGAATTCTTTATATAAACAACTTAGTTGGGATAAATTCAGTTGATTTTCAATTTTATTTTCATTGATGAAAAAGGAAAATACCAGAAGTCAACAGAGGAGAAGAACCAAAAACTCAACAAGGAGAAAATAAAAAAAAACCTCTGGGGATCCAAGGTCAACTGGCTACCTTCCCCCGCTGGGCATGCTACCATTATACAAAGCGAAGATATATGTATGAGAGCAAATTGCAGCCTGGCCCATCATCTGAGAGGTGGTTTATCATTCTGATCCTCGTAAGGTTTTGTTAGCAGACCACATCAATGATGTTGTGCCAGGATTCCTAAACTAATACCGCTTCCAAGTTGGATGGTGCCCACATGTGGGGAGGATAAGAGAACATAAAAGGTCAGAATGGATGTTTATGCCTTGCTGGTCAACACAAATGACCACACGGCCACGTACAGCAGCCCTGGCAGCCGTGATTATAATGTACATTATAATAAGGTGTGAGTAAGCTAGACTAACTTCACTCGTGATTCAAAGACTGGAGGACTCTCCCATAATGTGGGAACCCTCTAACTAAAGGCTTCAGCACCAATAGTTGTTTTAATAATTTATATGTGGGATAAAGAGGAGACCTCATTTTGGTGATCTAAGTAAACCATTTGGAGTATAGGCATTAATCTGTTTTCCCAAGTAAGGAGGTGCTTGATGTTTTAAGTGCTTTATAGGTGAGAAGAACTTTGAAGTCAACTTGATACCTAAGCCAGTGTAGAGAGAAGGGGGGTTATATGTTTGAACTTACTGCTTCTAGTAATAATTCTGGCTGCTGCATTCTGAATATATTTTAAGGTGCTTAACGTTTTTTGTGTTCTTCCTGACTGTAGAACATTTCAGTGATCTAGTCTACTACACACAAAAGCGAACATTAGTTTTTCAGTATCTTTAGTAGTGAGAAATTGCATAAGCTTGGCGATATTCTTAGAAACCTGCCTTTGAAATCACAGGATTAGTAAGTGACCACCAGAACCTGAAGGTCCTGCTCCAAGAGGAGAACAAAAAGATACTTTAGGATTCTGGCTGCTTTGGAAATTTCACCCAGACCTTCCGATCATGTCATACTTGTTTTTTGTGGTGCTGGTTTAAAACCATTTGGAGACCTGTAGGGGCACTGCATAGTAGTTCTTCTTGTGTGTGGGATCAATTTGCATCTCCAAGCAGCAGGTGCCATGCTTTGTGCTCCTCCTGCTGTTCTAACTCACCTGTAATGACCTTTGCACAAACCTAATGAGATGAATGTATCCATCAGTTCAACTGCATTTATTCTGAAAATAGCCTAACGGGGGTCATCTAAGGTGACTTAAAAGACAGAGTCGTTTCCTGTTATTGCAATGTTCCCAGGGACTGCAGTTCTACGTAGAGAGAGGGTTTCATAATGTAGCTGTGCCTGATTTTACGGTTTGCTTCACCGAGATTCATCATGTCTTCAAATTAGTCATGTAAATCTCGTTACGATATGGTGACAGTAGCAATTAGATTGATGCTAAACCATGGTAACAATCAATTCAATGTTCATGGAGTCATCTCAAATTTCATGGTGTTTTCTGTTTTTTACTTTTACAGTATTAACTTGGGGATTTTATGTCATATGCCTATAGCCATCATTCACGCCAGCATTTCATTAACGATCAATATTTGTTCAGTACTGTATTTCAGTTACTGCCATGGCTGGCACCCCATCCATGGCGTCCCCCGCCTTGTGCCCGAAGGCTGCCTGGGATAGGCTTCAAGCTCCCTGTGACCCTAAATAGGATTAAGTGGTCAGGAGAATGGATGGATAGATCAAATTATTTCAATTAAGAAATAAACAAAGCAAGTGTGAAGAAAATCAAATCCCCACATGGTCTTTAACATTAAGAGGTGTGAAATCTGTTTTGCAGTTGATGTATTTTGTTAAAGAATGAACTTGCTCCTGAAGGACAGGCTTCAATGCCCAGTGAAAGGTGGCCATTGGAATGCTGAGTGCATCCTCTGGTAGAGCTACCGTAACGCTAGAGCATGGAGCCTCCGGCACTGAGAGAAGACCTTGTTTCCAGCCCTGCTCGTAGTTCATGGCCTTCCAGTAGGGTAGCAACATGGCAATGTCATCAAGCCACCCCTTTACTTGATCCTCATTTAGCAGGACTAGAAATGAGACCGATTCAGACAGTGTAAAAACCAGTCCCCAGGCCCCAAGTGCAGAGGAGGACCACAGCACAGGCAGACTGGAAGATTGATGGCATACTGTGTTGTTCGGCCAAATGTGTATTGGTATGTTTAAGTATCCTCAAGTACATTTATAAGCCTGAAGAATCCTTGGGAGTTTGTCATTAGTGCAGTCGGCGAGTGAAAGTTTCACGCCAGTAGGGGAGAAGTTTCTTAGTTTTATTTTAACCCCCCTTTTGCTATCAGACCTGGGAAGGAGTTCACTAACTCCAATTTTTCAAGGGTTTTTTTTTTCATCTTTCTGTTCTGGAGGAAAACGTATAATTAAGTTAGGCCTTGAACGGCATTTCACAGAGGAGGATGCTGCCCGTGAGATGTGGATGTTCTTATGTTCATTTATCTTTCCACCTCGGTGAGTCTCCTCTGCCTGACTACCCAGCAAGCCATGGAGTATTGTTGGTAAAAGATGCTCATCACCCTGGCAGATGTTCATTCTGTCAGCTCCCGGAAATGCTCATGCGGCTTGACTCTGCTCCGGGGTGAAACTAGAATGTGCCCCCCCTCCTCCTGGAAGCGGATGGAGGATGTCAGAGGGGCACGGATGGGTCACATTTCTCGGCCGGACAAGGACTGTAACTTGTTTTCCGTAGCGCGACTGGAGCTTCGCAACTATGCCGATTGGCTTGGAGGAAATAGGACTCGGTTGCATTTGAAGTGGGTTGGCAGCAAGCCAAGCATCTGCTGACATCACGGCAAGCCTTAGCGGTGGCGGTGGCGACCAAGCAGACCCGTGAGAGACGAGGAGCAGTCAGGCTGTCCAGCCCAAACGCAACTTTCTCTTACCCACGTTCACACGCTTTCTGCAGGATCCCGTCCTATGTGCAGGGCTACATACATGCCCAGCTGGTTTTCTCAAGTCGGGTAAGCTGAATTGCTTCATTCTTTCTTCGTGATCTCTGATACGGGCCCAATGACCTAGATAGAGCGTCTTTAAACCTTTAAAGCTCGTAACTTCAGTAAAAAATAAAGGAGGTTTAGACTACGCACTGTTGAGGACTTTTGTCCATTCATCTTTACTAATATTCACATCCTTTCGTTTGATGAGTTACAGTAGAAGGGGGTGTGGCAGCAGGGGGATAGAAAAAGCCTTATTTTTCATTCGAGAATGCGATCCTTTCCTTCTTACCTACTGCAGTGATGCCAGCAGGTAGCTGTCATAACCACCACATGGAAGAGAAAACCAGGGCTCCTTTCTTAGAGGAATGTAAAATGAGACTCGTATCCCATAACCACTCTGTTAGTTCTCTCAATGGGTTTTTTGCTTCCCTAATGGTGCGTTTCTCATTGTAATCAGAGAGCAGCCTCCTCCACCCTTTCACTTGCCATTTTGACCTTATTGTTTACCTGAGCCTCATGCGGCTTGGATCCATATTATATTTTTGTTTTAATGTTCCATGTTTCCAGGCAACCTATATAATTGGGTAATTATAAAACATACTGACCTCAGTTAATCGTTTTGTGCCTTCAATAATTCAACTTGAAGTAGCCTAGAAGTATATTTCTCTACACACACTGCTATACAACGCAAATACGGCGTAGACACATGCAGACAAAACCAATAAGGCAGCATCGGTCTAACCCTAAATGGACCGCCCTTCACCGAGGTCCAGATCAGATGTACGGGGTTTAAACAGATGGCTTTCTTGAGAACACGGAAGAAGTGTTGCGTATGAAGTCAGACATGTCTCTAATAGAGCGTTGAATGCTAAACACTGAGTGCATCATTGCTCAGTTACCAGAGAGGCATTGATTCAGGCTTCTAGAAGTTTTTTTTTTTTTTTGATCATCAGCACCCGGAATAAACAAGAAATGTTGGGCCACTAATGAAATCGAATTGAGATGGGTTTAATGGATATAATGTTGAGGGGGAGCTTAGCCACCTGAGTCTGTTAGCATTTTTCTATTACAGCCAAAAAAGCACCAATTACCTCCATGGGACTGTATTTACCTCCAGCCTTAATGCCTCGCTGAATGGAAACCTGCTGACTCGTATTCCTGAATGACCCCATAGCCTTTGTTCATAAGAGCAAGCTGGGTTTCGGTTACAGGCAGCCCAGCTGGTCATGCTTTTAAAAATGAGGGAGGTCCTTCTCCATCCCAAGCTGTCTGACATATGAAGGCTCACAGGTGGAGTGTGTATCGGACGAGGGGGGGAGGACAATTGTTGTGATGACTTGTCAAAACCTCTTCCTATGGAAAAAGACGCTAGGTTCAGTTCTCCAGAGTAGGCCATACATTTTTACTGTGTGGTTCACAATGACTGAGTGGCAGGACTTGATTTTTTTGCATCTGAGAAATGCCAATTTTACCCTTGAAGGGATCCTGTGTTGAGTTGGCATCTACAAAATGTATCTGTTCTGGGAGTGGAGGGCAGAGCAGTTATATGATGGTCACCGTGTGACGGGTGTGACTGGCAGAGGAACACTGTGGCTCCACATCTCCGTAAGTGATAAAGGCTCATACCTCCTGAAAGGACTGGCATTTACCCAATACAGTATGTCTGGGGGTTGATATTAAGATACACCTGAAAATCCGCTGATAGAGCACCAATAATGTTTGAGACGTTGAGAGGTGACACTCCTTGCATTATAAGGATTTTTAGTAATTGTTACGATAATGTCTAGGGTTACGTAGTGACCGAATGTGTGTATATGGTTGGATGAATTGATGTAATTGTATCAGCCAGTGATGCTTGGTTAAACCAGAACTGTTGGAGCCTGTTTAAGTTTCCACCATATGAAATATCAGCTGATATTATCGGTTACCTGATTTTCTAGCTCCTTGAAAACTGTGTTGGTACTGGAGACAAAATTCTTATATCGATTGGACTCTGGAAAGGATTGACGTAAAGAGGATGTCCTGTTTATCAGTCAGTCTTTTGCCATTAGAACATGATACATGTTGAGCTAACCACAACCCTCAACTAGGATAACTGGAGTCAAATAATGAACTGAAGGACGTTTTTCTGAACATCCTCTGATTCATACATTTCTGAAGTTGAGGACACTAGTGATGTGTGAAGTGAGGCTTCCAAACCCACGGTGGGTAGGGGCATCTCGAACTACCAATCACTGCTGGTGCTAAATGAGGCTTCAAAACCCATAGTGGGTGGGAGTATCTCAACCTACCAATCAATGCTGGTGATAGGGATATTTCCACCCACCACTGGTTTTGAAGCCTCATTTGTCCCATCAATATGCACATTGACAGCAGGAGAGACGTGCAGCTCTGTGATGGTTTCATGCTCCGTAGGGATTTGATGGAGAATCGAAGCGAATGCCACTGCTTTATGAATCCATTTCTTCCTTCGGTTACTGTTGTGTTTTCCTCCTCTGTCACTGTGCTGGAGGAGCTGTCTGGGTGACAGACTGAAACAGAAATGGCAGCTAGTACTCCTGATTCGAGGTCCGTAGATGCGGGCCACAGAGACTGTAGTGGTCCTCATGTCACTGAAATGTGATTGCTTTGCCAAGAGCAGACAGACTCCAGGACTGACTGGTTGTGGTTATTCTTGTGTGCTAGCAGTGGGAGGTCTGTCTTATCTCAGCAGGCGTTTCTCTCTACATCTGGGTGAGCCTCTGCTGCTTCTACTGGAAAAACCACAGGAATAACTAGAGCAATGTCTGTCACTCGTCTACAAGTTAAACTAGTTCCATAACCCAAAGTTCTGTTCTTCGAGGCAAGTGTGTTGTTTAATAATGAATCTCATTAAACTGCATGTCTTACTACAGATTTTAAAAATAATAAGTCAATAACGTTGTGAAGTTCCTTCCAAATTAACCAGGTATTTAACGTTTTTGTATAAATGATGTAAAGAGACTCCAGTTGAATATACATTTCCGTGTTCAGAATAATTATGCGCGCTACTTAGGCTACGTGATGCCTATTTTGGAATTTCGATATAAATACACAAGAGGACTGATTGCGTGGACTGGCATCCAGTAAAGCTAGCTAATTATCTCTGGCTACCGTGCTGATTGAACACGTTCTGTGTGGTGTAATAAGGTCTCCACTCTCTTTCAGGCAGCAAAGGCTCTGGTTCTAATCATAGGCCTTTCTATATTCTGGACTCTGCCTGAGTCTAACCTACTCTATCATATCGAAGTGACCACAGCATAACTGGCACCTTCTGAGGGCCTGCTGGATATCGGGTGACAGTTTTCCCAGCAGTCAGTAGTGAGAGTCTAGCCTCTTCGCCAATCAGTGCTGGTTCTCTAGCAACGTGTTAAAAAATGTACTCGACTCAATAGGACAGGACTTCACAGGCTGAAGGCACCCACTGCCGTTGCACTACACTAGAAGATAACTGGGGGGGAGTAGGTTATGGAACAGTAGAAGATTAAAAAAAAAGTAGCAGTTCTTTTTAATATGGTACAGTGATTCCCTTCGTAGGTCTGTGCTGCACCAGCCTTTTGGCTGATTGTGTGTAAAGTTAAATCCACGATGAATGGGATGTCGACTAAGGTAAATGTGAAGCTTTGACTAAAGTAGCTGTCTGCGGACTCTAGCCATCAGCTGTGATAGCTTGAGCTCCAAGGAGGTACAGTGGGCTGGCGTGATTTACATATCTGCTCTCAGAATCCAGGTGAGTCTCAGCGTAGAACAGCAGGATGCAAATTCAAACAGGAGACAGGAAGGTCTCCAGAGTCGGTCGTTTGTGAGAGAGCCTTTCTTAACACCCGGCTCTCATTTCATGCCTGTCTCTGTACCTCCAATGTTGATCTTTTTGCAGCCTTTCTTCGGCATCTTTAAAATTATTTGAATCACTTAGTCATACTTTTTTTAAGAAAAAACAACAATATTGCTGGTGAAGTTGGCCTTGTATTGTGGACTTTGCTATCTTTGACGTTCTTCTCAGTCATTTGGTAGTTCTGTTTTATGTGAGCTTGGGGAAGTACATTTTAAGAGAAGGTAAGAGTAAAGATGGAAAGCTAACAAATATTACTGGCATCATGTAAATGTGAATCTAATGAATGTTGAAATTAAAAGGAAGCAGGCCAGCTGAAGTAGACTCGTAAACAGGAAGTGGAGCTGTTAAGGACACGGAGATTCCATGCCAAACAGACAAGCTGTAAAACTCTGAATTCCTCTGTAAACATGCATCTGGATAAACGTGCAGACGTGTAAGATGCGCCAAGGCCACCCAAAAATAAAGAATACATAAACAAAAATAAACAAAACAAGCTCCCCTTAGCCATGATTTTGCGTCCACAGGTGCACAAGGTTCGCTGCAGTGCCTTGTGGGTAAGAGTGTTTGCACCTGGCTGCGGCCGCGTTGAGATATCGCCTCGCTTTCGTGGTACCGTCGGCACTTAGGGACCCTGGTGGGAGCTCAAGGTGCCATGGGGAGCGGTGTCACTAACGGCACAGAGAGAAGGGAAACTAAACTGGACAGTAGGTAAGATAAGACAATGCATTAGACACTTGTTATGGTTAGTCTAGTAACATCTCAGCTTGAAACACAAATAATGTTGTGTTTACATTGAACAGTAATCTATAATTTCTTAATATATCTTATATATAGACTATAAATAGTATTGTGTTATACAGAGATTAGCATGATGCAAAGAACTACTGACTTTCATGTTGTTGAAAGCAAGGTTACATATAATTAGTAAGAAATTTGATCTTTGCAGTTTTTCCCTGTTCCCAACATTCTGCAAATAGGTCCAAAGGGTGTTCTGTGTGTTTTAGAAGCTCAGTTTCAGTTTGAGCTTTGAAAACATAAAGGGTTTCCTCTCATCTTGGCCGCAGTTCCCTCAGTGCGGTAACCATGAGCGACATGGCAATTAGGACCTACTTTTCGTGGAGATGCGCTAATTATCTCCAGGCTGATTCCTTTGCCGCTTTGTTTATCTGAGTCTGATGGCAACTAAGCTGGAGGTGGTCTAATTAATGAGCATGGAATTAGACCGAGCAATCTTTCCATGAACTGACATTAAAGGGTATGTGTTACAGTGTGAGTCACATACAGTTTAGTCCTTAAGGACACTTGCATGAGTGGGACTTAATGGGTTTATTTTAGAGTTCTGAAAGATGTGCTTATGCGGTGTGTCACTTCCGACCTTGATGAACACAATTTTTTCATTGAAAGGGAGACCTTACTGGTAAAAAAAAAAAAAGGCTGTTTTTAGCCAACAATGATTTTTGTGGTAATGCCATGATGTTTCCCTACCAAGTTGGTGTCAAAGCCCTCTGTGTAATTTGCCACATCCATTTGTGTTAAATTGCACCATTAGACAAATACATCAAGGGATTCTGGGAAACATTTTTGCTAAGCCTAGGAAATGCAGATGTGGGAAAAAAGACACCTATTTTTTCTTATGATGTGTCCATAAATAACTTAATCCTGTTATTGTATCCTCATTTGTCTAGGAAATGGCTGTGTTTCATTATATTCAGTCATAGCGATAAATTAAATAAGTTTTCAAGAGCCACAGTGGGTGGAACTCAGCGTGAGCGGTCAGTAATTCCCTGGTGTTTCCCACTGGGTTATAATTAACTCGGGGGAAAGAGTCGAACGTACCTACCTGTACTTCACAGTGAGCTCAATAATTATAAAATCCCCCAATCATATAGCGCCTCTTAAATGCCAGATTGGAAAATGACAAGCCATAATTTACGCTTCTATGATGCCGTTACACGCATTACCCCCGGACCCGTGAAAAATGCTTTCAGATAAAACATCTCACGACTTTGCCTTCTGACCGGCGTAGCGCTGAAATTAAAATCCTAGGTAAGGTATTCCGAGGATGTGACTGAACAGGAGACCGTTTCCGATCGACGTGAAGCCTGACGCGTTCTTACTGGTTCCCCCATTACAGCCTGTTCTGATACCAAAACTAGCTGTACAACCAACGTGTGACAGAACCACAGAATGGCTTGCCGTCGTTCTCCATCTGCTGACCCTAAAAAACAACTGCACTGATTTATAATTAGCGGCGTATTCTGCCCCCCTCTGGCCCAGTTGCCCGTAGCTTCACCCACTCAGCAAACGCCTACGTGTCACACGGTGGTCATGGTGCCTGTCCTCTTTCTGGTGCCATCTCTCATTAACGCCCGGTAAGCGCTCACCAGCGTTGGGTCAAAACCACAGGGGACACCCGTGTGTGGCAAGAACGATGATGTCATGGTTTAAATACGGAAACACTTCATTGGTCAAGTGAACGGAATTGAAGCTTCTTTGTGGAACACAGGGTGCTGTAATCAAAGTGTGATGAGGTACCTCAGTGCTTTTCAGTGTCACTTCCTCCATTAATGCTACTGTATCCCAATAGGCTACATTTAGGACTATATGATTAAATGTATTTATTTAGCAGACTGTCCAATGGGACATAAATGTGAAGAAAGCTCAGAGTCAACCTGGACCCAGCACCCTTGAGGTAACTGGAGTTAAAAACCTATATAGCTCAAGGTCCTAATAGGTTATATTATTCCTAGAAGGGCTGCAGGATTCGAACGTATAACCTTCAAGGCAAAGAAACATAGACTTATTCTATTGCACCACACACCAATCCCATCAACATCCTGGCCCAATGTGTGTTGAGCTGCAAATTACTTCAGCAGTTCAGTGAAGAGGGCTTAGTATCAGCCTGAGGTAAGGGCTTGTGTTAAACTTCTAGGCTAAACTTCTAGGTTGATTCCTCTGGTGACCATAGATCTGGTCGATGTCTAAGGGATCCCAGGCGGTCTGCGACTGGGAGTCAGACCACATCTCGTGACTCAGTGTAACTAATTTTGACCCTCACCAAAGACCATATCTCCGGACCCTTTGAACTGAAAGCTGTGAGAACACATGGAAGTTTCTGACCTGGTGTTCCAGAGAATCAAACCCACACACACACAGGCTGCTGTTGGGAAAGCTGACAGAGGACATTCTTGTCACTGCTGAGCAGACCCTGCCAGCTTGCGAAACGGGCATTGTACGGTGAAGGAGGTTCATGATGTCCGATGGTACCACAACCCCAAGGACCCGACCTGACTTTCACTTCCTGGCCTTGTGCCATTTAGCTCCTGCAAAGCTCTGATTCCCATCGAGCCTTGGGAACAGTTTTTCAGTTTGGCATCGATTTCATCAAACGAAGACCAGAGCTATGTTCAGAGACCTATGCTATTTGAGGAATGCGAGTCAAATGTTTGGGAACCAGCGAACCTTGGGTTACAGTGTCACTGCAAAGACAGTTTCATGGGCCTGTTTCAAAACACTGTCTTGCTCCTCATCCCAATAGGTTAAAGCCATTTCATTGATATTGTACTACTACAAGGACCAAAGGAGCGAGCCTTGCACAATGCTGTTTTGACTCACAGTGGGCAAATCTTGTGTTTTGTTCCCTCTCTCTTACTCTCTCTCTCCTTTCTTTCTTGTTAGCTGGATTCATGACTTGATTCAATGTCGGCTTTAAAGTGCAGAGAATGACTAATGACTGTTGTGAGCACAATAGATTCATTCTGGGGTTGTTTCACTCTGCTTTCAGTCTCTCTCTCTCACACATGCTTTCTTTCACAAAATATTCTCAGCCATTGTGTACTGGTTCACCTTTTTCTGGCTTTTTTTTAGTTAAAAGTACGCAACTTAGTAAACTAAGACAAGCATAACTAGGTTTATTTGCTTTCGATCAGGGGTCTGTAGTGTAGTTGTAGGGGGTTTGCAGAATTTTGTAAAGTAACCAGATATTGACAGTAATATATTTTTTGCAAATGTATATTACATTGATTTAGCGTATACTTTTTTTCCCAAGCTGCATGTAGTGAGGTGGATACATCAGTGATCAGAGTGCATGGAGCAGTTTGGGGGTTATGGACCTCAAGGACTCAACTGTGTTGTAACATTAGACATGAGAACCTTCTAATCTATGGATATTAAATTATAGGCCATAGAGTTCAGTCAGTGCAGTGAACTACGAGCATTTGTATTGTCATGCGCCTAATCGAATGTGCATTGTCACCCTGAGACAAAAAAGTATTTAAAAGCCTGATGTCTTCATTGCCAAGTTACCAATAATGTGGACCTTTATTCTTTCCTAAAAAAACTTGGTGTGACTTCATACGTGACGTCTTCAAGACCACAGAGTTCTGCCCACTGTGGGACCATAAAGGGGCCCAGGTTTGGCCTGCCCTAACTTCTTTGACGGGCCCCACCGTGACCATGATTGGAAGACCCCTAGAAAGGAAGCAGAACTCTAATCTAGTACCTGTGAAATTAGTCGCCGTAATAGCTATCACCCGTTCTGTGCATGCCATATTCATTTCATGCTCAATTACTCGTCATGCCTGCAATTTCATCCCATGCACCTCCCACTGAAATTTCTTGGGGGATACGTTTATATCTTCTTTCAGGCACAGCACAGGAGCACATATATTCTTTCTAAAGGCTCCTAACTCACCTGCTTATATCCTTTACCTACCCCCCACCCCAAAATCCAGATGTAATGAGAGCTTTGGCCATGGACAGATGATGGACGTGGAGACGTCATATTCGGATTTTATTACCTGCGATCGGACAGGCCGCAGGAACGCAGTGCCTGACATTAAAGGAGACGGAGTGACGGTGGGCACGGGCGAGCTAACCAAAGACATGTCTGAAATGAACCTGAAATCGGAAGGTACGTACCCGGCACAGGGCTACACTCCACTCTGGTCTGTTTATTGAGTCAGATCATTTGACCATGGAAGTGATAAATAGTGCATTAAACAAACTAGAAGACCCTTCTGTGTTGGTTACACTGTAAAATTCACTGTAAGCTTTGAAGGGTGTTTTGATAGGTCTCGGTGATGAAGTTATGCCGTGTTCTGCCAGCCCCACAGTTTGTGGGCGGAAGGTTTTTACTCGTAACTCTTGAGGGTTTTTTGTGGAGCCCTCAATAAGAGATCAATCATTTTGACTCCTTCTTCCTTCTGAGTCTCTTCCTTATGCTTTAGAAGGCCGTGCACCTTTCTCTGTAGCTTTTTTATAAGATAGGGCTTCACGTCAGTGGTGGAAAGGCAGCTATAAGGGGTTAGAATGGTTTCATCTGTTCAGATGAGGGTTCCTAAATACCCCCAAGCATTTCCTTGGTATGAGACCTTGTTGCCAAAATGGAGGTATGAATATGACCTGTGTGGCACTGTTTCTAAAAAATATATATTTAAAAGCATATCACGAATTATTATTTTTTTGCAACAGATTCTGAGAGACACCTCCAAGATAAGAGCAATTCCCATGACAACCAGCACCACCATTTAACTCGCCCTGCTGGTGTATCGCGTTAATTTCACGTTAGAAACGGAAATCACAACTCTAAACACTCAGGCAAAGGAATCGTTCCGTATTCTATACATTTCCCCGTATGTACAGTAGATAAACCAAACCAGAGTAAAGAGCGAAGAAGCTCTCGTTGCCCACCGTGCTGACGAGCTTTTGCGCCAGAATGACGCTACCCTACACGCGTTGCGGTAGAATGCTAGAGGTTTGCATTTCCTTGATTTTCGGCTTATTTCAGTTTGCCGCTCTCCTGTAAAATGGCAGTTGGTCTTAGGATAACTTGAACTCGGGTGGACGGCTTAGGCATTGACAAAGGTTTAAGTCTGACATTTCAGTCGTATAGAATATCAAAGCTGAAAGGTGATGAAGCCAGCCCCTTTCAGCGGTGATATTACCAAATACCAGCATTGCAGTGTTCCGGGTTCTGAGCCGTTCATGAAACATTAACATCCCTCTGCATAATAGATCATTGGTATTTGCGTTGTTTATGTATTTTTTGTATTATCAGGGTATTCACATTTCCTACTCACATTCACATGTCTATGTTGTCGGACGTACTCTTGTCCCTGTGACTCATTGTGCTGTTGACGGCGAGGCTACATGGACTGATCCACTCTCAGTGGGGTGTACCAATTCGTGTTTTTCAGAGGGGGAGGGCTCTGCTCAGGCCCCGCCCCCACAGGCTGACGTTCCAGGGAACCCGGAAGCTCAGGCAGGTGGGAACCCCTCATAGATGGAGAGCCCGCCCCCACCCAAAGCCTCCTGAACCCCATCCACAGCAAGCCTTTGCCATTTCTCCGGATATACGCGGCGACAGCCGGGCTAGGGATTGCGCCCACACACGCCCCCCCCCCGGTGGATTTATTCTGGGCCAGCTCTCAGATGTCTAAGGACGCACTACAATAGCCAAGTGAGTCACTTTAAAAGATGAAAGGAAGGAGTGATGCAAAAAAATAAAAACCGCTAAAAAGAGTCCGTATGGTCCCAGCATTAAAAATGGATTATTCTAAACAAGCTTTGAGAAAAGCCAAAAATCAGTTATTTTCTGAGTTTCCTCCATTCAACTACAGGGAGTGTAACCTAATTGAACTGAGCACTATTAATCAGACAAATACCAAAAAAGACTAAAGTGGTTCCCAAGTTTGTACGTTGAACTTTATGAACTTTATGTATATGCTTTTTTCCCCCCTCATTCTTACCTTCTTATGCTTCAGTATAAGTTCTGCCTTTTACTATTAATGACATTTGGGTGATAATTAAGCGGAGGTATTAATGTTTGAGGTAATATTTATTTCAAGCTTTCCTCAGAGATGTTTCTATTAGGATTTTAAGTAATAAAATTTATAGACGTGTCCAAAATATTTTGGAGTGTTGATTTAATTGCTGTTCTGACTTTTTGTCCCCTGTGCCATTTGTGTTTTTGCTGAGAAAATCCTTTTGTAGCTTATGGTGTGCATAGTTTCTCTCCAAGACACTCACAAGTTGTTGGGCCTGTAACTGAGGCAACAAAGTACACTGTTTTCTGTTATAGCTGATCAGTTAATTACCAAATTAGGTTACCGGGTGAAAGAATTATAGATTTAACAGGACTCTGTTAGTTAAAGCACATTGTTTAGTCAAAAATATCAGGATTTATATTAATATTAAGGAAGGCTGTACTTGTTATGATAAATAATAAATATTATTAATGACCCTTTAATGCATAATGCTGTCAGTGTTCTCAAACCTGTTGGCCATTAGCAAAATAAATTAGATTCGTCACTCATGTATATACTACTAATCTAAACGAAGATCATTGCTAATTTGTTTGTTTTGCATTCACAAGAACGAAACAAAAAGATTGTTTTTTTTTTTTTTTCTTTTTAGAAGAAACGCATACAGCTGTCATTGTATCTCTTACGTCATCAAATGTATTTGATTTGGCAGTATGTCATGGTAAGTCTGACATTTAACTGTACTATTAATTGAGGGAACGTGAATAAATGACATGCTCATCAGAAACGAGATGTCAACATTGAGTACTCTTCCTGCGAGGACTCCATCTCGGTCCTGTGACCCAGTGGTTACATCAAGTAAATCACAGGAACTCCCGTTTTATAACATGCCCAGAAAATGACCCAAACCTTCCATTAAGGGGCTTATTCGGCTTCTTGTGTTGTTGCATTAAGCTCCACTGTTCCATGTTTCCTTTGCCGGAAGAGCACCTACATCATGGGCATGTTTTAAGAGCATCTAAACTGAGATCCGTCCATCCATCACATGGTCCTTTGTAATCAGGAGCTCACAGGGTGTGAGACTGCACAAACCCCTGCAGGAAAAGCTATGGTGTTGTTCTTTATTTCAGCAACTCCTGATCAGTTCATTGGTTAGCGTGATGCTAGCCAGACATTATCTTCATCTGCTATGTGGGGATGGGATGTAGACACACGGTAGCCAGCATTAGTGATAACGGCTTGTATATGTGTTTGTATAGGTATGACTCAGAACACTCTGCAACTGAACTGTTTACAGGAGACCTGAGAACCGCATTACTTTTGCCCACCCACCCAACAGTCATATGACACCCCCCCACCCCCCCAAGCAATGCGTTATGGATTATTCTGAACTCCTCTACAGTTTGGTGGAAGGGGCTGCTTACTTACTACAGCATTCATCCAAAAGTGTGTGCCTAACAATGTCAGCTGCTGTTTTATAGAGGCCCACTGTCCTCCTATCAGTATACTGTAGCGCCAACGGTCATGGTGGTTTTAAAACTGTTTTTAATCTCCTCTTTTTTAAACAGCTCACCATTACATCCTCCCAAAAACAACTGCAAACGGAAGTCATGCCCTTGTTCCCTCCATAACTCCCCAGAACACAACCCCTTAAAGCAGGAGTAACACCTCCTGCACTACTCTACTCTACTATACGATACATGATTCACTTCTAATTGAGGCCATTGTGTTTAAGTCATCCAGACTTTATTGTACTGCTCATGTACGTATAGTAATTACATTATAATGTCTTTGTATGGCCATTTACTCAAGCCTTTCATGTTTTACATAGGAAAGAAATTAACATTAAAGTGACAACAGCACGGCAGAACATTTCATATTATATGAGTACATTGTAGTTTAAATTGGGGTATTTTTTCACAGCAATACTGGAGGCTGTAAACAAATCATTACAGAATGAATCAAATTCAAAAAATTAAAAAATAGAAACATATTACAGTTCTATTTGTACATATCTAGCTAAAAAGACGTTCACTTTTTCAGTCAGAAGATTATTTGAGTTCCTGTTAGCTATTTTGGAATGCACCTGATGAAAAATATCGCCACCTACTGTGCATATAAAGTACTACGTAAACAAAACACTTTGGTATACCGTAACCTGATGTAATATTCATCTTTACCAAATCTACAATTTTCATGTATATGTGTTTGTATGTACTGCCCAGGTATCTAGTTTCTAATCTGATTTGGTGATGTAGTTTGCATATAAATATCATGCTGCAGACTAATGACGATGATTAAATATTTAGGAAATTTGTTTTCTCGCCTCGAGGTGGCCCTTGTAAAAGTTTTAAATGCTTTATTTCTTTAACTACTTTTTGTTCTGTTAAAGATAGGAAAATTTCAATCAAACCAAATTTTCATTAGTTGTTTTTCTTCAACTAACTAGTTAAGGCCAAAGTCACCATCGTCTTTGACTAGTTACACAAGTATGGAATTACAGCAGTAATAGAAAGTGTATGTTCACCTGAGCAATCGTTTGCTTCAATAAAGACGTTAACAGGCAAAAATCAAAACAGCCATCAGGACTGCAATTTGTTCCCCCCTCTTAGACTGCCGTAAATGTCGTGCAGCTGTGGCATAGCCTTGCTTTAAAATACTACAGCAACTGAATGTTATCAGGACTGCAGCGAGAAGAAGCAGTGCAAATGACGACAAGGCAACACTTCAAAGAACTGTAAACTTTCTTCCTGTGTCCTGCAAACTTCCTCCAGGAACTTCAATTTCCTCCTGTGCTCGGCTTACTGCAATAGCGGTTGGGAGGCGAATAGATATACGATGGATATAGACTAATTACACAAGCATTCATAAGCCACTACCTATGCATCATTATTAATGCCTTCATTATCATTTCTAACGAGGAGCAATTTAACAGGAAAAAGACACGTATAGTCAAAAATGCTATTATCATATGAAAAAATTCTTTATGATATGTTATATATATAACTTAATATCATGCCCTTTGACTCTCAAATGAGATATGCAGTTGGATGGAGGGATGATATTATAATGTATTGTGTGATATTCAACACTGCTCTTTGTGTGGAGTGTGCATGCCCTCCCAGTGTCTCCTGGCTTTCCCCCAGGTACTTTGGGTCCCTCCCACAGTCCAGTGACATGCAGTTAGGCTAATTGGCTTCTTTAAATTGCCCATAGCATGTGATTGTGTTTGAATCAGAGCGTGTTTCCGCCCAGCGATGAACTGGCATCCCATTGAGGGTGTAACCAAGCCTTGTGTCTTGTGTTTCTGGGGATAGGCTGTAGGTCCCATAATGACCCTGACCAGGATAAGTGTTCAGAACATCAGATCAATGGATAAGTATAGTTATAATGTAAAGCTGAGTTCAGATGCTTCATTTAGCATAGTTGAATACATAATTGTAGTCTGAGTGATAATATAAGGTACTGTTTGGTCACTTTAGATGACTGCATCTGTTACTGTGTTATAGTGTAATATATGGATGGATTTTTAATTGTATACAGAAAATAGATCACTACATAACAATGAAGGTTCTTTTCCTGTTTTGACCAGTCATATCAAAAACAGACTCATCGGAAATGTGGAAGGTGACAGGAACGTGATCCTGGTTCTACAGTTACCTAAGCCTTTTGTATTCATTCTAACTATCAAACAACAGAAGACCAAATGATGTGATTTTTGAATAGCCACAGTTTAAATTTATGAAGAAATGGATTAATTCAAGCAATAAATTGCTGCAAAGCTGCACTGCTGTCAAATTATCCACTTAAAAATAAATAAAACATCGAGACCAATGTACTGCAGATTAATCCAGGGCAAACTGGCCATTTTCTGATGTTATCATCAGCCAAACTTCATGTCAGGGAAGGGAAATAATCATGTCTTGGGAACGAGGTTTTCAGAAGCTGGTCATCTCCAACATTCCATACTCCCTGTACAAGCGATCGAGCAGCACCCTCTTCTCTTCCTTTGGCAAGAAACTAGACTTAGCTGCATTTATATTCTGGATGGAAAAAAAATACAGTTCAGACTTTATACCTGAAGGTGGCGTGACCATTAGTGTGCAGTGTCAGGGATTTCTTACCACTCGCTTAAAATCATCTTCGGTAAAATCCATGTACTTCCGAGCGATGTGATAGTCCGTTTCCAAAGATGAGTCAAATATTAAAGGGTCATCCGTGTTCAGAGAGAAATTAGCCTTATCTTTCTTGAACCTATTATTATTTTTTTTAAAAAAAAGCAAATAACAAAAAACAATCAGCAACTTCAGGTCAGAAACCGTAAAAAAGACAACATCGACTCATTTGTGCTGTAACGGTCAAGTCATTTTAACGTGATTTAAAAACCAACCTGTTAAGCGGATGCTTTTTGAAGTCTGGATCACATGCTCCAGTTATCTTACTGGACATAGGACACATCTGAGACCAAAACACAATCACACGTCAGAGACAGATACTGTATTCATACTGATCGTAAAAAAGAACGCAATCTCTGGGGAGGCATGTATTAGAAACAGATCAAGTCCATCCAGTGACCATTGTAACCATTAAATAGGTAGGCATTAAAACACAACAGCTGATTCTGTTCTGTGATTTCTTTATGTTAATTTCTTATCAATCTACATTCTATGATACAAATGACATTACGGTGTATCTAAGACATTCAGGTTTAAGATATCAACAGTGAGCAGCTCAAAGTGTCAGATTAAAGCAAGAAATGGTACGGCGCTATAAATGAAAAAACATGGTAAGAATGCAAAAAACACAAACATTGTTTTGCTATATTGATGCTATCCACCAGAGGGAGCTAGGTATCAGTCGATTACCATCATTAGCCATAATAAAGTCTATTACATCTAATGTATCATATAATCTTCACAATTGTCTCACTAAGAAAGACTCCCTCATTTACCCACCACACCCTGCCTTAGCTTCAGCTGTCCACACTGACTGGCTTGCTGCCATCTGAGCCACTGAACCTGCTCTTCAATCCTGATCACCTAACTGCATCCTCCAATACCGTTTTGTCCTCCTGACTATTAAAACATTGTTGTTCTCATTTGTACTAATGAATTTGTACTGCCCGTGCCGGCCAGAAGAGGATGGGCTTCACTCCTTGAGTCTAGTTGCTCCCAAGTTTTTTTTCTCCTAAAGGAGTTTTTACTTGCCACTATCGCCTTTGACTTACTCTCTGGGGATACTGGGCTGGGACTATGAAAAGCACTTTGTGACAGTGCTTCTTGTCAAAGGCACTATATAAATAAAATTGAATTGAATTTATATTTCGCTGATATAATGCTTAGCTGGCATAATGTCTATCCATTTGCAAGGAGCTTTACATCTGAAATTTATTTGTTCAAGAATAACTTAAAAATGAACTGCCAAAAATTTCAGATAAAGTGCTTCACACACGGGGAAGTGGCTTCTCCTGAAAAATGCACAAAAATCACAAATTCACACCCTCCATGTTCTTAACCATTACACCACCTGCTGCTCATAAATAGTGACCGGTAAACTCATTGTTATCACAATGCCTCGTGTTACTTTTCTACATTGGCTCAGTGGTCAACCCTGCGGCCTTACCCCTCCAGGGCTGTGTGAATGTGTGTGAGAATGGAGCTGTCATGCTCTTCCCTCTGGCTGCCTGGATTTCCTTGGGTTAATACAGTAGGTCCCCCCCACAGATAAAATACACCGAAATCTTTGAGAAATTGTTTTTTTTTAGTTGCACCCCATTACAACTGAAGGGTTTACACTCACCTCAAAATGCATATTGTCCTTCAGAAGTTTTCTGTATAGATCCGGATCATCAATTGTATGGTAACCATGTCCTATCCGTTCTGCTTTTAGGACTTCAACTGCCTGGACGTAAACAAAGGGCAGTTAACCCCTGACTTCAGAAGTACAGACGTCCCCCAGGTTGTTCAGCATCCTATACCGTGGTTTTCGTGTTGGAACAATGCTATAATAAGAGAATACCTTCCTGAAGGCAGCATCACTCCAGTGATCTTAAATGCTGAAATACCTGGGGCTATCATTATTGTTTGCTACTTTTATATCTTTCTTACCAAAGCCCTTCGTTACTTTAGCCTATGATAAATCCTTTGATAATTTACTGAAGTTCAGTATCCACCTGACATGGCTACTTAAACCTAATGTGTCAAAAGGTTCACCGGCAGCACTCTAGATAAATGTGTCAGCTAACTGTGTCAGCGATCACTGAGAACTCACCTCCTTCACCACCACGTGTTGTCCCACCTCCCCTGCGTGCACAGTTCGGTGGATTTCACTTCTGACAGCCTCCTGTTTACGACAAATGCTCAGTTTTGAGTCTCGCCTCAGGCAACATCACACGTCAAAAATAATCCAGCAAGAGATTAAATCAGTTGTGTTAAAACTGAAAATATCCACAAACAACAGAAGCGAGTGACATTTTTTTTTCAGCCTGATCTTATTCTTTATAACCATATGGCTATCGCATACTTTACTTTTAACAGCCCTCGTGGTAATTGCTTGTGCAGCTGGCTGCAGTAAATTTGAATTAAGCACCAGAAATATTCAAAAGCAATGGGAACTACCCAGTTAATTTAATTTAAAGTCTGATTAACAAAAATACTTGCTGGACTCCACAGAATCCCAAATGCGTAGACGAAAGCCTGAACGATTCTTTACAAATTTTGAATTGCTTGTATGAAACTACCGCAAACACATAATTTAGAATAAGCAGGGATCAGGATCCCCTCATTACTGCATGCAGTTATATTATTATTACTATTTTTACTATGTCAAAGGTGGCAAGGTGCTCAGCACTGTTAGCTGGGCTCATTTGCATGTCTAAACTGCCTGCATGTATGTGGCCTGCAATCCAGCTGGATCATTAATATTCATTTATTAATTTCGCTGACATTGCGTCATTTGGCCACACATTTGTCTCCCTATTGCATGCAACATACTAGTGCATATTTATTCATTGCGCTGCTGAATAAATAAAAAGAGAAGCTGCTGATTTCACAAGCTGACTGTATGCTGTAACAGCTGTCATATTAAAAGAATGCTATAAGGTGAATGCTTGTGTTTTTTAATCGAAGACTACAGCAGTGACCCATCATGTCCCACTGGACGGTCTGCATGTCTGTTTTTCTTTTTAGTTGATCTAATTCAATTTTATAATTCAATTCCATAATTTGATAAAACGGAGCTTTTCTCCTGTGGTTCTTGGTTGATTAGATAGAATAGAAATAAGCATCGTGACTCAGCCATCGGGGGCATGGTGGTTCAGGGCTTAGCACGGATACCTTGTACCTCCAGGCTTTGGGGTTTGAATCCCACCTCTGTGCTGTAAGCGTGGAGTATCCATGTTCCCACTGTGCTTTGTGGGTTTCCTCCGGCAGTCCAAAGACATGCGATATAGCCTGACTGGCATCTTTAAATTGCCTGCATTGTGTGTGTGTGCGTGTGCCCTGCAATCGCCTGGTGCCCCATGCTGCCTGGGATAGGCTCCAGAAAACCCAGTATAAGAAACCCAATCTGAGGAAAGAACTGATGTGAAGATATAAGTGAACCAGCAAGCAACACCGTGTATCTTACAGCATAGCTGAAAATTCACTTGAGCTAAGCCTGATGATGTTGGGAAAGGTTGAAGGCAAAAGGAAGAGAAGATAAGCAGAAGATAAGATGGATAGACAGCATAGTGGAAGCAATGAACATGAGTTTGGGCAGGCTTTGAGAGGCAGTGGCTGCCTGGCGTGCTGTGGTCCATAGAGTCACGCGCGTGACTCAACAAGCCTGATGAAGAAACTCTTTCTTGGCTTTTGCTTCGCAATAACGATTCAAACAGATGTTACACATCTGTGGGCAGAACATTCTTCAAACAGAGAAGTTCTTGGCAAATGTGGAAATGTAGCAATTTATGAGTGAATGTTCTCTCCAGAGATGTACGTAATGCGAGAGAGAGTGAGATGAGTTATCCTTATGTTATGAGTCCTTGTTGTTTGAGGTGTTTCTGGATGTTTCGTAAACCCTGATTCGCTGACTTGATGACCAGTTCAGTCTTGCCTGAGGCTTCAAAATAAATTGTATCCAACACTAACATCCATAAGCATTTTACCGTAACTTTGTTACTTGAACGTATATTCTATTTGACATATACATATTCATAACTCCTTACATTGTTTCCAGTTCCTAAATGAATTTGACTTAATCAGTGAAACACTGAAATCATTTAAAAATGTTTTGAAAGCAGCTTTCAATGCCCAGATGTCCAACGCTGATAACAATAGCCACTCACAGATACCCTGTAGGAGTCGAGGTTTTCACCTCAAAATAACCCAGAGTCTCACTCTAGGAGGTCACTGGGACCAATAAACTATTAAGCTGACAACAAAGTCAATTCACTTTGCCTTTAGATGAAAGTCTAAGATTGTCCCATAATCGCAGTAATAACGATCAGTCAAGAGCTGTACATTTACCTAGCTATCAGAAAAGTCAAGACTCACCAAGGGCGTGAAGGATTACGATGTCTCACCTACACACAACATTCCATTCTTAGTTCACAGTCATCCTCATTCATTAGACAGAACTGGTTCTTTTTCCCTGACAAAGTCTGACAATGACTGTAGATCTTCAGCGGGTCCTTATAGAGCCCCATTCAACACAAGAGACATACATTTTTAATCTATTAATTTGTATTACAGTGGTTCTTAGATTTTTTATTTCAAATGCTCCGGCTGCATCCCTGTTGAGTACCACAGTTCCACTAGCCATCAAAGCGTGCTATATTCACAAAATAACCCCGGTTGGTGAGGTCAGTGACAAGTTAAAAATCTGATTTTTGCATCACTAGGTCCTCATTATGGGACCTAGTGATGGATTATGGAAACTGTGCTCAAAAATCTGATTTTTGCATCACTAGGTCCTCATTATGGGACCTAGTGATGGATTATGGAAACTGTGCTCCTGACCCTAATCCTCTCATGATCCTGTAGAACTTCCTGTCTGCTTGAGCTACCAGACCTCTTCAATTACATTGAGGCATGGCTGCCCATCGCGTCATCCAAGTCAGAATGTGCCACCTCTAATCTTTCTGCAGTGGCTCAGCTGTTTCCCAATTCCGTCCTACAAGTAAGCAAAATACTTCTTTATCTCATGGCTGCCAGGACCACACCCTTTCAAAGTCTACAACTTATCTCACCACCCTAGATGAAGCAGGGTCATGTTTCCCAAGAATTTCACTGCATGAGAACAACAGGTTTCACCCTGCCTCAATCCTGAAAACGATGGCACGTTAACAGCTGCTTTATTATAGTTCAAAGCAAATAAAATGGTAATTAACTTCCTACAAATAACTTTAACTAGTGTAAATAAATATGCACGTTTTAGCGCGCCATGTGAATTCTTGGGACAATGTAAGTGATCAACAATGCAAATTAGATCAGTGGAAAATAAGAATAATTACCAAGGCACTTCAAAAAACAAGCTTGCACGGACAGTGAAAAGGCAGCTATCAGGGTTAAAGAAGCTTATACCTGGCATCCCAAAAGTGGAACGGTATCCTGGACCTGAGCAGCTCTTACCTCATACGCCCTCCTGTGCTCTGTGTTGGCCCCACAGTTGAGGGACTCATCACCAGCCAGGTCAATTCCGACCACCCCATCCTTCCGGTACTTCTTGCACAGTTCAACCACATCCATGGACCATTCTGCAGTTATGAAGTCATACAAAAAATAATCAGCAATGGGTCACATTCACAATCAACAGTCATATTCTCATCCAGCACTTGTACCTCACAGTTTCCCCAGTGGTGTAGACCTCAGGAGAGAGATAAACTGTACTCCACATTTTAGTACCTCTACTTCTCAATCACTGAACGAAAAACTAAGTTCTACCCCCCCGGTTTCCTGTTTGACTTTGAATTCCTGGAGTCAGTATACTTTTGCCCAAATTCTTGGCCAAACTGTTTTTTTCTGTTGACGTTAATAAGACGCTGATGCAAGTTAAGTTAAAAAAAAACACACAAAAAAGCACCATTTAAGGCCATTGGAACCTTGAGAACACAAAGGACAGTGGAGCATGAAAAGACTTTAAAAAGAAGGCAGCCAGAGATTTGCAGCAGACAGAACAAGCCCATTCAGAGAATGTAGCACAGAAGAGTCCATCCCTACAGCCTGTAAGGGGCTTCTGACCCTCCTAATGGCAAACCCCTACTAGAATATAGGCTGTGTACGAAGACAGGAGAATTCGAACTGTCACAGCTAACTCGTAACAAACTGGCCATATCGCTTCCTCTAGAGAGGAGGAATGGAAAGAAAATGGAGACATCATCGGGCAGTGAAACCGCGGCTGTGGGTGCTACTGAAGACAGCAGGAGAGACAGACTATAAAATCATCTTTTATCTAATTAGCCACTTGGACAGACGGTGAGGAGGGTCTCTAAGAGACTGACAGCTAGGGTAGAGGCAGGAGAGACAGACTGTAAAGTCATCTTTTATCTAACTGGTCGCTTTCACAGAAAGTAAGAAGGGTCTTTAAGAGATTGACAGCTGGGGCAGACAGGAGAGGGGCAGCTAGGTAGCCACACAGAGAGGTGAACCGGGCTTTACTTGGCATGTGGCGCATACAGCACAGAATGGACCTGGCTTTGATCCCAAAGGCCTTCTCCCCCTCCTTCAGGCCCTGGTTGACAAGATGAACCACCTCATCAGGATTCAAGTTCCCCCTAGAAGCAGAAGCGTGAAGTCAGCAATCAGTGAAGCAACCCGACCATCGTGGAATTTTATCCGAGCTCACGGGTTTCTACACCAAGACTTAAGAAATCTCAACGTCTTCATTTTTTAAAAATTTGAAGTTTATGTAGTTAGTAGCCTCCATGGCGATGTACAAGCAATCAGGGCACTTCTCGTGCATTATCTACAGCAACATTTTTGTTTTCATGAGGGAAAAAAATCATTGCTGCTGTGTAGAAACGATTTTTAATAACATATTACATGACTGTGGAAGATTTAATCTGCATACAAACTAAGGATACTATTGAGCAGTTAATCACTCTCACTTCTTCTTAACTGAATGGCCTTCAGAGTACCTACTTCTTCTGGTTCCATGGTAAAGGATCCACATCACAGTTGGCCAGAAAGTGGGGGCTGTACCTCACTTCCACATAAATCACCCCCTCCTTGGCTTTTGTCTCCACAAATTCATAAGCTATTCTTTTGATGGCATCCCTATCACCGCTGTAGGAAGGGAAGAAAGATTAAGGAATCAGTCACGGGTCAGGAATCCAGATTCCCTATCAAAATCAGAAAAAATTACAGAAATGAAGGTTAAAAAAAAAAAAAACAGCCACTGCAGGTTCTTGGTAGTACCAGTGAGCATTAAGTATGTGTAGTTAATTTAGTGCAGACTACATGAAAATGAAGTGGTCACATTTCTTAGCTAATACATTGTTTTTACACACTTTAAATAGACTGGGCTCTGCAATTGATTACACTGAAATTATAAATTAACACTGTCGCTTCACCTCCCCGGAGGGGGGATAGGGTTAGGATGGTAACCCAGCCTTGTGCCCAATGCCAGCCTGGGATAGGTTCCAGTCCCCCCAGGATGACTGTTTCAAAGATGGATGGATGAACTTACTCAAAATATCCAGCTTCTCAAATGATGGTTTATATTGGCATTTATAAATTAGTTTGCAGAATTGTTTTGAATTTTTTAAGAGCCACGGGAACTCATGCATCCTGATGTACCACAGCCATCGGCCACTGTGCACACAAACTGAAGACGTCCCCAGTAAACAATACCACTGCTGCTGAACTGAGATCAGTTTCTGACTGGATGAAGACCTGAACAACGCAGCTACATCTGTCCCAGAGGGGCAACTTACTCCACAAGGCCGGTACCACACACTGCAAACTGCAGCACACTGCTTGGGGCAATGTGATTTTAACACACCGATTAAGTAGCTTGAGGACTTTATCGCTCAGGACAAGGAGGAAAAAAGTCCAAAGCAGAAGTTAGCTTCAGTGGAACTGATTTGAAGAGATAAAATATGACACCCGCACCCATAAAATATCACGAGATGTGCGACTTTTCATTTTAGTATCCAGAAGATCAGGTACTGGCTTTCTGAAAGCAGAAACACTTCATTTTGTCAGCTGCTAAAATTCCAAATGAACATGCCCATTTCCCAAAGCTCAAAAGTGACAATTAAGCCTTTTATTTTGACATCACAGAAAAGAAAAAAGCTTCCATCAGCATTAGATTGAGCTTGTTGCTGCCTGTACTACTATTTCACCGAGAACAACAAACATTAATCTACCCAGCTGGAAGCCTCCCCTGTTGTTTCGAATGACACGGCACCTGAAAGGAGTTTTAGTAACCAACTTATTGCAAGTCATAAACCAGTTTTGATTTTGATTTTTGTTCTACCTTTCATTTTCATTCTGAAGGCCAGATTTCTCACAGTAATTGCCCATTTAGAATTTTCTAGACCAGGTGGACTGGAATATCAATATTAAAAATGAGGCTATTACCAAAAATATTGCAGGCTGCATTGGAAAAACACGTGCATTTTCCCATATCCACCAGTTCTGGTTTTCCTCATAAAAAGTTGGAAGTCTGACCTGTCAATGTTAACTGCTGAAGCTGTCTAGTGTATGATATTTGTAAAAATCGCAATTGGCGTATTACTCGGGAGCAATTCTAAGGGGCGGGGGGTGACCCCTTGTCAATACTCCCAGACCCCCTACATGAGAGCTTGTTTTATTGACTTGTAATATGATTGGTAGCAAAGGAAGTTTTTTTCTGTTTTCAGAACAACAGGCCCCAGGCTGGGCCCGCTATTTGACAGTCTAGAACCGTCACTGGTACTGTTGGGGTTCCCCTGCTCCAGCTGTCGTGTCAGGTAAGCCTGCGCCCTGTGAAGGTGACTCAGGAGACTTTGAAGACTCACGCGATGACATGCATGTACTGATCAAACTTGGACAAGAAGTCGGTGAGCGTAGAGGGCTGGACCATCGTGCACAGCCTCTTGAACTCATCCTCCGTGTCCTTTGGGAGAGTGATTTTTCGTTTCCTACATGGGAGAACACAAGAGAACAGCACCCACTGAGAGGATTCAGAACAACACACATCTACTGCGTATATAAAGGAAGACACACTTTTATCCATAATAACAGTCAAATACAGTAGCTGGTGTTCAGTAATGCTGCATTTTCCACTCACCTGGCCACATCCAAAATGGTGGATATCCTGATAGCGCCATCCAGGTGCACGTGTAACTCAACCTGCGGAGGGGGTGAAGACACACACAACGATGAAACAAGAGGTTTCAACTGTGGGCTAATAGTTGGCGTTATTTAAGAAAGCTAAGAACGAATGATGGAAATAGCCCAAAACAAATAATGCCCATACTTTGTACTTAGACACATGCAATGAGAACGCAAAATACACTACATTAAATACAAATTGACACAAAAAAATATTCATGTCTGTAAACTGTACTTTGCTTACTAATACATACAAATGTAGATAAACACTATTCTATTATACAATTGCTAAAAACGCTCAAGGTACTGTGTTTCAGGAAGAGTCTCCATTTAACGGAATGTTTAGAACCGGGTTCAGAATGTGACTTCGGAGCAGGACCGTCTCCAAGGCTATTGAAATACAGTGCTGGAAGGAAAGTGTGATGTTGCGTAAGGCCTTGGTTGGAACACACCTAGCATGAAAACCACATTACTCACCACCAGCCAATGAAAATGGTGGGGGCCTTTTTTCAGATAATGGCCTAGCGTGTGAGTCGTGCTGACAGATGAACAGACCGCCGAGCCAAATACCATCCTTCCCTATTGCAAGAGCTGTGGGTTGGCTGCCATAAACAGGAAATTTTAAGTTCCTCAGAAACAAAGTGACAAAGATATTTAGCAAACCTAGGCGAAAAAAAAAACCCTATTTCAAAATGACTGCTAACTTTAAACAGCCTGATATCGAGCTGAGATCTTCTTCTAGAAAGCATGTGGCAGGGAAACGCTAAACTGGCTACCAGTCACACACACACACACACACACACACACACGTGTTTGTATTTCTGATCTTGTGGGGACCTTCCATTCATTTCTATGAGCCTAACCCTAATCCTAACTATGACAACCCTCACCCTTACCCAGCCCTAACCCAAAAAAATAAAGATTTTTATGAAATTAAGTTTTCCCTTATAGTGGCACAAGAAAAATACCCACGAGGCAAAAATGCCAGGTTTTTATTACCTACTTGGAACATTTTGTTCCCACAATGTCATTTTAACATGATACACACACAACCACACGCACACACACCTAATCCCAAAATCCTGAAGTAGTAATGTCCAAGGAGCGCTATGCTTATAACTAGGTAAGAACCTAAGCAGAAAATAGATTACAACCTTACATACACTAAAATAGTAAGGACTGTACATATCCTAAGGATGGGGCAATATGCTAACACTAAATTTCAGGCTGTCCTACCAAACAGGACCTATCTGGAAACATCCATTAGCGGAATAGAATAACAGGGAGATAGCATTCAGTGCTAATTGGGGCAATGATGAGTATGATTACGTTTTCTCTTTGTAAGATGACAAGAGCCATTAGCCTACTTTCTAAAAGTCATTCAGATTCCTTAACTGTTACTATTGTGATTAAAACCTTGAGAAATTAGATCATTGTGCAACTCACTAAGCCATCTGGCAAAAATGCAGGTGTGAAAGAACATAATGGATGGGTGCAGACCAGGACATTTGTCAGTGAAGCTGGAAAACAGAAGCATCACATGGCGTCAACGGCAGATTGTTTTTTTCCTCACAAAGCTGATGACTACAACTAAGCAAGAGTTTAAGAGGAATCCATGGTAATTTATGAAGCAAGTTGTTCTCTTACCACTTAATTTTTAGCATGTGTACTTTAAAATGGGAGATAAAGGCCTAGCATGTAGTAAAAAATAACAGTGCCAGAGACACACAATGAAAAATCGGCACTGACAGACAGAATGTGTCCCCATAACAGTGAAGTACAAAACTACTCTACAAATAATCTCTCCTACAGACATTTCAAATTAAATTACCACATGCAACAAACTGTCTCTGGAAACAATAAGGCTGTCATTCTTAATGTCACATTACAACTCTGGGCGAATGAACCGGCAATCTATAATGTGCATAAATAAAACGCACAAATTTGGCTTCTGCGTGGGACTCACAATGACCAGTTCTAATTTCATTTTTATTTTTGAAAATCCTGCCCCTGAACTCTGACCAAAGTTTGTCATAAAATAAAACCAAAAAAGTGCAAGTGGATCGTGGGAGCGCGGACTCCTGAATGTAGGCAGGGGTACTTACGCTACAAATGCCTTTGAGGTAGAATATGAGAATAAATGGCGAAGTAATAAACGTAGAAAAATATATTACAATAATGAAGATAATCTAATATTAAAGGACAGTGAAGGTTACAAGATGTAATATAAAGGTTACTAGTTCACATTTTTGTGTAAAACCACACTACTGATGATCTTCAGCTCTAACCAAGAAATGACTGAACAGCTCATCAACAAGCAACAGAATCCAGTCAGATTTACAATTTAAGGCCAAAATATTCACTATGGAGTAAAACTACAACAAATGTCATGTGAAAAAGTGGTAAACACATCAAACAACAATCCAAGTTGGCACAACTGGCCTTAGCAAATGGGAACTCCAGGCATTCATGGATGTTTCACCAAGGAAACAGGTTCAATGCCGTGGGAAAACATCCCAAAGTATTTTTAATACAAACAGTAGTGCCTGCCAGCTGCTATTTCTGAACTGGACATCATGAAAACTGGACCTAAAACTGTACATTAAGCTAAGTAAAATGCCTAAAACAAGATTTTAACAGAGTCAAACCGTAAAACGGGAATGTACGAAGATTTGTTTAAATCTGCACGACCATGGCTAAAAAAAAAAAAAAAAAAAAACACATGGAGATGAGCATGGGTCTGATGAGCAGACACAGCATAAATACACTTAGGTCCAAGGACACGTCAATATGTGCGATTTCAGAGGCTGTATTGCATGCATGCAATACAATTTCCACCAAACCTGCAACAAGTTTTCTGTTCCTCAATCTGAGATTGAAAGATACTTCTAGTGCATTGAAATTTAAACAGTTTTAAGAAGTTATCTACGGACAGTAAAGCATATTTACTGTGGCAATTATTAGTGTCTTCCTGCTAACCTCTCTTGACATTCCTCTCTGTCAGCGTGTTATTTTTAAAACAACATTCTTAATATTATGAAGTACATTTTAAGACCCTGGCTTACACTAACACTTTTGTTTGCTTGCTTTCAATCTTTACTGCTATGAAAACCGAATATCTATCTTTGCGGTGGTGAAATTCGTGCTGGAAGATTGCATGTAATAGCAGATGTGATGAACAAGATCCAAAAAATGCATCCCAATCAAAAGAATTTATTCCAAGATAAATAAGTTTTGATGGCACACAATTTATCCTGGTAATTAGGGTTTTTTTGTTTGGAAATAACAGATTTTAGAAACTTAACCATATACATGTGACATAACATTTTTGCGTGCTTGAATAAGGCACATAAATTCAATGGTTTTTGGTTTGCATAAATGTGAAGAGCTTCTGGCATCATTCACAAAACCACTTTGTAGGATTTGTTTAAAAGTGCATTAAAAAGTGTTATGTAAGTACTAATAAAAATTATTCCTTCATTTTTACATAGCATACAAACATGCACCTTCATTTCAATATGAGTGAATTTTCAAAATATATTCTGTTTAATTTAGTAACAGCTATTATAGTTAATTTGTGCAAAATATACATTCTATAATCTTAAACATTAACATGTAGTTTTAATTAACAAAATGACAAATGCAGTTTTCAATGCCACATTTCAATCAAACATATTTTATACCAATATTTCCAAAAAAAAAAAACTCATCTACTAAGTTTGTGTTACGAGTAGCTGAACCACACCACTCTAGATAAGTTCCCCACTGTCAGAGTCAGCATAATGTGATAAAAAGCTTGGCTTGGGAGTGGACACGTTCTCCCTCTAGTTAGAAAGCCAGAGATAAGCTATCTGGCGTCATGTTTCTGGCATGCTTGTGACACATGCTGACTAAGTACTCGGTGCCTCCAAAGGTTAACAATACGAGCAGAGGGTCACACACAGAGCTGCCACGATGAACATCAGCCTCTTGAATTGCATGAGTGTCTTCAACCATAAAACAACTTCAGTTCAATTCAATTCAATTTTGTTTATATAGCGCTTTTACCACGAAGCACGGTCACAAAGCGCTTTACATAGTCCCGGGCCCACAGTCCCCAGAGAGTAAGCCAAAGGCAACAGTGGCAAGGAAAAACTCCCTCAGGAGGAAGAAACCTTGGGAGGAGCCAGACTCAAAGGGGAAGTCTGTCCTCCTCAGGCCAGCACCGGACAGGGCAAATTAATTAACTTAATTTATCCAGTACAGAGTTTAACAATCCCAGAGAGTCCATGGCGAGAAATTACTTTAGGCATTTGCAGAAGCAGCAGGTGGTTACAGACAAGAACATATCTAGTATCTACCCTCTTTTGACATGTTGGGATAGGTGTCTGCACTCTGCTGGGCTTCCACTGCGTACACACATAAACCACACACCACACATTGTACAGAATGTTCACAGTGCAGAGGAAGTCCGCTCAAAATATTAACACGAATCTCAAAAGCATGTGCAAAGCAAAGGACCTGTGCTTGGAAAGCAGACAATATATCCTAACACAAATGCAACATCTCAAGGGTGCCCTGGTAGCTCAGTGGTTAGCATTGTTGCCCCCCCCTCCATCCCAGGTTTAGGGTTTGAATCTCACCTGTTTTGAATGTATGCAGCATTTGCTTTGTCATGCTAATTTTCCTGCAGTTAGGCTGCTTGGTTGTGTGTGTGTGTGTGTGTGTGGTTGCGTGCGTGTCCGCTATGATGGACTCTCATCCAACCCATAATGAACCCCATCTTGGGGAAAAGACTTAACCTCCCAGACACCCAGATCAGGATAACTGCTTGGAAGATTGAGGGATAAGCTCAGTTATAATTAAAGATGAGTATGGATGTTTTTTCTTTTTAGCACTGTTGTAAATTTGTAGCCCTTAAGTGTTTTTATGTAGCATTATTTAGTCACTTTACACTACAGTATCTTCTACTATCTTAATTATACTATAATATCCTTTGATGCTGCACATACTGTACTCAGAATGCCAGCATGGCCCCTGTCATTTTGTTGTACAATATTACTTCTACATGCCGTTTTATCTTATGTCTCTAAATACAAATTCAACTCTGCAAGAGACAGATTTTAAAACACGCAATAAAGCCTAAACTACTTAAATTAAAGACTTCATTACTGTGTAACAGAATGTGTGTAATTTGACTACTGGCCATATGAGATAACTGGCACTCATAATACTCAGTTCCAGCATCCATGTCTGTAACAGAAGTACCGAAAATGACTCCTAGTGAGTGCGGCGTTTGTGTTGTCTTGCTTGGTTTGGTTTGTGGGGCCTTTTGTTTTGTGCAGTACAAAACTGGACCTCGGAGTGAATGTCTAATGTACGCAGAGTATTTTACAGCTCGTTACTTTAAGACTTCCCAAGGTACAGACTCAAATGTACTCATGTGTTGGTATAGTTCGGTGATAAAAGAGCCTTTCCAGGTCGTGTTACGAGGCGAATATGTTTTGTAAAAGTGATATCTTTGTTATTCTGCAGCACATCGGGACTCCAGGGAAACCGGTACACTTCGGTTCAGCGTACATTCATAAAACAAGACCAAGTACAAGTACCAGTACCCGAGTAGTGGATGGAGTACCGACTACTCTTCCCATGGCGGTTACTGCTTATATATAAGGGAGTCTGATTAGCAACGGTCATTTATAGACTGATATACATTTGAAACTAATCGACCGCACTGTTCTCCGTTCTTCAACACCGGAGACGAACAGTAAGATTATAAAGTAGGAAGACGGAAGTGAAGAGCTAAATCTGTCATACTGTAGACCATGAAAAAAGACGACTTTGAAAGGGCTGTAGAATGAACACGTCTAAGAGGCGTTTTCAGGACACGTCGGAGAGCTGTACCATACTTTGATGATACACATATTCTTATGAATCGAAAACAGAAACGAAAAGAAGAGAAATACCATCAGCAACTCCTAAAACTTGCTAAACAGTCACCAGTACACACTGGTGCGATTACCTGTTTACTTCATTTACGTTACCATAATCTCCCTACACTTTACATTACGTGTAATCTTATGAATTATTCAAATATTTCCGGAATCGTCGGCAAGAGACTGCATATTCTTCAGCAATAATAACACTCGTAGTTGCTTTATAAAAATGATCATGGCAATTAATAGCAGGATAAAACAGTTACTAGCTGATACGTTGTATCTTTAAAGTGAGGGGGTCCAGCTTTCCTTACCTTGGGCTTGTTAAACGTAGCCGGTTTACTGTTTTTGCAGTGTGTATCCATAACAGAGGTGGAAACCGCAGACTGCATCCTGGAAAGAAGATCTTCGGACTAATGCTTATCACAACCCGTACAGACACTCTGGTCCAGTATATATACTGTATGTAGTGCATTACCCGCCTCCTGACTGCTTCGCAGAAGTGAGTGACAAAGAAACAGCACAGCATCAGCACAGCACAGCACAGCCGAGAAGCTTTCAGTTTTAATCCACTTTCTGATGAACGAGATGATGCGAGAACTTTGGGCCACGTGTGGACAAAAACTCGCTTCCAAAGAAGCACTGAGATATTTAATCATCTTTGAACTCATTCTGCACGTTTTAGTTGCTTTTAAGTGTAAAGCACTTTGCTTCCTCTGATCCTTAAAGCATTCTCTATCGTGGTTACCGCTTTGCAAAGTCTGACTACACAACCCTCCCGTGGAGTCGCATGGCATGGTTTAAATTTAACTGCAAAATTTGTTCGATATCATTTTAATTCATGTACACTCCAGGTCCTACAATTCAGAATAGCAGGATCGGGATCGTTTATTTGTCACATACAGATTATGCAGTGAAATGTATTACCTAAATCGCTCCTAGATTGTGCAGTAAAAACAGGCATCAATTTAAGAAGCAACCACTAAAACCTAAGGTATCAAGAATTAAAAATATATGATAGTGGACATGGTACAAACATTAAAACAGAACAATGTACGAAGTAGCATTGTGTCAAATGAAAATTGACAGAACGCGGTCTATAGTATACAAATAACGAAAAAATGAAGAAAAGTGTATGTTATTAAAAGTAACAGTATGACATTGAATAAAATCACATTACGTTTGAGATAAATAATCGAGTTATGCTAACATGAAAATGGTGGCACTTAAGGATCCAGACTTAGACAACAGACCTAAAGTATGAGAAGTCTGGTGAGGTCAGAAGTTAGGCATGTCTCTGTTAATAATCCCAATGGCATGAAGAGACAAACTCATGAGTCTTTCGGTTTTGGCCATCAGGCTGTGGAATGTTTTGCCTGAGTTCAACAAGTTGAACAAATTATTGCTGGGGTGGGTAGAGTCCTTAATGATCATTATTGCCCTGGTCCTGCAGAGCCTGTTGTAAATATCCTGTGGGGGGGGTAGAGTGTATCTGGTGCAGCATGCTGCTGCTTTGATCACCATCTGCAAACCCTTCTGATCTTGGGCAGTGCAGTTCCCAAACCAGGATGTGATGTTCATGGTCAGGACACTTTCAACAGCGGATAGAAGGTCTTCAGGATCCCAGAAGAAACTCCGAACTTCCTTAGCTGTCTCAAATGGTACAGCCACTTTCTCACCTTTGAGACCTCGACAAGTATGTGCTGAGACCGGGTCAGATCCTCTGAGATGTGCACACCAAGGTACTTAAAGTTATTCACCCTCTCCACTGGACCCCTGTTGATGAAGAGTGGAGCGTAGGACTGCTTCCTCCTTCCAGAGTCCACAATCATCTCTTTGGTTTTATTAATGTTTAGCAGTGGGTTGTTGCTCTGACACCATGCTGTGGGGTTCTCTGCCTCCTTCAGGTAGGCCGACTCATCGTGGTTACTGATGAGGCCTAACACCACCGTGTCATCCGCAAACTTCACAATGGAGTTTGAACTGGGCGTAGCTATGCAGTCATGGGTGTACAGAGAATATAGCAAGGGGCTCAGAACACAACCTTGCAGAATTCCAGTATTGAGGATGATGGAGCTGGACACACAATTTTCCACTCTCTCCACTTGGGGTCTGCTTGTTAGAAAGTCTAAGGCCCACTCAGAATGCCGGTAGTTCAGTCCCAAATCCTTCAGCTTAGTGAACAGTCTTTGTGGGATTATGGTATTGAATGCTGAGCTAAAGTCTACAAATAGCAATCTTGCCTAGTTCCCAATTTTTTCTGTCCATGTGGGTGAGGATGGTGTGCAGGACATGGGAAACGGCGTCCTCTGATGACCTATTTGGACAATAGGTGAGCTGAAGCAGATCCATGGTGCAGGAGATGGAGGAGCAGATTCGGTCCTTAACAAGTCTCTCAAACACCTTCATAACTAGGGATATCAATGCAATAGGTTGGTAGTCATTAAGGCTGAAGGGCATATTGTGCTCTGGAACAGGGATTATAGCAGATCTGTTGAAGCATGTGGGCACCACAGACTGAGCCAGAGATTAATTAACAGATGTACGTAAAGACGTCTGCCGGCTGATCGGCACAACTCCTCAGAACACGTCCAGAGACTCCGTCGGGACCCGCAGATTTCCAGCTATTCACCCGCTTTAAGGTTTTTCGCACATCGTTTACTGAGACAGTGATCGCGGTGTCACTGCTGACGTCATCCGTTAGAAATACGTTTTATAACACTCAAACTAAAAATAGTAAAATTAACAACAATAATGTAAAACTGATCCAATAAAGAGTGCAGTGGATTTTGTAGTCATAAACAGCATCATCATTTTCCTTCACAATAGCTATTGATCAAGAAAAAACAGGAGTAGGAGAAAATAGATTTAATGTTGTTAGTGTCATTTGATGTTTTTATACTCATGAAACTGCAGTTATTTGGGGGTAAATACAGCATTCAATTGCAATTCTGAGCATTTTTAACTAACAGAAGCACAAGAGATTCCAAAAGGATTCTTTGGGATTCCTACCTGTACTTTGAAATGTGATTCTTTATCGGGAGAGTACGTTCTGATTCAATCAATTTGATGTAAACAGATGTTTCAGTTAATGCGTACCTACAAACATGCTAAGAATGTGCAATGCAACTTTCGTAACATGCATGCAATACTGCTTAGGTGCTTGTGTTACACTCACAATGACGTACAAATGTAAATGGATTGTTGGAAGGGGTGGGGGGGGTTACGTTTTTTTCACCCAAGTACAAATGCTTTCTTCATGTATGTAATTGTGCCGGTATGCAGCAGGGTTGCTCGGCATGCTGTGTCTGTACCTGTGACTGGTAATACAGTACACACTTCACCAGGTTGGATGCCATAGAGGACTCAGTGTCAATACCACTGCTAGGCTCTTGAACAAGGCCCTTAACGTCAAGAAACCGCTCCAGGGGTTATGGATAAATGGCTGAGCTTGCACTCATAAACCTCAAGCTTTACTTGTGTTAGGGAGAATATGATGGGATGTCATGAGGGAAAACCACATTTCAAGGTATTCGTGCAAATGGCAAAAAATTACATTTTGAGGATTTCAAATACACTTTGACATTAAGTAGTTACTTTAGTTTCTGGAATTTATGTGAATGTTAAAAATAATTAAATTAGCAATGCACTCCTATTTATGGGATGCCAGTGCCAGATGGAATTATCACCCATTGAACTGCCTGACTCCACAACAGGAGAATTGCTGATAACTTTTGGGGATTGTTACTTGGCAACTGATAGCTTCCCATTAGCCAATGCTGCTGAGTGCCAAGTGATCTGGCTGTCCTACAATTAAAAGAAAAGTCAGTGAAAGATAGTATCAGATAAAGTAAGTACTATAGAAATATATTTTCATTTTTCAGAGAGTCTGAATGAATATCCATTGTATCCATCCATCTACTGACTGCCCAAACAACATATAGAGCTCAAGGCTGGGGTATACCCGGGGGTTCACATTTAATATACTGAAACCCCTTATGCCAGTGAAATCTTCATTTGCCTCCCTGCTTATAAAATCTAAAATTGCAGGTTATTTTATTTTTGCTTCTATATGAGGATGGTAAAGAACTGGCGACAGTGTTCTATCCTGAACATCAACATAAAAATCAAAGGCAAACAATTTAACATATCTGAAACAGCTGACTTTCAAAAAGCAATTCGCATGAGTATGCATTTACTTCCCTTTACTCAGTTCTTCAACAATGACGCACCACGTAGTTTTACCAAAATATACACACAATAACACACAACATTCTGAGTGTGTATTCATAATGTCACCACATGTATGTATATGCCTTCTTTTCCTATTGCGTTTTCGTGTAGTATTTGATGAGGTGCGATTGTCACGATTACGGAGCCTTCACTGCTTTACTGGTTTGCCTGTCCAGTTACTGTAAGCCCAGTTTCTGTTTACCAGCTCTGACTTTGGAGTTCATTTAGTAGAACCTCTTTTGCCTGTCTGGTAACGTGATGCCTGTTTTCTGGATTTTAAAGATGATCGTAGATTGACTCTTGGCTCTGTACTTGGACCCAGTCACCTTTCACTTGAAGACGTATCTCCAGCTTGCAGCATTCTGAATACTAAATCTGCTGCTTGTGAAACAGCAACAGCACCTCCATTCTCCCTTTCTGGCTGACATGAGCTCCTCGTCTCCTTTTCCAAAGCCGAGTCCTTTCTGTAATCCAGACCGGGTTTTACAGCGTATGACTGGGTGCTTGTGTTTCGTTTAGGTCACCTGCAAACAAGCTGAAATTGCCCAAAATCATGTAAAGGGCTATTCATGTTATTTTAGAAATAGAAACTGTTTTTGAGTTGACGTCTGTAGAAGTGGCCACACCTGTCAGTGTCACACCTCGACTTGACAAAAGGGCACAGTGGTAGAGATGTTGTAGTGGAGGGAAGCTGTGAGTAACTCATGCTGTAACTCATTGTAATTGCTTATTTGTAAAAACCAGTTTGTTTTTTTTGTTAGCTATGGATAGTCTAAAAATTCCTTTAAATCAGTCACGGCAAGTGTTATAACTTTAAACAGCATATTTTAACCAGTGTTTGATTCCCTCATTAGCTATGTTATATGGGCTGGAGATGGTGGCACTGACGAAAAGACAGGAGGCAGAGCTGGAGGTGGCACAGTTAAAGATGTTAAGATTTGCATTGGGTGTGACGAGGATGGACAGGATTAGGAATGAGTATATTAGAGGGTCAGCTCAGGTTAGATGGTTTGGAGACAAAGCCAGAGATGCAAGATTACATTGGTTTGGCCATGTGCAGAGGAGAGATGCTGGGTATATTGGGAGAAGGATGCTGTGGATGGAGCTGCCAGGCAAGAGGAATAGAGGAAGGCCAAAGAGGAGGTTTATGGATGTGGTGAGAGAGGACATGCAGGTGGTTGGCATGACAGAGCGGGCTGCGGAGGACAGGAGGAGATGGAGAAGGTTGATCTGCTGTGGCGACCCCCGATGGGAGCACCCGAAAGGAAATGATGATGTTTGATTCCCTCATTACAGAAAGGTTCAGGCCTGTTAAAATGGACTTTAAAAAATTCATTTTTATAATTTAAACTGGTATATTGTGATTATCACATGACATTCTAAGGCAAACTGTAATTACCTGGACTGCCAGTGCAGAGTTGCTCAGGCCACTAGAGGTCATCATGTGACTGGAAGACGCACTGAAATATCAGCACAGGGAGCCTATAAGTAGCTGTGTCCCTAATCAGCTCAAAGCTCTCAAACCCTTTGCACACTAATGAATCATTACAATGTTGAGAGTTAGAAAGTTACTTTTTCAGTTTATCATCATTGAAATATTTAAAGTGTGTACGGGGTGATTCAGGGAAAAGAACAACATAGATCAGGTATATTAGAATGGACCAGAACTTTATCAGGGATTCCCTTCACAAGGCAGATGGAAGTGGACAAAAGAAAGCACATCTGCTCTCTCATATACAAATGTATGGCAAATGGGACATTTAGGTATCTAGAAGAAACGACATTCCTATCAGCCTGGACCAAGACTGTTGTCCAGGGTTACTGGCAAAACAAAAACTGAACACAACAGTGGGGCAATTAAATGGGTGTGTGAGCATGTGACTGTATGCATGTATGTGTGGTGTTAGAATTTGACTTTACATTTTACATTTAATTTTTCTTTGTGAAACACACACTGAATGTCATTGGCTTGCTTCAAGCCACAAGTGCCATTCTATCAAGCCTCCATTAAAAACCTTCATCTCTACATCTCTCTGCTGTATACTTTGGGAAGCTTTTGCATGTCGGCAAATGAGCCCATTTCTTTCAAAGTTACTTGGCTGATATCCTAGAAAGGTTACTGCTGTTGAACCTTTGAGCTGGGGTACTTCAATTTGAATTATGTTAGTATTTTTCACATTTACATTTTGTGTGAGAATGTTTTTATGACAATCATTATTACAAGGTGCTATCACAAGGAGATCATATAGCCATTGTTCCTTTAGAATGTTGTCTTTGTGCAGCCTAAAAACAAGTTGTGATGAATGTGATAATATCAAATTTAAATAAAGGGAGCAAAAAAATAGAGCAATAGTTAGGGAGCTTTCGGCATAGGAATTTTGCAAATTTGCACAACCTCAGATCTACTTCCGCTCAGCAAAATAAATCCCCAAATAATTCACATATATTACACCGGGCCAACCCTATCATTTGCCATGATGTCACTGTACAGCTTGGACCGCCAATCTTATTTTACTCAGCTACTGGTCCAGGAACTTGTAATCTGGTGATTTGACTACTGTAGCTTCTCACTGACAGGGTTACCACCTTGTGTTGATTAAAAAAATCTTTAAATGATTCAAAATGGTGTACCTAGTATTCAATCAGCTGAAATGTTTTCATATTACACTGACCTTCCCTGTCACTGGCCATTTTCATTATGTTTGTGGTTGCAAAGGGTGCCCCATTACCAGCTGTGGGTTTTGTTAATGGTAGAGATGTCCTGATCAAAATTTTTTACTCCCGATCCGAGTTATTTAATATTGAGTATCTGCCTATAACGAGGCCTGATCAAATACTTATTTTAGTTGGTTTTGTCGTTCTTACCTCCATGTTACCCTTGTCCTGTATTCGGGTCTGTGGGCCCTGTTTTTAATGTTTACCAAAAGAAAAATGTTGCGATTTAGTATTATTCAAACCTGAGACTCCTTGGCCCTGGCTCATTTTCTGTGAAGAACATATAAAAAAACGCATTTTCAATGACTTCACACTGTACACCCCCCACACATTTATATTACAGATGTGGTGTTCAGGTCCACTTGACCCAGGTAATAAAAGTTTGTAGTTGCTGTGTCCCTTTACTCAGTTCTCCCCCATACGTGGCCTGATGTTAGTGTTTATGTGTGCGTGTGTGTGAGGTTTTTTCTGCCCCTACTATTCACTGCTACTCAGGCACAAGGTTGCAGCATTGTCAGAGGTGTGGTGGGGGCCATTAATGCTGTATTGATGGTCATGGGGCTATTGATATTGATACAATAGAACACATTTAGTTGGTCAGCCAGCTCTTTGTTTGCCTCGCCAAGGGGAGGTGGCTTTGTTGAGACGAACCAATAGATGCTGGCATGATTACATCATTGTCACATTTGAGGCATTAGTAACCTGTCCGCTCCCACATTACTGGGAACCATTCTTACATGCATGAAGTGCAAGAAATACATTTGCAACACACACACAGTAAAGCTCTGCCCCTCATGTGTAAAATAGGCTGGCCTGAATGGAATGTGTGTTCAATGGGGCTGATGTGTTGTGTATACTGATTGTTGATAGTGTATCTGGTCAATGGGGCTGATGTTCTTCAGACCAGCATAAATGTTTTCAGTTTCTTGACATTGTTTCCTTTACATTTGTTCAAAATAAACATGTTTTTCCACCCATATGTTGATATCGATTTATCCTTTTTTACGATTTATCACAAAAAAACGGATAGCACTATTATTTATAAATATGACGTAACAGAGGTAAATGGTAAATATTAACCATATATGCTGTCATTATTGATTGCAATTGGGATCATCTGCTTTTTTTACATAATTGTTTTACATAAATTGTTATGGCTGTATTGATTTAAAAATCCAGTAATGCAGCGGGTCCACTCCACCTGCAAATTCAATCTGAGTAACAAAAATCCAAATACAGGACCAGGGTTGGGTTATTTTGCCATGTTTAGTCTTATAATCGCATTCCACATTGCCACATTTCACCACTGTCTCATTATAAATTAAAAACATCACCTTGAGATTCTCTAGAGTACAATGAACGCTTACTTATCAATTCACTCTTCTTCGAAAGGCCCGGAATTCATTGTCAACCTTTCGTTCCATAAACATGCCTGTGATATACGGTTGTTAAATGATGACGCTCATTTACTATGTGCTTTACGGTAGTGTTGGGGACAGAAAGCTAGGTTTAGAACCTTGAACTATAACCAAGGAAAGTGCTTTATAAAAGTTATGCTTGCAAA
>JAACJT020000086.1:4435145-4468356 GCA_009936485.2 Gymnarchus niloticus | reverse complement strand
GTCATCCATCGAGCCTCACGCTACAATCTGCACTGTGTCCACCCTGACCTTCCTTAAGGGTCATCCATCGAGCCTCATGTTACAATCTGCACTGTGTCCAACCTGACCTCCACCATGTGATCTCGATCCTTAGCACTGGAGAGCTTTCCTTGTCCCTCAGGTCCCGCATCACATCTCGACCAAGTCCAGAGTATCCTCGAAGGTCCAGCCACTGCATACTTCCGACAGCTGCTCAGGCAGTTACAAAGAATAATGTAGTTATTCATTTTCCCATCTTCCATAGGCACTAACCCCAAATTGGGTCATATTGCACCTTCAGGAATGGTTCATCATTGTCTCAGTTTGATTGTGGCAGTTAACCACTGTTATATATGTATCCTGAGGCCACCTACACAGATTGAGGTTCATCTGCAATCCACAGTTGCCAGATGTTCCCTCATAAGCCACTCTGTCATTCTTTGTCTTCTTTTCATCTCTCATTGTTCTCCTACTGGACTCCACATGGTACCACGTGCACATAAATAATCAAACCCTTGTCTTAACATATTGTTGTATCTACAGGTATGTTCAAAACCATGTATATCACAGTATACATTGTACAAAACAAAGACTTCTGACACAATTGCAAATCTAACACAGATCTAATACAGGGGATTGTATTAATCCAGTAAAGTGAAATAATGTGCAGTTATAGTGTCTGAAAAGCTTTAATAACATGTAGTATCATGGATGTGAGTTTGTCATACACGTCACAATGAAAATGAAAAGATGTTTTCCATGCAATTGAGTCCTCCCTCCACCAGGGGTCAGCAAATGATGGACACATGATACAATGTACCAAGTCTGTGGCTGGTGTATGCTATTTTGTTCGAACCTGCTTTTCTTGTAGTTTGTCGGAGATAAGATGGTTTCTTGCTGGATGTGAAGCAGCAGTTTGCAGCTTGATGTGATTTGTACCAGGTTTCGCATGTGGTGTTCTCCAATTAATGTGCAGCAAGGTCTTAATTAAATCCATGTATGTGCTTCCATCTGTTCAAACTAAACTAGTATGTAATAATCTTACTGTAATCTAAGACACATATAAGGTTATGAAACAAACTGAAAATTAAGGGCTGTATTAAACCCTAGATGGGATGTTAGTCCATCACAGGGTACATGTACCTGCACAGAATGGGCAATATAAAAACACCACTTAGCTTAACTGCATGTTTTTGGGTTTTGGTGGGAAATTGATGACACACAGGAAGAAAATGCAAACCACGCACTCAGAGAAGGGGCTGGAATTCAAACCCCCATTGCTGGACATATAACGTGACAGTACTGCCCACTGAGGCGCCATTCCACTCTATCACGTCAACGAACTCCCCGTAATTGCCTTCCTTAATGAAAATAACAGCCAGGAAGTCACCTGAAGGACAAAAGTCACTGTAGGCCAATTGTCAAAGTCGCCAATCAATGTAATTGCATCCTGGAAATCAGAGAGCGCTCCATCAAAAGGGCCAACTAGGTCAATGGCTAACTTCTCCAACAGCTATTTGGAGAATGGAACTGGCTGAAGGAACCACAACTTGCATTTGAGTCAAGAAACCTCTTCTTAGTCTTGGTTATGTGTCAGTGAGACATTTGTCTGCTATTTTATTGTTGTCTTGTTTTACATCGTGCTCGTTTATGTGTGCGTGAGCCTGAAGTGCGTGCAGTTTTGTGTACACGTGAATTTATGCACTTGTGTGGGCATGTTGGTATTTAATTTATATTTCTGATCGGTATCAATGTATATATGCGATTGATTTTATACATATTATGATTGTACAGCACTTTGATCAGCGTTGGCTGTTTTTAAATGCGCTTTATGAATAAATTTGACTTTGATTATGACCTGGGGTTGTTGTGGCTCTGGAAAGATTCTGCAGTAGAACATAGTGATACCGGTTTAGGCATATCTTTTTACGCCACCCAGCAAGAGGTTAGAAACTCTTAAAAATGCAACCTTAGCCTCAGCACAAGCTGCAGGAAGAGAAGGGGCCAAAATAACAGCTTCTAAATGCTTCCCAGAAATGGGCCCTCTGCGTAGGTAAGTGCTTATGTGAACAATACCATGTAATCAGAAGAATTCTCACAAGATCTGAGACAGAAATACACTGGTCTGTGTTCTCCTGATGACTCCAACGTTTTCGTCAAAATGGGTCTTGTGCTGCCGTGGCATTAACTTTGGCAAGAAGAAGATCTTACTACCATCTAAAGCAGGAAGCTGCCTGAACAAGAGTCAGTCACCACTTACATTGGATGTATTCACTTCCCATTTAGCCTCCAGATGTTGCCTCATTTTTCATTAAGCACATTCTTCTTCTAACACTCTGCGCAGATCCATATGGTATAACTTCACACTGCTCCAATCACACGAGTTCTCAAGTTTTTATGAGACACACTAAAGCAGTATGTCAATAATACTTGCTTTTTATAAGCACAGCAATTGTCAAGGTTTTTAGGGATTTCAGAGAAGGCATCAGTATTAGTTCTATATTTCAGATTATTATAAAAAATACATTCACGTAATATAAACAAGTATTATAATTTTTGTAAATGTGGCTGCTAATATACTCATTCAGGATGAAGTGGTATGGGTTCTGCTGTTGTACCCTTAAGCACAGTACTTAGCCAGCTGCATATAAAGTTAAAATTCAATTACTTTGACAAAGAGTGTCAGTTAAGAAATTCAATTTGATTTATTTTATCTAGTCCCAATGCCATTTCCTGGACATTTTCAACAAAGATTGAGCTACTGCATTACAAATGGATAAGAGCCAAATTATAACCAGCATGATGTATGAAGGAGTTTGCATGCTGTCTGTTTGTTCGTGTGATTTTATCAAGGATGCCCACCCAAAAACATCTAGCTAGGAAAATTTGTGGATGAATGGGTGGATGGGCGGATGGATGAATGGGTGGATGGGTAAAAGCATACTTCAAAGTGTTGCATAACAACATAAGTGACATCAGAAAATGGAACAATAACTAGCAGCAATTATTAAAATGATGTTTGGATTTGTAAAGCAGTTTGGATGCCTTGAACCTCGGAATCAGCAGAGGCTCCACAGGACTGGAAGTAGAAATAGCCGGTCCTGTCCAAACTTCATGGTTCATTTCACAGCTCAGATGAAAACAAACAATATAAATCTTGTTCAGTTTTTTTTCAGCGGAGGTGCGGACGTTTTAGACTTTAGCCTGCCCCCGGGAACGTTGTGGCGATGGACATCAGGTTTCGGCAGTTTGTTCTGGGGGGGAGGTTTTAAGAAGCATAATTGTGCAAAATGGCAGCTGAAACTCTATCTGTTTGCCTCAGCTGCTTTTTAAATAAATGATTAATCCTTCCCCCAGATCTGTTCAAACACAATACTCGATTACGCTCGTCCCCCGTCACCATGTGATAGTTTGCACTTTGCTGTGCATTACCCATCACCTCAGCTGGACCACATCAACATTATTTTGTGACTGGGAAACACCTGCATTTCAGACCAGTCGGACCCAATGGGCCGTCGTGCATCATACGTCCAGTGACACTAAATTCAAAGCTCCATTTCCATCAGCATCTCCCGTCTCCATCATTGAAGTGTTCAGCATTACTCAGATCAGAAAAATGCAGCTCAAACAAGGCCTATAGTTTATTGTGTGTACAAGGACAGTTACCATGGCAACAGAAAAAACGTTTCCATTGCCATAAATAATCGCTGAGGGGGTTGTAAATTTCAATGGTATTCCCCCCCATCCTTAGGTGAAGTATTTTTAAGCCAATTCTTACAAAAACAAAGCATGTAAAACATTTTCACTCTTTCAGTCCACATGCAAGTTGTGTCAGTTTCATGACAGGTTTATGAGAAAATCGATATCGGCGGAGATGATATTTTTCTTTTGTCCACTAGACAACCTAGTCGCACTTTTGAAGAGCTTGAAGCAGATCACTGCGAGAAAGTGTATAAAGGCAAGGCCTGGCCTGACCAGGGACGAGGGCTTTTATGTCAGCCCATGAACCGTTTCTTTGTCACAACAATTGCAGTGGATAATAGAGAATGAGTCTGGCATGCTGCATCTTACCCAGCCTTGTTCCCACTGCTGCCTGGGAGAGGCTCCAGCATCCCCACCACCACCACCACCACCACCACCACTCTGACTCTGAAGATGGATGTGTGGAAGGAATGGAACTGAGAGGAGACAACAACAGTCCTAGTGGATTTTTCAGTAGTCTAAGAGGTATAGAAGAATTCCATTTGAACGGGCCTGTTACAATCACTGAATATAATATACATCGCATTATGCCCTGTGGCCTCTTGGGGATATCATTAAACATGTTCCCCCCCATATTTAGAGTAGGGAACAGAAATCAAATGATTATATGTTTCAGTTGTGTAATTTTAAACAGTTTTCTCTTTGTTAGCTAACTGAAGCCAGGGTGCCTTGCTTAAAATTGTGCTCTATGCTGCCCCCTAGCCACCATTTAGGCTCTGCATTTAAGCCTGCAGGTGTAGTGAGATTCACTCCCCAGCACTTGTTACCTGTCAGCAAAGCCAGCGAGGGTGGCTCCATCTGCAGGTGGGGTACACAGCTGTTGGTCGGGCTAGTATCTAAATATCCACCGAAACAGGAGCAGTAGCAATGGATATGAGAAGAAGAGAGGCTACAATTTGATTATTTTCACCGTTACTTTTACAGAGACCGTTTGCTGTTTTTATATTATATGGCACTCGTACATTTTCATATTTGGTACAGTACCTGACTTGGAAGGCCTTACGCTCTCAGGGCTATGGGTTTGATTCCTGCTCATGCTTCTGTAGGTGGATTAGGTCATGCTCTTTTGGAGTTGGTGGTCACATCCTTTTGCGTGTAGTGTTGGTTGCTGATAGTTGCTGAAAGCTACGACCTGTAGTGTTTTAATGCTGCTGTGAATGGAATAAATTTTAACCCGAAGGATCACTGAAAATGGTGTTATTCCTGAAAATGTGGGGAAGCCTAATACTTACATCCTTTCAAACAAGTACCTGGATGTAGACCAGTCAAGACGTAGTGCGAGAGAAGCTCCTGAACTGCTGCACAACTTGATCATGACAAAGTGACCCACAGTAATAGTGTAGTAAGAAGGAGCCACACATATTACATGCCACGAACACGGTTAGCTTTGACGTGCGGGCTGTGAAATGTCTCAGCCACGCAGCTGGAGGCTTTCAGAACAAACGCTCGCCCGCTTCTGAAGCTCTTCATTAGTACGTGACTCTAGGGAGCTCGGAGCGGAGACCGAAGTCTCTCGCCGTACGGCGTCGAGGCCCGAGAGGGCCGGAGCCGTCCGTGTGAGTATGGCCCCCATCCCGGCAATCACAAAACGGGCACTTAATCACTCTCAATCAATTGTGAGCACATATTTGCTGTGAAGTCCCGCTGCCACTACAGCCCCAGCGATTGTTTGGCGTCGTACTGGCATTGCCTACGGCACATTCAAAGCCACTCCGCTAATCGATTACTCAACGCGCTGAGAAACAAATGCAAGCAGAGAGGCCTGTTAATTAATGAAGCGTAACACTGCTGTGCATAATATCCCAGCTGATTCGTATTCCTAACAGGACAGAGAAGCCATTTCACCTGTTTTCCATGGCAGGAGCTGCTAATGTTTTTTCCAATAGCGTCGGCGTCTGGGGATGAACTCTGAATCTCGTCGATTTTTATTGTTCCTGTTTTATGTCCAGCCGTGAGTTCATCACACACTCGCACCCATGACATTTTTCTGTCTCCTCGGCAGGAGGCTCCTTCCTATATCTGCAGTGTCACAAAAGGTAATGTAATTTCACTTAGAGCAATAAAGGGCCCTCCAGTCATTTATTCACTGAAACAGCCTTAGACCGCGTCTAGGTCATAATGTCCCTCTGACACAACACCAGAACTTTTCTACCAGGTACATTCTGTGCATTCACACTCAGTATGTATCTAGCTGAATAAATGTGACATTAATGACCCATGCATATACTAATCATTAAATACCGTGTTTTAAAAAAAAAAAAACTAGACCCTTTCTAATTTTGTAATAACTTTGTTGATCCTAAGCTGATTCTTACCATTTTTGGTAGAAATACTCCTTAACAAAATTTTAACCAAACTTGTATTTAATTTCCCACTATACCTGTTTTATGCAACAAATCTGACTAACCTTGATGATGATAAACATCACAATCAGACAGCAAAGATAAAAATGGTGACAATACAAGGCATACAGTTATAGCAGGTGTTCAGTGCTGTCTGTTAGCTTTCACACAGGACCACAGCCGTTCAGCCAAAAATGGCCAAAATCAGTTCAGGATCAACCAAATTTTTGCAAAAATAAGACGGGTTAGTGTTTTTTTTTAAAAAAAAAAAAAAAAATGGGTGATAATTGGGTGATAATTATCATTTCGGAGATTTTCCTGACACCACAGATAAGACTGGTGAAGTCATACAGGGACAAATCTCCTTCATCATGCCTTCCGTAATTGAAATCGGAATAATCAAAATGAATTATTTCATTACCAAAAAATCAATAATATTTAGGCGGCTGTTCCAGTTTACTGGGCTTCCTTGAAATGTCGACTGTGCAGTGCTATTAATCAGGTATGATACATGGAGCAGAGGGAGCTTGCGGGGTTTGCGATGGCTGGTTGTGTATTAACTGTCAGCTATACTGGAATGACATACAGTAAGTGCCTTTGGGCTTTGCACCCCAATAAAATTCATTCTCTTTGCGCATAGATCACTTGAATTAAAATTATATCACAGACTATCTTTAAAGTTAGACCTCAGCAAAAATACCCCTCGCTAACTACTCAGTGTTTACCAAGGCTTTGACGCAGTAAAATCGCTGATTTATAACCATTTGCTGGCTAGTGTTGAAGATCAAACTTGCAAACTGACCAAATGCTGGTGATGTGTTTTTTTAATTTGGTTTTAGAATATGGATGTTATTAATTTAATAACCCGTATGCTCTTCATACAGAGACAAAATGTCTTGTGTTTATAGATACCAATATCATGTCTTTATGTGCAGTATGTGTAAATAATTTAATTTTGTACTGCAATCTTTGTTTTATTAGTAGGAAATTATTTTGTCTGAATCTAAGTTTTTCTATTAATGACTTTTTCAACATAGTGACTTAAGATAAGCCAGGACCCTTCTGTGCCACACACTTTTGCAGTCATATACTTTTAAGTTTTATAAATCGGTCTCTGTATTGTATTCTGTATTCTATTCATATTAAGATCATCCATCCATTTCTAAGGTCATATCCTGGATGGGGTTACACAGAGACCTGGAGTATATACCAAACAATAAAGGACACAAGGGAGGGGTACACCCTGGGCAGGATGCCAGTCTATCACATGGCACAAGGCTGGGGTACACCCTGGGCAGGATGCCAGTCTATCACATGGCACAAGGCTGGGGTACACCCTGGGCAGGATGCCAATGTATCATAGGGCACAAGGCTGGGGTACACACTGGGCAGGATGCCAGCGTATCATAGGGCACAAAGCAGGGGGACACCCTGGACAAGATGGCAGTCCACTGCAGGGCACATACTAACACACACACAATCATTCACTATGGTCAATTCAGAGACACTAATTACTTTTGGCTGTGGAAGGAAACCAGTGTACCTGGAGAAAACCCAGGAGACATGAGGGGAACATGCAAACTCCACACACACAGGACAGAGGTGGGATTTGAGCTCACAACCATACAGGTGTGAGGCCACTATGCCCCCCGCGCCATTGTATATATTATGAATGAATACATTCTCAGTGTATTAAATTCCTTCAGATGTCAGATCTTTTAAAGCAGCTGCTCATTAGTATAAACCCATTGCAAGTGGGTCATCTGTGGACCAGTGTTTCAAGGTCATTATAAAGAACGGGTTACCTAAATCTAGAGATAGGACAAATGAGGCTGTTAAACCCATGGTGGGTGGGAGTATTCCATGCTGGCTATCACCAGCATTGATTGGTAGTTCAGGATGCTCAGACCCACCATTAGTTTTGAAGCCTCGTTTAGCACCAGCATTAATTAGTTAGTTCAGGGTACTCCCACCCACCATGGGTTTTGAAGCCTCATTTGTCCCATTACTGCAAAAATCTTTAACAGAAGGAGAGGCAGTTAATGAATTGCATTGTAATCCAAAAGCAAGTGAATTTATGAAGGAATGTACAGCTTGATCAATGCACAAGTGTAACACTGATGTAAACTGGGTCATAAGCATAATTGCATGAACAATTACATTGTTCTTCTAATTCTATATGTATTTAGTTTATGAAGTTCTGCAGAAGATGCTTTGCAGTTTCAAAACGGCTTTGTACTAGTAAAAGAGAGTACCAAACGGTGTGTATACAAACCTTTCATGTGAGCGTGGCATTTGCTGTATGCCCATGATTTTTTTTCCCCCATGAATACTGATTAGTGTTAAAAAAAACTCTCCATACGTTTTCCCAATAGCTCATCTTCTTGATGTTCTTGCATTTTCTGGCCGCACAACAAAGCTGATGTCCAGCCTCATTCATCAGGCTGACAGCTCAAAGGCTCGTTCAACACAATCATTCCTTATCGTGAATTACTGTGCTTGTAAGCTCTCCACGGAACCTAAAGGCTTATCAAGGAGGAATGGGGTGCAAACGGCACAAAACCCAGTACTGGATCTGGAACCAGGACGTGAGACAGAGAACACAACCACGGTGGTTCTGCTGCACTCAGTTGGGCTCACGTGACCTAGGAGATTTTGACTCATTTCCCACACACCCCCCCTCCCTAATATATCTTAGCTGTGGGAGCCTTGGTAACTTGCATCTTTCAATTCAATGTTATTTATATAGCGCCTTTAACAAGAAGCATTGTCACAAAGCACTTTATATAGTCTGGGGCCCAAGGTCCCCACAGAGTATGCCAAGGGTTAACAGTGGCAAGGAGAAACTCCCTCAGGAGGAAGAAACCTTGGGAGGAATCAAGCACCTCTCTTGGTCCTCCTCCTTTTTGGAGACCCATGTCAGTCGTTGATCGCTCTATGTGTATTGTTGTTGGATCACGACTCAAGTTTTTTGGAGTGTGTTTCTATTTGGGCACTTTATGTTCCATTGCTGTTGCATGCTAATGAATTTCCCCAATTAAGTCCATCAATATCTACCTATTTCCCCCACTGGGACAAACCAGGCACGTGCATAGCGACTCGCAGCGCTCATGCGCACCTGAATGCGTGGTGCACCTGGCCGCGTTTTTGTTAAGTTCAGTTCCCTCCGTTCCCCATTTCACTTGATATTTCTATAGAGGATGCATGCCAACAGAAAAAGAAATTTGTTGCCATTGTGTTAGTGTTTTACATATTTTGTATACAGATAACACTACATAACAAGAAATAGTGAAAGCTGTTTATCAAATGAACTGCGTTAATAAGACAGCATAAGTGAACAGACTCGGCTCCTCTTTAACAGTAACATCTTAAAGGCTGGCCACATGAGCCAGATTTAAGTGAGAAAATGCTGAAATATATCAGTCCATGGAATGGTTTCAGGACAGAGCAGAACGGCCGTTGTCTTCATCATTGTCATGTCTTGCTGTTTGTATTTGGTACCATTTTCGCTGTCATCCATCTTGGTTAAAACATGCTCCGCTCATTTTTTTTTTTTTTTTTTTTAACCCTGTTGAAAATGTACTTTGGACTGGAATCCCATCCAGGGAGGACCGATGTCGTGCTCCAGGGATTGTCACTAAGCCTCCCGTCCAGCAAAAGTGCTGGTGAGATGCAGAGAAACGTGAAAATGCACACATTAATGCTGTATGTTCTGTGTATTCAAAAATACTGAAAGCCTGGGCTTTTCCAAATCACGTGTATATATGTGAGCTACAATATAGGAATCGATTCTGAATCAGTGAATGAATGAATCAGTTCAGTCTGAAAGTTGAATCTTTTCACATCAAGGGCTGCTTCATGATCACACCATGCCCAGCACACTCACCAGATCACACAGAATGACTGAAACTCTGCAGTGGCGCAGAGACCAGATCAACTCAGTTGGCATGTTAACTCCTGTCCACCATCCCGTGGGTGCCGTTCCGCTTTTCTGTAAGGGATGCTGTATCCATTAAAAGTCTCAGAGGTTTTTCCATCTGATGGTCTTTTTTCTATCTGGCTGCTGTTTATTGGAACGTGATGCTGTGGATTCATCTGCTGAATAGAAAACGGCGCAGTGTGACTAACTGGGCGGAGTGACGCACATCCGCTCCCGTGGGCTGCCATTTTCACTGAGCTGATCATGTGCCACGTTCTTACTTACCTCTGTTTAGACCTACAGCTTCTAAAAGGTACTGAGCAACATCATGCTATGGGTAAACCAAAGTCCCATGACACTAAACAGCAGCACATAAGGGAAAACTGCTAGGTTATTTCACTGGATAACACTCACATTGGAAAGGCAGAGACTATCCTCAAAGAAACAAGGAGAGCCATATTGAAGAAGAAACTGTTTATGAGTTGACATCAGAGGACAGCATGAAAATGTTTGTTTGGGCTTGCAAAGGAACAGTTCTGTCATACGCGGGAGATCCGAGGGCGGAGAAGAACTCATCAAACTCAGGGTTACGGGACACAGGACTTTTATTCCAAGGACGGGAGCAGGACAGAGGACAGGCAAACAATGACTGGGCGTCACAACTACGGTCAATCTTCCCTAAATAGTCTCTAGATCCGGGAGATCCCGGACAGGGCGCTCGGGAGACCCCTGGTGGCGGGAGCGGGAACCGCGACAAGTTCATTGGCTAGATTGGACTTCAATGAATGCGGGAGAATGTATCACTTGATTTCCCACCAAGAACAATAAAGTTCTGATATTCACGACCTTTTAGTATTGCTGTTGTAAGCAGCATGCTGTCTTTTAAGACTCCAGCTGGACAAGTCATTCCATCAGGCAACGGATTCATTCTACCAAAGACCAATTCTGAGACAAATAAAACATGTTTGTTAGCTAACAGCAAAAGGCAATTTTGGTTTCTCCACGTATCTGTAAGACTGTATACTCTGTGGTACAATCAATTCATGCCACATTGGTACTTACATGTCTTTCCATTACGTAAAAATCAAGGAGGTCATTTGATATTCAGATATTCAATGTTTTCTTTTCAAACAGCAGTGTTAAATGTTGTTCAATATTATTGACCATTTGACCCTAGTCTGATATGTCCATATTCATTATCAAGGAACTTGATATCTAAGGCTCATTCATTAATGGGAGCTATAAACCTAAATAAATTATGAATGCATCAGTAACAAAGGAGATCTTAAATGTGAATAAGACCAGTAATGTAGAGCTCTTCAGAACCTTTTACTTTTGCTTCAGTGAAGAATATGGAGGATCAAGAGGTGGGCCGGGAATAAGAACACAGAACAGGCACCAACAACCAAAGAACAACATGGTCATGTGGTAATATGGCTCTATCTTGACGACCTTCACGCTGTCCCGATTTCACACTTTAAGGGCTGAATTCTGTTCCTGAATTCGGTACTAGACAATCCTTTCAAGCATGCAGCATGTCCTCCATGAAGGTATGCCCTTGAGGTGTTACACTCAAGTTTTCTTTCAGTTAAAAGGCTACTGCTGTGTTTAAGTTACCTACTGCACAGAGTACATATATTTCCAGACTGAAGAAATCTTCAGATACCCCTATAAATGTTTCATACATCCATAAAACAATGGAAATCAGTCAATTTTCTTCTAATTAAAAAAAAAAAAAAACTTTCGTTCAAAATGTTGTCATGTCAAGGACAAGGTTGAGGATCGTGCACGTAGGTGTGTGGGTGCGTGTGAGAGATGAAGAGCGAGACGATTCATTCAACGTGCCCCTCCTATTGGCTAAATGGAGGATCTCTGCTGATGTGCTTCACTGACACGACAAATTCTCCGTCAATAAAAAGACAGTAGAGCAGGTATAGACAAAAAGGAAAGCCAGAGAGCACGCTATAGCTCCGTTAAAATATACGGAGAAGGAACAGCCGACGGAGACAAGTTAACTGTCCAATACTTTCCATGAAATTCAGCTGAATCTCTCAACAGTTGGGCAAAATACAACCTGATTTTACTGAGGTAACGTTTGTTTCCAACAGATCTTGACTGCCACTGACTTCCTTCAGTAAGCAATTTTTTTGTTATTTAGAATCTAATGGATTGAATTTATTATGATCTGTAGCTATCATTTGAATAGTTTTGATGGATAAGTAATGCTGTACAGTGATGTATTTTGCTTCAGCTGAATTTATTCTTATCTATGGTCAGAATTGTTGAATATTATTTTGTGATTTGTGAAAGCCTAACAGTTGTCGTGTAAGTAAATTACACTGCCTGTATCATATCTCCAGATGTGAATACCCTTAGGAAGACGTGGTATGAGTAATAAAGTGACAACACACTTAAATTAATGATGTAAACCTAGAATGTAAAATGTACACCTATGTACAGATAGACACAAGAAATTATATGCTAAATCAAGGATTCATATTTAGATTCAACAAGAACAATGCAGGTATAACTTATAAACTATACCACGTTGCATTTCTTTTGGGTTCTTCTTTAAGTAATTGATTCAGTTTTTTAAATTATTATTTCAGCTCCTCGGACACGAATATTAAGGGAGGATGGAGTGGTATGCTGTGGCGTTGATACTGAGTTTGGCGTCTTCAGCGCAGGCAGATTGCTCTTCCCAGTGTGTGACCTGCGCGCAGCAGATCTCAAACGTAGATGTTCCAATCAATAGCCTGGTAAGATTACATCGCAAAAAACGTGCTAAGAAAGAGACTTCGGCGCCTGAACTGTAGGACTGTGATAATCACTGACTGCTGACCGTAATATGAAGTGTCTGAAGTTTTAAGCACCGCGGAGAGCGTCTAAGTTGTTTACTAACCCTACAGTTTGTCTACAGTTATTCAGAACTACAACCTCATGCAGAAAAAAAAAAATAAATCCAAAGTGGGTCTTCCAAAAATGACCGAATCCACGAAGTATTAATTTACAGTCTTAATAATCGACCGTTTTAATGCCTCGCTTGTCCAGAATGTTGCATGTGCGCCGTCATTTGATGGTAAACGTGATATCGTGCTGCTTCAGAAGTTGAAAAGGCACAGCACACTGGCACTAAACCGTGCGATTACACCTCTCTTCAGGCTTGCACTTTAGAGTGCGAAGGAGTCTTTTCGTCCACCGCAGAGTTAGCGAAATGCGCGAAAGCCCTGCGGTATTCTGACGGCCAAGCGGGCTTCGGTGACGAGGAGGAGAACGGCCAGGAGTCCGCGGTCTCCAGCAACATGGTCAAGCGGTACGGTGGCTTCATCAAGAGGATTAACAAGAACAAGATATACGCTTATCCCTCGCCTGAGAATGCGCCACTCAAGAGTCTTCCGAACAAGAAATACGGAAATTTGCCGCGAAAATTTTGGGAAAGAGATACCCCGGAACTTTCTCAGGACATCCAGCGTGGAGCTTCAGCCTTCGACGACGACGCCGAGGGCTACAGCGACGACTCGGCGCCCGTCGGCGAGCTAGTCAAGCGCTACGGGGGCTTCTTCAGGAAACTGACTCCCAAAAGGAGCGATTCTGCCGACGACAACAACAACGAGCTGGGCTTCCAGAAGAGATACGGGGGTTTCATGCGCAGGATTCGGCCAAAACTCAAGTGGGAAAACCAGAAAAGGTACGGAGGGTTTTTACGGCGCCATTTCAAAATCTCAGTGCGATCGGAAGAGGAGCCCAGCTCATATGACGGCTCTGACCTGTAGATCATCACCATGTCTCTGCTGTCATATTTACCGAACTTCTGCAGGTGCCCTGAAATTCTCTGTATCGTCCCTTCAAAGTGCATTTGTGTATCTTGCTTACAAGACCAAGTACCATAGGGTCCCTGCAGGGCATCTAATCGTATGATAATCAAATCAGCTTGTGCCAGTCATGCTTTCTGTAAGAAGCCCTACATGTGACACTTTTTTCGTGTCTATAAACAATAAATGTACCGTTTACATCAGTCAGAATATTACATAACAGTATCAAGTATGTTTGTTTCTTAAAAATAAATGCAAGAATGTGCTGTGTCCACGTTGTAAGGAAAGTCGTTGAATGGCTTTGGGTGAATGTTCACTGAATGCAACTAAAACGACATCAAGATGACTAAATCAGACAGCAACATGCATACAAATCGACGTGGCATTCCTGTTAAACTTAACAGAAACTTTAAGTTACCTGCATGGATGATATAACTGTAACTTAATTCTGATGTACATGTCTGAATTATCCAAGTCCAGGTGTTTTTTGCAAAAGGACTTAAGTGGATTCTCTATAGCTGAGATTGCAGACGAACGCACTTTTTTTCAAGACATACTGAAATCGTAGACAAGAATATTTTTGCCGAAAACATTACAAAACGGGACAACGCTATAGCAACATTTTCACAATTTGCAGTATATTAAACCAAGTATATTAAAAGTATATTAAACCAAGGCCATAAACGACCAAACATGCCCATACATATTAACAGAGTGTGCACACATGATAAAAATACACCACCAGCATCAAAAAAGTGCATTTTGAGTCCTCTTGTTGTCTATGAAATTCTTACGAAGTTCTCGCTGTCTCATGGGGAATTTTGCTATTGCTTTCAAACCCACATTCTCTGAAAAGAAAGATCAGGTGGTTTTTTGTTACACGACTCCACTATTCTTGACTGTGCGTTGGTAATTTTCATACAATTCGTTGTTCTTTTGCTCCATCTAGAGGAGCAAACTTACACACTGAAAATCTGCCTCGCCCCTAAATTCATCTTCCATGTCAGATAATGCTACATCAGACCGGACGGAATCACGGGGATCACGCCAAAGTGAGTAGGGTTAACGAGTCTCAATCATGACTCTTTTGTCATTTGTTAGGTAAAATTTATTGTTTATTCCCTTCCAGTTGGTTCCCTGACTTGTGCCCTATACTCTATTTACTTTACATTGTGATTCTTTAAACCACAGAAATCTTTGTCATGACAATTTTCTTCTTCCACAAATGCAGATTTTTTGATCAGAGTTATAGCTTTTCACCCAGAAAAAGGTTCCACCATGATTGTCAACCTTTTTGATGGGTTTCTCTTCATCCTGCTTAATGGTTTACACAATCCTGTGCTGCAGATCACTATTCTTATCTTTTAACTTGTGTTTGAGGGAGCCCTTAAAGTGCTTGACTATTGAAGCAGTTCAACACCAAGCCCAAACCGCTCTCTACCCAACCCTGTTTATCTCCTCTCTAATGTCACTTCCCTGGATGCGTGACCATGTTTATGTTTTCACTTCTACCCACATTACAGATTCTTCTTGCATGCATGATCTGTTTTTACTTGGATTCATTTCAGTCACAGGGTCCTTGGGAACCCTAATGACGTCATCGACATACTGTAAGAAATGTGACATTTTTAGACGTATCCGTGACATACTGGTGAGTCACTCGAGGGGAAAAGCTATTACTGCACTACGAGATGAATATATTGAGGATGACACTGAGAGATGCTCTAAAACATCAGAATTTCGATTCAATTTTATTTATACAGCGCCTTTAACAAGAAGCACTGTCACATAGAAACACTGTCACAAAGCGCTTGACATCGTCCTGGGCCCAAGGTCCTCAGAGAGTAAGCCAAAGGCAACAGTGGAAAGGAAAAACTCTCTCAGGATGAAGAAACCTTGGGAGGAACCAGACTCAAGGGGGAGGCCCATCCTCCTCCGGCCGGCACCGGGCAGGGCAGGTTCATTAAGTTCTTTAATATAAAATCAACAGCAATGAGGTAGAAAAGTCAGATGGACAGCAGTATATTGGAAGAGGCAGTCAGGTGATTGAGTTAAAGAACAGGTTTGGTGGCTCAGATGACAGCACTTTTTTTCTGTTTGTGATGATAACAAACTGCATTGCTGGTGTTTTGTTCAATGACTAACATTAATGTACTTCAGCCTCTGAGAGGGGTCCTCAGATGTCATAGTCCTCACATCTACAGACACTTTTGTCTGCTCATCCCTTTACTGTACATGTCATTGGCATTCCTACTAACATCAGCCACAAGATTCTGACCTTTTTAAAAAGGTGTGGACTGGTAGACCTCCAGGTGGCATGGTGCTTATTGACAGTTAACTAACAGTTTCCAAAGTATTTGATAAAGAAAAAGTTACTTGAACTTCTAAAATATCCAATAAATAATACAGGTAAAAACAAAGAAAAAACTGACACATTGGTCTATGGGTATGTATGTCAGCTGAGCAACTTAAAGCAAAATTTACTTTTTAGAAAATGCAGTGAATGTGACCAAAATTTGCTGCATTGCATGGGCACAATATAGTACCACTTGACGTGATTCAATATTGCAGTATGTGAATACAGTGCAGCAGGACTACACAACGCATTTGTATTTCCCTGACATCATTTATAAACTTTATAAACTCTTTTTTTGTCTTGACACTGTGCTTCAGTGACAGATGTGAGAATGAGACACTTGTGCATCAATGACAATGCCAACGAAATGGCCACATTAACATTTAAATGTTCAATTAAAAAAAATGCATTTCATAGCCTTGAAAAAAACTTCAATATTACATTTTATCCATTTTCACTCTAGAGTCATGTTCAGACTTGTTTATCGTCAAATTGGCATGCCTGCAAATACGTAGAGAACAATTTGGAGACTCTTCATTTATTTTTGAAAGGAAGCTATTGACATTTCGAAATAACACAATTGTTGTACTTTACTCATTCAGGTGTGCTTCTCTATAGTCTCTTCATGGCTTTTGTAACGGAAAGAACACGACAAGGAAAGTGGTGACGTCACCATTCTCCTGTTGTTGGCGGGTCTCGCAGTTCTGGCCGTAATTACAGTATAAGAGTGAAGCTGACGAGTGGAGAGCCCAGATTATCCAAGATATTTTTGCCTCCACTGTCATTCACACCAGTTGTGGGAAATGCCAGCGCAGCATGCGAGGCTTTCAGCCTGGACTTAAAGTCAGACATTTTCTGCCTTGGGACCCCAATCGCATCTTTTTCAGTTGAGGAAATAAGGCTATGAAATGTTACAAAATTTCAACAGGTAGTAATCTGTCTGCCCCACATTTAGGAATTCCTCAACAGACTATTCCAGAATGCTAAAGAGCCACAGCATCTTGAAATAAGCATGAATGAAAGGATTCAACTGGAATTTCTTATGAGCTTTGGGATTAAATAAAAAGCATTTGGGATTATTTAATGCAGGTTTTATTAATGAAGAGGGAAAATCTTCCATTACTGTATAGGTAATTAAACAACCAGCAATAATTACAAAAAAAAACCTTTCATTATATTACTATTAATAGTAGAATATATTAGATTTACAAGCAGTACAATAAAATACAATAATAATAAATATGTTGCATTACTTGAGTCCAGGTTTTGGGCTAGATTATGATTTGAGTCATGATTTCTGTGACTTGGACTTAGACTCTATAGGGTCACACTTCAGAATCTGACTTTAACTCAGTCATTTGAGATATATTGAGCATGCTGTCCATATTAATCAGCGCACATTCATGGAAAATGATTCACCTATAAAACGAAACCCATCTGTCATGTGATCAAATGTGCCTATACCAATCAAACTTAGGCTAGTTAGTGTCTCTTTACGTGTTCATCATCATGCAAGATCACACATGTGTGATCACATGTGGCTGTCAAGACTAACAGGATGTTTAAGCCCAGAGTAAATAACCCGGATTCAAGGATTTTAATATCTAGGAAAAAACAGATGCTGACCATGTATAACATCTGGAAATGAAGATGCATGAGAAATTTTATGACTTATTAGGTGTGCCCACACAGTTTTGGCTAGGTACCCTATTTTCTGAAGTCAATAGTCCCATCTCTTCTCGCCCTCCCCCCAAGCCCCCACAATATGCCCCCAGCTTTTGTCTCTGTAAACAGTATAACCCCACCCCCCACAGCAATGTTTAATAAGATCCATAAATCCAACCATGATTCATTGTGCTCTTTATACCTGTTTGACATTTTACATTGTTACCATCTGGCACTGTTCTACATGTGTTGTATATATTAGTTTGGATATTTTTAAAGTGGATTCCTATCTTATTTAAACGATGCCGTGGTCTTTATGCGTTTCTATTTTTTTAATAAGGATCCAAATATAGCCATAAATATATGTGGCAAACTCAAAATTTGTAATTATTTCAAGAACATAAATGAGAATTTTCTTCAATAATGGAAAAAGCAGCACTGGACAGGAAATTGTCCTTTGTTTTTCCTGTTAGTGTATTTCTGATAACAGTCGTTATCACACGTCTGCTATATTTGGATTGTATAATTATCTGTTTTATGCCTTCTGATGGATAACTGGGACTCGAACTCTGACTCAGGCACTGTTGACGTAATACTTGACTCAGCTTTGAGGTAAAGTGCCCCTCGTATATGGTGAATGTGATCAAATGCCTTACAAATACACAAGAGATTTCCTGTATTTCGTCAAATTCCTTCAGGAAATGAAATCAGGCTTTATTAACATGCTACTCATTGGTAGAAATAAATGTCACTTGGAATTTACACCTGAGCTCTGTTTTGACGATTTAATAAAAAGTCAAAATTTATGATCTGTGATAGCATAGGCCTCACAGTTGTTCACCATATTCTATCAATGAACCTGTCCTGCCCGGTGCCAGCCAGAGGAGAATGGGCCTCCCCCTTGAGTCTGGTTCCTCCCTAGGTTTCTTCCTCCTGAGGAGTTTTTCCTTGCCACTGTCACCCTTGGCTTGCTCTCTGGGGACCTTGGGCCTGGGAATATGTAAAGCACTTTGTGACAATGCTCTTTGTCAAAAGCTCTATATAAATAACAGTGAATTGAAGTGAATTGGTGAGGACTACACCAGAATGCTATGAGAACCACTCAGTAAGGGTAGAGCACACGCAATACCTCACAACAATCAAACAGTATTACAGGCTTTTATGGGATTTGAATTAAGAGGATTCAGATGTTTAGAACTTGGGGGTAGTGGAATGGATGTAGGCTGGACTTGGCTGACTGGTACCAGGCATCACAACATTGTTAAAAACCGTTTACTTACTATTAATGAAAAGACTTGGCAATTTATATAAACCTAAAATAATAAATGTCCAATTTCTCTACAGGAATAAACAAGCAGGTCAGACTTTCAGTGGTATCGATTACTTTGCTGGGATCCATTCTGGTCAATAGGGGGACTATGAACATGGAGCTGGGTGAGAAGTCATCGATGGTCACCGCCAAGATCTCCACTTGGCCCACCGCTACACTGTCTTGCTGCTGGCCCACTCGTTGTCATGGCAACAGTAACCCCACTACATGCACGGAAAACCCAACTAACGGCTGTGTTTTGGCGTGCTATCCAGAAGTGCTCTTAAACTAATTGAGATGAGAGGCAAAGTACAGGACATCATATTTTCAGATGTGCCACCGTTAATTATTTAAATTTGATAGAAGCGCTTGATGTTAACTTTTTGAGACAATATCTGTCAGACCATCACACATCTATCTATCGATCTGTCCATCATCATTTCTGTCCATCATTAAGAATGAAGCGGGGAAAGAAAACTGTGTAAGCTGAAGGTCACAGTATTACATTAAGAATCAGGCATAGGGAGAGAGCTTTGTGGTGTGAATTTTGGGAATTCTGCTGTTCTAAAAATCCCCCTTATCCCGAAAGCATCTTGCAGATGATGGAGAGTCGTGGCTGTGCATAGTAATTCTGCTGTGTCCATTTGAGTGTGCTGCTAAGCATCAAATTAAACTGAAAATCACTGCAAGTATACCCTGAGGGAAACTTCATTCAGACTCAAATCTCGACTAATCGATTCCTTTTGAGACTAATCAATTCCTGCTTTTGTCTGGGGAATATGGACTGCTGGTGTTTACCGAGATTACAGGAAAGCCAAACACAAAAGTATCTCCTAGCAAATGTTACTATGGGTCTATGAAAACAAATAAACCAATTTTAAAAGGCTATCAAAGAACAACATTGAAACAAAGCTCAAAAAATATACCAGATGTGTTTTTACTGGAGTGCACTTTTGAAAATATAAAAGCGTGGACTCCTCCATTACTTGAATCATCAGGTCAGCTGCTATTCTTAATTTTCTGTGGGCTACACGCTACTTTGGTTCTTCTGAGATTTACATAACTTTTACTCAGTTCACATACAACACCCACCCTTTAGCTAGTAAGTGGTGGAAAGGCATTTAAAAACTTGGTTTTACATTTATGAGACTTTTAAACATTACTCTTGCTCACACCTTCAGGATTTGTAAAGGAAGAATTCATATTTATAGATGGACAAGAAAATTCACACATTTATTTCATATGACTACCAAGCAGTGCGGTGGTCAAGTCATTTAAAATGTTTCGAACATAATGAGCGTACAAGCGACTTATTCCCGCGGCTGCCACTAGAGGGCAGAATATCCCGTACCATTTCCTCGTCTGTTTTCCCTAACAGGTTAAAAAGGATTGATGGCTTTGCAGTATTAATTAGCAAACTGACGGACAAAGATAATGAGTAAATAGCATGTGAGAAAATTATTTCTGCAATAATGCATGCTAATGGCAGAATTAAATGGTGATTACCAAGCAGTGTCACGTGGCATATTTCACACATATTAAACTCGGGAATTGTTATGTATAGAATTTCCAGAGCCATTAAATTCAGGCTGGAATTGAGCCAGGTCCCGGTCATGGTAATTAAAAGCCTGGGTGTCTCATCTTCAGTGACTTGTCGGGTTTCCAAATGTAAATCGGTACACCGCATGCTGGATGGCTCTCTCTGCATTCCCCCTTAATAATATCGCTGCCCCCGTTGGGAAAATTTGTAGCGCCTAGCCTTAGCTGATCAATAAGCTGATGGCATTCTGAACAGCGTGAGGTACAGCCTGTCAATGACGCTGAGCTCCTAAAGCATCTTCTGCTTAATGACTGCTGTGGGCAGTGACGCTGCACTCATTAAGTCCAAATTTGCGAGTTCCGCGAATAACAGCAGTAAAAACCGGCAGCTGTGTTTCGCCTTGCTCAAAACTCATAAACAGCACTTTGTTGTTTATTTAGGAGGTCCACTGTACGCCAGTGTAGTAGATTACAGTATTCATTACCAGTATGCCTATAAAAAAGTACATTAGGCAGAGAGTGAGACTTGGTTTGGTTTGATTAATCTCTGTGATGTGACGTCTTTAATTTAGTCCTATACTCTTCCAGCCAATAATGTAATTTTTTATTCATTACACACATTTGCTATGTTAACCAGAGGACGCCTTAAACTTTACTGACCAGAAAAATGAATGCACTTTCCATAGATCAGTTAGGCGTCTCGTGAACGGCTTAGTTGTATGGCACCAACGTTTGTGTGACAGAGGTGGTGCCGACTGGGGGTAAACCTGCATCAGTACAACATCTGTGACCTTTTGCTAGATTTTAATCAATTTATTCCATTACAACAAAATCAATCAAAACACACACAATTTCACAAAAAAATCAAATTTCAATGCAATATTAAAACAACGGACCATCTCTTGTCTGTTAACGTCACAAAAACAAAATACCAACAATTTAAGTAACAAAAATCAGATATTTGAACGTAAAAGCCATAAAAATAAGATCAAGCAATAAATATTATGACTTTCAATTGATTTAAAAGGTAAGTGCAACAAAATTCTGTTTGAGCATTTGTACGTGTGAGTGTTTTTTGGAATAGTGCTCGGTAATCTTTGACTTGCATTTTGAATTTTTCAGCCAAGCCCCTCACAGGACTGGTGGCTGGGTTACATTCCTTTTAATCAATTTTAAGCCTGGGTAGTGTTTTATGGGCTTTATGAGAACACGCCTATTTTTACTGTCTGAATGTTTAATTTATTTAACTGTTTAATTAGCTGGCACACTGGTTTTAATTATTATTATTAACTATTGTGTTTTGAGCACGGTGGTATTTTAAATCTGTGACACGCCTGCAAGAAGATTCACCGGCTGAAAGTTAGGCCGACTGCCTAGACCAGAGAAACAAGTGGTCTACTGCCATTAGTCAAAGAGATGGCTTCACCATGGGAGTGATCACTGAGCACCACCAATGGGCAGGCATCCAATCTTGACTGGTGCCTGAGCTCACATTATTAAGGGGTGTAACCGTATCTCATACAGCAGCTCCTCCTTTGTTAAGAAGCATGAGATGCATGAAAGAGAGGGCGGTGCCATAGGCCTATGATTTACATATGGGAATCAAGCTGATTTAATCTTAGAGATTCCTTAGTGCTAATGCAATTAGATAATGTACATTAATGATGTAAAATACTGGGCAACGAGGCAGCTTCACACTTCATCCACCTGAATATTCTTCTCACGGCGCTTGGGATTCCTCTTGCAGTCCAAAGGCTGACTTTGTGGTCAAATTGGTGTCTCTGATTTGTCCCTAGTGTGCACCCTCTGATGGACAGGCATGTCATCTGGGATGACAGCACCCTGGGCTTTTTAGGACAGACTCCAGGCTCACTCTGACCCTAAGCTGGAGTAGGAAATGCAAGATGGATGGATGGATGCAGATATACATAGGTGGATGCAAAATACAGATACTTTGTTCGTTCAGACGTTGAATATAGGATTTGTCTAAGATGTAGTTCTTTGTTAAGCACTTTGTGGCAGTATTTTGGGAAAGGTCATATATAAAAATTAACCGATTAGAAATGAATGAAATACTTTTAATGGTTGATTTTAAAATCCATAACCTATTTTTTCATTTGTTAAGCTGCATTCAGTACAAAAATTCTTTCAGGACATCAACACAGTATGTTCACTTTAAGGTAAGTATTTGAGGAGATACAGTGATACTGGAGTACAACATGAACTTTTGAGCTTGTCAGAAAATCAAGACATCCAAAAGAAATGGTGTATGATCAGCTTTATTGTATTTTGTTTAAACCACTTCCATTCACAATAACAATGTCAAGTTGACACCGATCTGCAGGTGAGACATCCTAAAATATGCGCATAGAGGCCGCTCCAGCTGCGTTGTTGTTTTTGACCTTAATATCATTTCATTTGGGCTATGGAGAATGCTGTGTCCAGTATGAATTTAAAAAAATGCAGGGCAGGGACAGGATTAATTAGTATGACATTCAGAAATTTACACTACCCTCTGAAGTTATTCAGCATAGCCTGATGGCGCCTCATGCTGGCAGAGGCTGGAAATGCATATGATATATGGTGCAATGTACAGTACTAGAAGATTCTTAAGGCAAGGTTATAACCTATTCAAGTTCTAGCACAACACACCTTCGCACTGTATGAACCGAAGAAGATTGTACACTGTGAACACTAGCAGAGTTGTTCTTACAAGTACTTGAAAGGATGCTTGGCCACGGTTAGTTTGTTTCTGACCGCAATGATTCACATCCAGACGCAATGAGGACATGTTCAACTTTCCATGTCTAAAACTGAGTTGCTGTGTGGACATTGTATGGTAACATGCCTTGGGTTCAAACACTGGCTGAATCCTTTTTTTTTGCCTCGAGAAACAGCAGTTTGATGAAACGTAGCAATGCTGTCTCCATTTTGAAAGGACTGTCTCACAACATCCCCTCAGCATCATGCAACCTGTAGTTCAGGGCTACCGAACACAATCAAATACTGTAAGGAGCAACAACACTGCTTCTGCCAGTCGGGATTGTACCACCGTGCAGGCGTGGAACACGTTCCGTGGCTGGCTTGCCACTGAACCGAGTTGCCTTTGTGCCGAGAGTGTCGGCCATTTTGACAGAGCAAACAACATCCTGGTCAACAAGTTTGTGTTTGTGAGCTCACCTCCAGATGGAAAAGAGGCAGGATGTTTACAGCTCCATAGCACCAAATAAGCCTCATTGTACCAACATGTTTGTCAATGAATTATATACAGTCTGCAGGGATGAAGAGGCGGTAGGGGACGTATGTGGACAAGATGCGATGAGAGATGGCGTAGTAAGTGGCAACTTCCAGATGGACACTCTTACATCTATTAAAAGGTATTTACAAAGGGGCGGATCAACAAGCGTCAAGTCAGGATTTTACTTCAAGCAAACACACTGGTGTGACAGGATGTTTTGCGAGTGTTCCTATACTGTACTACTATCACTGCAGTTAAGACAAAAATTTGGCTCAAGCAATTCTTGCACACAGACTAATACATACATCAGCAAATATCTGGAACAGTTTAAATGATACTGATGGTTGTTTTCTTTTTTAATGGCTGAATTCAACTTGTCTTAAGTTTGTGGGACTCTTTGTGCTTTGAGTGAGAATGTTGATTAATTCATACTGAATGCGTCTTTAACCATAAACATACATTTGAGATTCAAGTTAATCAAGGTGGTGGACAATCCTCTCACACAGGTTTCTGAACAACTTTTTGAGGCATACACAGTATGAAAAGCACTTTCTTTCTTTCCTGTACTAGTATCTACATGACATAATCGAACCAATGCTCTCCAGAATATTTCCTTTTCTTGCGTCAGAAGCTAAACGCGTTCTTCCGACGTGCGTGTTTGAAAATTCAGCAATCAAAAAATGCAAAAGCCTTAGTCTGATTAGAGTGATGAGTAGCTTGGCTGGCAGGTATGGATCAGTGAGGCGAATGGTGAACTAGCTGTAGTTTTCTACTTGTAAATTGGTCTCCTATTTCATGACTAATGAGGACAGTTGATGCAGAACAGTGTATAATCTTAGATGAAAAGATGTTTTAAAAAGTTGCGTTCTTTTTTTGTTTTTTTTTTACTAGCCAAAACTCTTTTGACATGGAATCTCTCGAGAAAAGTAGAAAAGGGCTTCAACCAGACAGCTCTGCCTGCAACTCCTTGTTTCGGCGAACTTCAGCGGCATGTCGCTCCTGGAGCCAGAAGAACGATACGAAAATGTTGCAATCAACATCCGAGGACAAACCACCATCATTACGTGCCGCTTCTGAAAGCCTGTAATGTTCTCTGTTCCTTTCTGATGCATCACAATGTTAATTATAATTTTATAACGTCTGACGTACCTAACAACTACACCTTGATCAATGTTTCTGTGGTTAAACATTATCTCTCAGTATTGTGTTTGGAAGCATGTTTATGAGGCTCAAGCATCTATAAATTACTTCTATCCTTCCAGACAGAGTTGGGAAATTCAGGTCCAGAAAGTAGAAACCCAGACCAGGATTTTGTTTCAACCAGCAAGTTGAGTACTCTGTGACTCTTACTGACTCTTAGTGACTCTTTATACTCAACATACTTTCTGGACATGAATTTCCCAACTCTGATTCCAGATAATTAACTGGGTCTGCATTGCTTATTGTCTGTCTGTGGGATGTCGGCGGGGTCTTGAGTTTCAGAGATAATGCAGAAATGCTCTTGCCTTCTCTTGAAGCCGCTGCTTCAGGGCACATAAGTGGGCCTCCCGGTTCTCTCTGATGACCTCCATCTTGAAGTTGAGCTTCTCCTCGGCCATCCTGCTGAAGTTGTTGTTCTCCTCCAAAGCCTTGTGCAGCACCTCCCTCTCGTGTTCACGTCGTTCCGCCAGCTGTTTCAGCACCTGGGCCTCCTGCGACTGTGAAGCACACAGATACCATGACCTTGCAATGACCTTTAATGACCCGCCTCTTTAGCCAAGACACACCGCCAACGACGCCTGACTCACCCGAGGGATTTGGAGATGCACTTCACAACCTGCCTTATTTGGGATGCAAAACCACTGCTTCCAGCGCCCACCCAACAGCTTTTCCAGGGTGTAATACTCAAGTGTGCACCTCGATTGTTAACTGAGCTAATTTAGATTAAACACTTGTCCCCGTGAGAGACAACAAGGGCCCGTGTGGGAATTCAGTCTGCTAAATTTCAGTCTTGGTGTATTTCAGTTCTTAACCGTTAAGCTACCAGTTAGCCACACAAGAGCACTGATCCATCCATGTGCCCTGAGGAGTCTTTCTTCCCCAGAGACAACCAGCATTTTCGTTTGCTCCAGTTTCTCCTGAAACGCGGTGCGACTGTCATGAGGGACTGACACCCTGGAGAGGGTCGGCACCATGTTGTTATAATCCACAAGCATGTGATAGTGCCATGTAAGATATGGCTGAAGGCTCGTCAGACACTCCCAGCTGCTCCTAGGGAGGAGCAGAGGTCATGTTTAAGTGATAGCCTTGCTTTTGGCTAGAGGGGAGAGAACAGACTGAGTCATGCTGATAAGCTTGGTTCCAGAGACTGTGGTGAAGCTGACTCAGAGATCAACAGGATTTGGCCCCGGTTCCTACCCTACACGTCACCCTGCTGAACCCTAGACTAGCCCGTGTGAGGACCTGACCCAGCAGACCTCAGCCTCCTTCCTCCTGGAGTGACACTGTGCTACAGCCCCCCAGTCTGTTTCAGCACGCCGTGTAATTTAAATGGACAGTATCCACAGCCAGAGCACTCACTGGACCCTGGGTGTGGTGTCATCAATCCCAGTCCCACATGACATCGATGAGCTTTGGATTCAGTCTTATTCAGAAAATGACCGTGGAAGTAAACGACATATTGTTTTGATGATTTAGGCAGCTGGTCTACTCTACTGGTGATTTCTTTTTACCTTTCAGATCTGTTTGCCTCAAGTGTCCACCTAGTGGGATAATCATTCCACGCAGGTGGTGTTCATTAAGAGTGCAGTCTCCCAATGGACTGGAGCAAGGGTGTCGTTAGATCTGTTTTAGGGGGGCTTTAGTCCCCTAAAATGTTTTTAGCCCCCCCTCAAATAAATGTGTATTTAAAATAATTTTCCTGGGGAAGTTTGCCACCCCCCCCAGTAAAGACTCAGCCCCCCTATCCATTCATCTCTAACTACGCCCCTGGACTGGTGTAAAATTTGCATTGCATTGGAAAATATAAAAATGCAGTTTGATGCTGACTTTGTACCATGGAATCTCACCATGGGACTCAACAGTCAATTATCTAGAAGCGCAGCCTACAGGTGTCTTCACAAGGAGGCCAGTTTGGTCAGGCTTCCACAGGGGAGCTCTGGCTGAAGGATTCGTCCTTCACTGGGGTACATGGTGCATAAAAGCAAGCTTAAGGTAAATATTTATCTGGCTGCATTTTTACAAACGAGCACATTGTGTGTAGATTTACTTGAAGTGGGTGTGAATTTAAAATTTATTTTTTAATAAATACCACACTGCATTACAGACAAATTATATTTTGACTCTGAAGACCTGCAAAGCACTGCTCATGTTTCCAGAATGATCTTTTCGTGGTCCTCTGCCAGTCGCCGCTCGTCAGATGATTCACACATAATGTGCGGAGGAGGGATCAACGACCGCCAGCCTCACCCACACATCTACCTGCTCACCCCCCCCCCCCCCCCCAAGTATACATGTTTAATATGCGTAAAGGCGGGAGACGGATCTACATGCTGGCGGTGTAATTGCCCATCCGCGAGCTCATTACAGCTGAGAAATGTGGCAGCAAGGGAAACTGCTTTGAATAAAATTCCCTTGAAGATCAATAAAAAAATGGGTGGTTAGGGTGGGTGGGGGCAGGGTATCCTCTGTAGATAAGGATTCCGGTTTCCTCCTATCCCCCCGTGAGACTTTCTGCACAGAGACGGAGAACATATCCGACGTGAAAAGTGGGACCTTTGATGTGCTGCACTTCTGTGGCCTTCTTCATCCAAACCGGTGATAGTATCTGACTGCACCGCTCCAACCACAACTAACACAGTGCTGGGACTTGGTGAATAACGGTGTTTACCTGTTCAGTTGTACCAAGCAGGACGTATAAAGAGCCACAAAAGAAGTTTTGCTTAGGACCGAATCAACTCTTCGGGCCTTAGAGCATTTCAACACTCCATTATTTCACACTTTTTAGTGAAAATCAGGGTGCATCAGGCGAGCGGCACAGAGCCAGGCACGAGGACACTAATATAGCTAGTATTTTTTCCACGAATAAATCATTCTCTGCTCGCTAACCTTCCGCCTCTCCTCAGCTGCCTCCAGCCTCTTCTGGAGATCGTCTAAGGAGATGTCCTTCTTCTTAGGAGGAGAGGAGAGCTGCTGAGGGCGATCTGGAGACAGGTCAGCTGGGGCCTTGAGAATCACCTCGAAGGACTGGCCAGAGAGACGCTTATTAATGGGCTTCACCTCCATGTCTGCAGAGAGACGCACAACAGAATCACCAGGGCTGCCCCAGAAGTCCAAGTCTTTTCCAAACTATGCCTGTAAGCATAGTCATTTAACTCTGAGTTTCACACACGTCTATTATTATTTGGACTATGTAAAGCACTTTGTGACCATGCTTCGTGTTAAAAGCACTATATAACTAAAATTGAATAGAATTGAATTATTATTATTATTATTATTATTATTAAGTCCTCTTGATTGAAACTTCTGTGATTTCATTTTTAATCCTTGTCAAGTAGGCAAAGCCATCATCTTTAATGTCCACTTATACGCTGAAAAAGTCATTGTGGGTATTTATTTTTTGGATTAGCCACAATAAAAATTACATTGATTTGTAATTATAACTTGAATATCTAATTGTTTCTCAAACACACTTTGATTAGCCTGTGCTTTGTGATCAAATTCAGGCCATTGCATTAAAAAATAATTAACTTTTTGGTACATAAAGGAAAAACAGCCTTCTAAATAATTATCTGACTGATTCATAGTGGGTCACATGGTACAGCCTCCTCAGCCACAAAGCACCTCTCACAATGCAGTCAATACTAACCTCCAAATTTGTAGACACTGCTGGGATGTACTTGCGGGTAAAAACAGGAGCAAATCAGGGACAGCATGGACATCTCCTTCATTTTCTCTTTGTAAGCTAAAAGGAGAAATAGAGATAAATTAGTGCATAATGAGCAGAAATGCCCTGGCATTTCTGAAACCCTCCATCCTGTAAGCTGGCAGCTGTTAGGTGACTAGCTGACATTCCAAGATCAATAATTGTTGTCAGGGAGCAGGAAAAAGCAAATTAAAGCATGAACATTGACGTGATTTTTGTTATTCTAAGCCTATGTGTCTGGGTGCTTTTTTTTTTTGGTCAGTCGCCTGCTTTTAAATCGCAGAATAGATCACGGGAGTAACGCTGATCACATGAAGAGACAAATATGCTCAAGTGCCTCCGGAAAGCCACCGTGCTCATTTAACTCCGAGGTGACCGAGATCTAAAGGAGAAAGATTTACAGCAGCCATGGATGAAGGCCGCACTCCAAAATTAAGCAAGATCATGTAATTAATTTCAGAGATAATCACTGGATCATGTCATACTTTTAAGGTTCCATTCCTTTGTGGTTAATAAAACAGAAAATATATATGAAGAATGAAAAAAGATACGTCGATTAGCATTTTTTCATGCAGAGAAGAAACAGACTTAGGGGGGTTGTTAAGGCAGGCTTCATGTCCCCAGTGTTTGAGACGTTTAATATATTAAATGTACTCTAAGCTTTCTGAAAAGCTGTTATTGTATTGATGTATTCCCAGAGTGCTCTGTGAATTTGCCACGAAGAAATGATTCTCCTGGGGAAATCAGCTCGGCTGATGAAATTAAATGATCCTTTGGTTTCTCACATGAAAGAAACGTCTCATAGTCCCACTTATTTCATGTGCAATGGAGAGGCTGCGCAGACAGACAGAGAGAGATCTTTAGCTAAAAGAAGGTGGTTACTTTTGGTCTCGTCGAATCTGAAGCACAAAGACAAGGCGATGGTAGATGAAAGTGAACTGAAATCTGTTGAGTAAGGTCGCTCAAACGCTAGCAGTTATATGAGACTGGGATCAAGAGAGCGCAAGATGAAATGTGTTTGCCTGCGACTGAGTTGCGATTTGACTGACTTTCAGATGCAGCAGGTCCAGGCTTCGATCAGCAGGACTAATCGGAATCCAGAACTAATATTGACCGGGCAAAACGATATTGACAGTTTACCAAACAAGCACTACAGGAATCTTTAAGCCCCAAGGGAATCAAGATAAGTTGAAATGGCCACACATAAGTTGTTAATACATTTTAATAAAGCAGCCTGTCCCTGCCCTTTCCTATATGCATCGGACCAAAAACTGCATTATTTGACCATGCCGAGAGCTGAGCATGCGTTCCAATTTCTATCTAAATGAGAAATGACTGGAGATGGAGGATAGGCGGCATGTAATTTGATGCCTTATTAGAAAGTTTTTAAACTAGTCTTGATTCAAAAATAAAATACATTGTAATGTATAACAGAGATGGTATCAAAACTACTGGGTGGCCAATTAAAAACAGGCAAGGTTTCTTCTGCTGATAATTATCTGCAAGAACCCAAGCGAAACTGAAGTCAGTGATGAACAGTGATTGATATGATGCTACGAAACGGTATGAATGGAATATAATCAGCCATTTTCAAAAATGATTGCATGGGGGTGGTAATGCTTGACGTACGGCAATTAAACGGTCATTACTGCCTCGGGTTTGTGATAATGCAATCGCACCCCCTCACCCCCGCCCCGGTTTATAAGAAATACAATAGCGCCCCTCACAATAAAAGCATAGCCCTATAACTGTCGGTAAGTGGCTTCGTTAATCGACCAGATACGGCTGGACTTGACAGAAATGACTGCATTAAAATATGTTTTGGAAAAAATCCAGTTTAATTCTATACTACACTTTTGCTCTTCTTGTAGAAAAGAAAAAAAAAACAAAAAAACTATTTTGTAGACAAGGATTCAAAACACAACAGACCCAGAGCTGCATCCGAGGCATTTTCAAGGTTTGTCACAAACCGTCCACCGGAGAGTTCGTAAAATAGAAGTCTGAAATGTCACTGCAGTCAAAGCTCTGGCCAGGAATAAACCCTGTCGCTACGAGGAAGGCTTCCGTAGAGCCACTGGGTGTCAAATTCACAACGCTATGACACACGTATGTTGCAAGTCCCTGTTTCATGGTAATGAAACTCTGGCAGATGAACTTGCATCGCAGCAGAGCTCAGGTGTTCCATTGGATCATCTACCATGCACAGTAGCCTGTTTGATGATTGTATGGTGCCACCTGCACCCCTCTCCTCCACAGCCCTCGAAGGGTCATACAATATTAATTCAGGAAGCTAGCTGGAATTAATTCTTTTGGACAAATGCTTCACTTAGGATGGATTTTAGGTGGTCTCTCAGGACTGGCATACGACGCTGTCCTGGTAGGTGAGGCTCCCTGTGGGTGGGGCACCCAGTAGGCTGAGCTCCCAATAAGCTCGGCTCCTGTAGGTGGGGATCCCAACACATGTTCCACAGCGGAGGATGTGGTTTGAATTTAGTGGCTTTTTTGGCATTTTGTATGTCTTCTGCACAACAGAATGTGTAAACTTGACCTGATTTGCATTATTAACCAAATATAATGAAAACTATTCTAAGACCCTTACACCAACGTCCTGGTAATTATGACTTCAGAATTAAGTGCAATTAATGACTAAAAAACAGCCTAAGTTGGACAACAGGTTGCATTTTTGTGTCCCAAGTATGTCCCCAAATTGCCCTTGTTATTGTTCCCCCAGCAAAGTCAAATTTCAAGCTGTATAAATGGGTTTTACCTTTAAGCTGTGTTGGATGACTAATAAAATAAAAATGAGAGCGCACTTCTGAAGCATGGCACCAAGTTGAAGGTGGACCATTGACTGTCAGCGGTCACTCACATTGAGTCCCTCGTGTCATCCTTCATATTCAGACACGTCATTCTGCCTCCGTCTGGCCATGTCTTTGTAGACTCTTCCTTATTGCTGGCATTTCTGGCGGAAACAAGCTAGCGTCGCTCGTAAACACTCATCCCTGCTGAAATGTAACGTGTTGTTGGCAGGGTCTCATCAGCTGTGCCAGGCTGTGGGACATGTCGTTGTCATGGAAACCCAGTTTAGCTGAAATCTCGCGTAACCTCGATGGCCTCCTGTAGCTTACGCTCCCAGGTGGAGATACAGAACTGACCTGTAGTGTGACATTCCAGCAGCTCAGACTCCTCAGGAGCTTCACAGAAAACTCTGACGTAACATCAAACGGCCACCCATAACGGGCTTGAAGGGACAGCAAAAAGGAATTAAGGATGGAAAATCTCGGAACATTTCAACACAGTGGCTTGTTTTTTTTTGGTTTATTGGCCTGAGTGACTGATAACAGCAGTATGAATGGTTATATTTCTGGCTGAAGGTTCACTGTTCTTTGGCAAACACGATGTTAGAAAAATGTCAAGGCTATTGATGTCGATGACTGGCCTCTGCATTGTGTTCTAGAGTGGTGGGCTAGTAATTTGTCTTTGGCATTCTCACTGCCTTTTGTCCTAAGTGGCCTGTGCGGATGAGATAAACTTGTAAAGCCACCTCCACGGGGTTTGAACTGGCATCACTGCTAAGCTGTGTGCTTTCAGATCTGCTCCCATTGCTTGATAAAAGATGTTTCAATTGAAAAACAAACAGCAAAGAGCAAAAGGAAAGCATGGAGTCTCCCCGAGAGAGAGGAATATATTGAGAGAAAATCTCATGGCCCGCGGGACAGGTACCTCTCATCTAAATGAGAATGCATATTTCAGCTCCACTCTCACCGATGGCCTTTATCGTTCTGTAATCTGGCTGGGTGTGCTCCGGGTTCGATGTGATGCATGTGTTTCAGAAAGAAAGTGACAACTAGACAGGATTTTTTCCTTTTCTACTGCAACGCCGGGTGGCACGTGTATGCCTGAATTATTAAAGGGGAATTTTAAAGCTTCCACTGGATGCCACAGGTCATTAATTATTAAAATGTCCTCGTTAGAGATACAACGTTAAAGGCCATTCTTCATTAAGAAGGTGAGGGGGAAGAGAAGATTTCAGGCTGTGGCACAGTCCTTTGGTATCTCAGGGAAAAAATCCAGGTCTAGCCCACAAAAACCCTCAAGATATTTCAGATCTAAAGAACAAAAAATAAATTAAAAAAAAACTGAAAAAAAAAAAACTATTTAGGTAATTCATTGGAGAACCTCATGCCGCACACAGGACCAAGAAATGTGTTACTATAATGCTGATCAGTCAGAGTGGCTGTATGGAAGCAGAGGGTCATTGCACTGCTGACCACTCAGTGTGGCTGTATGGGACCACAGAGTCATTGTAATGCTGACCACTCAGTGTGGCTGTATGGGACCACAGAGT
>JAACJT020000086.1:4400214-4425931 GCA_009936485.2 Gymnarchus niloticus | reverse complement strand
TCTGACACAGGGACTGCACTTAATTTCGTTGTACTCGTTACAATGACAATAAAGATATTCTGATTCTGATTCTGACTAGGTTAGAGTGCTTGAAATGTGCTGAAATCTGGAGAGTGAAATCAGGGGGAGTAATGGCTTCATCACGACGACACCCTGACTGATGATCATTTTCCCACAGAAGACCAGCCCTCTACTCATAAAAGCCCCTGTAGTAATCGGCACATTCCAGCCCCGTGTAAAAAAGTACTGGGATGTGCTCCATTCTCCCAGCGACTGTGGCTGTATAAAGCATCCTGTCAGAAGGCTAGTTCTCATTCCTACCAAATGTAATTGGACAGAATACTGAGTCAGTGCTGACATCACCAACGGCCAGGCTATAGATAAAAGCATGCATGTAATAATCATCATTCCATATCATCCATCTGTCCATTTATGCATATATCAACGTCTGTCATCTAAACTGTCTGCACTGGCCTTCCAGCCATCTAGTACTTTGTGTTCTATGTATTACTGTGGTACTACAATTTTCTGCCCAGAATTAACAAAGCAAGTCTATCTTTCTACTTAGCTGGAAAATAAATATCAGGCAACACTCATAATAATTTAAACACCAAGTTTTGCTTGAGCCTGAAGCTCAGTCACAATTTTATAATACAGCATTATGAGCCTCTGCTTATCATAGTGAAATCGCGTTAAATAAGACCAAATTCACACGTGTGCCAAAAGAATTATGGGAGAAGATGAGGACTCCTCAGTGCCGATGAACAGCGATGAAGAAATCACCTCCGTTGATGAAGGCAAGACAAGGCAAATTTATTTATGCAGCACATTTCATGCACAGAGGCGATTCAAAGTGCTTTACAGGAAGCAGTAAGGGGAAAGAAAATGAATACAGATCAAGTGTTAGATGCCTACACCACTCTTCTAAAAGTGCATATTTTACTATTTTACTGTATAATTAGTCTACAGAGTCGAGGTGAGATTATACTCCTACATCAACTGCAATAGAACAATACACCCTGGAGAAACATAGCCAGGAATAAGTCAGCAGACGCATAAAACTGGGGATATTAAAAGGGAGCCGCGGGAGCGTGTCTCAGTGGTCATCTCAGGTCCAAAGGCCACACGGCCATGGCGGCGAGTGAGAGAGATCTCATTCAAGTCACACACAGCGGCTGCGGCCCTCCCTAGGCAAGAGTCAGGCGCCTGAGCTTGTATTAATAAAGGAAGAGAGGAAAGAGCGATGTCTCCATGCAGGGAGCCATCCATCAATGGCAGAGTGGCCATGTCAGGACTCGGTCTCAGTCTTGGTTTCCAGGTACACTGATGCTAGTGAGGCACGGCAAGAAATGGCTGCAGGGCTTCAGTCGAATTAAGCTCAAACAAGCATGTGGCAGGTAAAGAAACAGACAGGAAAAGCAAGAAAGATCAATTCAGAGCAAGCGTCAACGGAGATCAATATCATCAATGTTCCCATTCTAGAAACAAAATCACACAGGTCAATTAAAACTGTTTTTGCATATGAAAATCTGTGAAAGTGTGACAATTTAGCCACTCCAATCAAACTATCAAAAGATTGACATCAAGGGGAGGAAACCGGAAAAGTATATGTTCATAGACCTCTTCTAGAAAGTTGAGCCAATGGGATCCTGTTGCAGTCAAGAGATTTTGTCCAATTTCTCGACCGTCTGTTCAGCTTTTCATTTTAAGAAGTTCAAATTTTGCCTAGCTGTACTTCTGGACAGTTATGCTTGCGAGTAATATTCAAATATTCAAAGCAAGCATGTGGATCATATACAAATTCCGGTTTAATTGAAACGATTCCCAAAAGACTAGGAGAGGATACTATGCCTCTAGAACAACAACTCCCCCATGATGACCTAGCTGGCCAATCAGATACTGCCTGGTGAGTTTCTAAAGTGTTTACAGGGGTGCTGTGATCATTGAAATGAAATAAATGTCACCTAAGGCTGCTGCACACCACTTCTTCTGCCTAGAGCAGGTGAAGCACGAACAACAACTCTCATAGGCTGGCCTAACATAGCAACTTACCGAGACGGCCTCAGCAGTATTAAAACAGGGAAAAGAATCCTTAATATCTTCTGTACCATGGGGAAATCATTTCAAGCTGGTTGCTGAGTGCAGTTACTGAGCGAATGAGGAAAACAGACACATAAAACTGATAATTATGCCGCTGGCAGTTTTTTCAGCTTCCACCCTCTAAGGTAATCATTACTCCAGGTTCTCGTTGTGAGATGTTTCTCACAAATGAATCACCGCACATTCCATTTTTTTCTTACTTCATTTTTCATCAATCCCGCACACTCCCCCATGTTACAAAGAGGAAACGAGACCGAACTCTGTTATTCTGCCATTATCAAGACTGCTTATATCTGATAGGGTAATGCTGTCAATGAACGGCATCGGGCACTAGGACAATATCCTTTGTCGTGTGAACAAAATATCGACAGTGCTGATGGCAGTATGACAATTCCCCTCGTAGCTTCATAAGCATGCTCGGTAGATATCTAAAACATGGCAATTAAAATTGAATTACAGCATCACAGCGGGAGAAATCAAATGTGAAATTTGTGTGATTAGATTGATCAAATCCTTAGATTCCTCTTCACAGCCGTAATGCATCTTCCTCCAGCTGAAGTGGCCGTCTGGGAGTATTCTCCAGTTCTTCTCCTCATGCGTGATGATGAGGTACACATCATGTACCACAAAAGGCACTGCCACAGCCTGCATCAGAAAGACAGGCTCCAAAATATTTCTCCATATCAATTCATTTACCTTTGTCATTTGGTATTTATTTTTAAAAAATTAAAAATAACAACAAAACGGCTTAATTAATTATGCTATAGGACAACATATGTGAACAATGAATTTGCTAGGCAAATCTGGAATATGTACTATATTGCAACAATAAGATTTTTGTTTTTTTTTTCTTTTCATCTAGTAGTTGCATATTTTGAATACCAGTTCCTGTTGATCGACTTTATACCAGCCCAGACTTAAAAGCAGAAGACTAGATATATATGCAGTGGACAATAAACTTTATTTTGAGTTTTCATATTAAAATGAAGCGTTTGCCAATTTTAACGTAAAATGAAAACCAGCGCCCACTACCCTCTATGTACCTACACATCTGAAATTTACTGACGTTAAACACTTGTTCTAAAACTGTAAATACACGTCAACTACAATCCATTCCAAATGAATCGGCTACAGATCATGTCTCGTTCTGACTCAGAGATTGCTCTAGATACAACGTACTGTTATAAACGATGCTATGACGTAACCAGAAGCGCAACCTAAACTGCTAGGTGCCAGCGTCCTCCCACGTGGTCTTCTCCCGGAAACGTCACACCGCGCCAAGTGCAAATGGAAAGTTTGGTTGTAGAGGACGCATGCAGTGACCGGGAGCGTAGTTTACAAGGCTTATAGCTTACGCTACTTTTCAAAATAAACAGGTTTACAAGGTCTTTTTTTATTATTATTATTTTTTTAAATCGTAGTTCATATACAGTGCACTTTTGTTTCTGGTCAGTAAAACTGCATTCCCTGTAGCTATTGCTGAAGTAGAATTAAGTAGAATAAAGTAGAGTTTCTGCATGGAAAAGGCGAAATTGTAGCTTTGTAAAGCGCGATGCCTCTGCTCAGTCTCAGAGGTGTTACAGTGGACTTTCCTTTCGCTCCATATGCGTGTCAGGAAGATTATATGAACCGGGTAATCGAATGTCTACAGAACGTAAGTGGTCTTGTAATTATCCACAACTTGTTTCTCTTTTTTTGTTGTTGTTGTTTAAGCTGAATTCTCCGTTCATAATGAGATTATTGGGCAGTCAGTCTCTTCGGGTGTTTCAGTGAAGAATATAGTAAATCTTACTCGTCTAATTTAATGGGAAGTTTTCGTACGTCCGTTCCTGTATTAGCCAATCAGTGAGCGCACACGTGCGTGCAATCTCATTGGTGCGCTGTCGTGATTGACATTTCAGAGGGGTCGGCCTTATATTTGGTTGCTCCATGTTTTAAAGAAATTAATATCACTCCTACGTGTTTTGCATGTGTATGATGCAAAAGATGTAATTTTCTTTTTGTGCTGCTGGAAGTATAGTTTAGAAGGTTTTCTTGCACTGAACCCCCTTTTAAGTCTCTCAGAATCTTTTTCGAAAATGAGACCATTTTTCATGTTGATCAGTTTGAAAATGCAGTGACTGTTCCGTTGAACTGTAGTCTATACTGAACAATCTGTACAATGTATAATCCACATTGGGCCTTTTAATATTTTGATTATATTTAGGGAACAATAAGAAGGAGATGAACAGGTGCCTGTGGAGACAGAGTGAGAAACTTGCTGTTGGTAGCAGCTGTGCAGGGAAACAGCTAAATACCTGTAATGTGAAGCTTGCTGTTTCAGTTTCTTGCTGTTGTACATGAGAAAATTGTATAAACTGATGAATGTAGAGGGGAACTAAAAAAAAACAAAACATGCTCAGCAATGATTGGCAGCCCAGTAGGAAGTCACGCCTCCAATGGCGGGGCTCAGATCTCACCCGCCCCCTCTGTGAGTGCCCATATGTGTACAAGCGTACACTTGATGATGAACTGCCATCCCATCCTGAGTCTCCTCTGCTGTGTTCCCTGTGCTCCAGGCGCACTGTAGCCCTGAATTCCGTAGGTGGTTATGGGAGAAGGATGGTCAGACCGGGCGTCTGAATGAGGCAGTGTGTCGCTGATGAACCTGCTAGACCTCGATGTTGGCCTTGCTATTTTTGCAGAAAGTCAATGGTGTTCTGGAGAGTCCAACGGGCACAGGGAAGACGTTGTGCCTGCTGTGTGCCACCTTAGCCTGGAGAGAGCACTTCAAGGACACCATTTCTGCACGCAAGATAGTGGAGAGGATGGGAGGGACCGAGCTGTTTCCTGATAGGCCCATGTCGTCGTGGGGCACCAGCGCCACGGACGGGGACACTCCGAGTAGGGCTCGTCTTTCTTTAAAAATCTCCGCGTCCCCATGACCAGGCCTGCAGTAGGCTGCTGAGCTGCTGTTTTCACACATCTTCTCAATGTTACTTTTCACTGTACGGTTCTCTCAAGTTGTTTCACATCCTTGACTGAATTGGCATTATGTCTGTATTCTTTCCCCTGACCTCTTCCATACCACTAAAGCGTGTGGTCTGCACTGTTCAGGAAAACGGACCTCATTTCATATCTAAAGTTCTGCTTGTATTGATCCACTTAGCAGAGTTTAATTGAGATTGTGCTGGGCTCTTTTGAATGAGTCCCCCCCCCAGTCCTGGCCACAGGCAGAAAATACAGAGAGGGTTAATTTTCTTGACCTCTGGCTTAAATATGGATGTTTTAATCACTTGAAAATGTTTTTGGGTTTTGGATTTTTGACTTCTATTTTAGTATGTGGGACCAGAGAGATTTTACAATTTAAGAGAGAGATCCTTGTAAAATCCAACCCAGAATAACAAAGATCTGTGCAGCTGCCTTCAAAATGGTATGCTTAAATTTGAAGTCCCAGAAGGACCAATGTGGTAATAATGATGAACAAGTTATTTAGCCTGAAGTCCTTTAATATAATATCTGTTCATATAAATGGGTCAAATAGTGTCAGCTAAGCAAATAAAATGTAACATTTTAAATGATTTTCCCAATGTGCCTGCACCCCTTACATGTAGTTTTAAACCATCTTTTGTAGATACATTTTAAATAAGTCTGATTTTTTTTTGTGATTATCTGTTACTGCTGTTTTTTTCTGAATGGTTGAAATTTTGCTTCGCACTACATTGAAAAACGGTCTGTGTGTGTCACAGTCCTCCATGAGATCCTCTAATAGACAGGAAAGTCGCAGCCTCTGCTCTCGTTAAAACGCTTCCCTCCTCTCCAGCTTATTACACCGACATTCCGAAGATCATCTACGCCTCTAGGACGCATTCGCAGCTTGCCCAGGTTGTTAGTGAGTTGAAGAACACGACGTACAGGTATGCCTTGTCACTCGTCACGCTGCTTCGTTGCTCCTGCTGGTAGTTTTTGAAAGACACTTTCTACAGGTTCATCCGTTTGTGAAACGCTCAGGTGGTCACAGAAAATGTCACCTAATCCCACACAGTGGCTCAGTGGAGAGAGCCATGGGCTCGCACCGCTAAGCCGGGTGGTTCAAACCTCACATACACTGCCTGGAATATTTCCCAGCCCCCCCCGTAACGGATAAGAATATCCGCTTCTTTTTAGCGCAGTCGAGTTGTATGTGTGAGGATGTGCTTCTGCTCTGCAGTCACCACTCATATCTATTATTCATAATGCCCTAGAATAAAGAGTCTTTTACAGTATTATTGAGGTCAGAGGTCATCACTAAGGACATTTAAGTCAGCACATAATTGTCTTTGGTTTTATTGCTTTGTATACCTTATTGATGGTGTTTTGATCGCTTATTGAGTACAACAGTTTATTATCTTGTGGTTTCTGCAAAACTAATGTACAAATCCATGTTTGGGCAACAATGAAAATGTTAGGTCCCAGGCATTATATTTCTGTGACATTGTCCAAAGCAGCGTACAGCAAGGTGAATGCAACAAAAGCTTCTGGCTTAAGGTGTTGGCTTGGGAGTGATGGCATCTAGGATGAGAACGCGGTGAGGGACCGGTAAGATGTGCATCCTAATCTCCACCAAAATCATATCTTCTGGTTCCTTCATTCTCAGGCCCAAGGTTTGTGTCCTGGGCTCCAGGGAGCAGCTGTGCATCAACCCCGAGGTGATGAAGCAGGAGAGCAACCACATTAAGGTAATTGCTTACGTGGTGGTTTACAGGACTTCCTGGGACGTGATGTCTGGGCTCTGGGGCCTCCGGAGCCCATTTCCTGCACTGGACGGCTGGACCTTATGCTTGCTTCATAGTTTTAGGCCCAGCTTCATGTTCCATGCTGAATTCATCTGTCACAGTTGACAAGCGACAAGTCATTTATGAGGTTCAATGGTTCCCCCCCCAATCATTAATTGGTCGTTATTGTAATGCTTAATATCGCTCTGACCTTGACCAGGATATGCGGATGAATGGATGTGAGGATTGATTATGTTTAATAATTAATTACACATCTAAGTGCATATTTGCTAAAGAAAAATCATTGATTATAGATAATCTTTTTCTAGGACAAGGCTGTCTACAATCAGGTGAAATGGGGGCTCTGTTTCTTGGGATGACATAATATCAAACCCAGATTAAATCTTGCTGTACACTCAGGCGATGAGTCTGACTTGTAGCCTCATGTGGGAGGAAGGTACAGTTTTGAATATATAGACCCTCTAGGGCAGAATTATTTTTAAATAGCTGTCTCATCACTTTATTGATGCATATGGTGTGACTTTGGAACAGTTAATGCTGTCTCAGGGTATGTAAGGTAAGGGCAGGTGGGATTTTATTATTTTTAACATTCTACAGAGTAACTGTCCTTAGTTTTCTGACTTGGCGCAGACATTTTTTGTGTGAATGGTGGTTTGTCACGTGACTTCTCTCTAGGTAACACTGTGCCATTACATCTCCAGAGGTGGGAATTTGATACCAGCCTCTGCTCTGTGTGTGTGTGTGTGTGTGTGTGTGTGTGTGTGTGTGTGTGTGTGTGTGTGTGTGGGGGGGGGGGGGGGTTTGCATGTTGAATTTGTATCTTTAAATTGGCCATAGTGTGTGTGTGTCCTGTTATGGGCTGTTGTCTCGTCCAGGATGTAGCCTTGCTTTGTGTCCTACACTGTCTGCGTTTGTCTGTGATCCTTCACTGGATAAGCAGTTGGAAGATGGATGGATGACCTGTCGTGTTAATTATCCCTGGGGTATTTATAAAGATTGTCCATCTAAAATGCTGCTTTTCAATGTACCTCTGGCTAATTTTAAGGCTAACTCTGCACACGTGTTGGTTTTGAAAGTGGCACCTTAGTTATGTACTATGTGTGTTTGATCTGTGCATCAGGTATTCAGTGTATTTTTTTTTTCTCTTATGATGCTGAATAATAATCAGTGACACATGGAACAAGGCTCTCTCCCCTTTTCACAGGTGCACATGTGTCGAGCGAAGATCTCCTCGCGCTGTTGCATCTTCTACAACAATGTTGAAGGTACCAGACTTGTCCCAGGGTTCCAGATAGGGGTCGAATCAGTGGGTGATCACCGTCTCTGTAATAACGGATAGCGCTTCTTGGTCATTTAAGCACTGCTAATACTGTTAAGATAAGACAATCCAAACAGCCAAGCAAGTCAAACAAATCACTCTGTCTGTTTTATGAATACATGGTTTCTGAGCAAACCCAGCAGCGTTTCCAGTTTTTTTTTCACCTCGGTTATATTTGCTGTAGCTTTTCAGACGGCTTACTCTTCATTTGTTCATTTTATTTAGTTGAGTCTTTTCATGGAATTAAACGTTCAAGGCTCTATCCAGGCACCTCACCAGCCTAACGTTGTGTAATTAACTCGAAGGGTACCCTTCGGAGGCATCAGCCATTTTTCTTATACTCTGTATTTACATTTTTTCAGTCAGTTGAGCACAAAATCTCCAGGACTTTTGTTGACACACAAAAAAAGAGAGACAAAGGCCTAGATGAGTTATTAAAGAATGAGTAATGAATTCACTATTTATACATCCCTGGTTATGAAGCCAAGAATGGTAGTTGGTGGACTCTCCTGAATCAGCTGGCGATCCTCATTAATGCACGTCTGACACTTTCGTGTCAGTGCAACGCCGGACATGTTTGTCCAGGCGGAGGATTTTTCAGAATGTTAATCTGACCTGCTGGCGAAAATACGATCATCTGACGCAGCTGGAATCTAGGGCTGAAGCCGCGGCCTTTAAACCTTGGTGTCGAAGGCTGTCAGAGTCTTCGCCATAACTCAGTCCAGGGGATGGAAGGGCTGAACTCCACCTGATTGAAAAGGGACGTGTCTCTGCACGTTAATAAAATATAAAGTGTTATTCTGTGGGTTTTCAGAAAGGTTTTTTTTTTTTTTCTCTCATAAAAGTTAAGAATCTTTTCCTGTGCTCTGAAAGCATGTTTTTTTTTTTAACCCTTTATGTTCCAGAGAAGAGCACTGACAAGGAGCTTGCAAACACAATCATGGACGTGGAAGATCTCGTCAAAGCTGGCAGCAAACAGAGGTGGGCTGCGTGTGCTTGTCTGCTCGGAGCTAGGAGGTCCTACAGGAGACGATGCGTTTCACTGGCCCTCCTAATGTCCTGTCCCAAGTGCCCACCTGTTCAGCATGGTCCTAGACTGCACCTTTTACTCCTCCGGTTAGCGTTCAATATTTTTTGAAGGCTCATTTGTCAGGGAGCAACATGAAGACATGCCTGGAGGGCCAGAACTCAAGTTATTAATGCATCCTTTCTGTTTTTTTTTTCTCTTCGCTTTTCTGGGTTCTTTATTCAAATCAGTAATATCCTTTAGGGGATCATGTGGCTGGAGCATATTTTCCCCACGCCAGTCATACATTGCATTATGCTTGATGCATTACCATTGCATCAATTCCAGATTCGCATGTATATCAAACAGCAAGTTAGCTATCCTTATTAATTCAGCAGCCCATTCATTACAGAGTCACCTCTGCCGTGTTTTACTCGGTGATTTATGATGAACCCCCATCCCGTGATAAACATGCATCCATCACGTGCTGCTGTGCATATCATATGGTTTAGTGTCTTAAAGCAGTTATCTGCTTAATAAAGATTTGGGGAGGGGTAGTGGGCGTAGCAAGCCTGCTTTATAGTCGCTCGTGTTACACTGCAGAGAGCTTCATTTTTAAGAATGAAGGCGTGTTGTCCTTTGGGTTTATATGTCCGTGTTTTCATATATCAGTGTTCCCTTTCTAGGGAATTGTTATCCTCTGTATTTGTTTGATGGGTCCTTGGGTGTCAGGACAGGCCTAATGCTGAATGATTTTTATGTGATGAATGTTTTATTGTTGTAAATTGTGCTCAGGAGTTGGGGCGATGCTTCTCAGAGCACGGTTAGTAGCTTTGTAACATTTATAAATGGGCCTCCTACCTAAGGTTTGTATGGAACAAGCTTAAACATACACTGTATGCTTCTGAACAAGATTAACCCACTTCATGATCTTTTTGAATCGTGATAGGTCTGTGTGAGTGAATCACGCCTTGCTCCTTGCCGTTTTTACTCTTTCCCCTTCGTGATGGTGACCCAGCAAACAGTCTCTTCACTGGCCAGGCCCGTGCCGTTTCTGCGCCCGGTCGGCTCACCGTCCGCCTCTGCTCCCTTTGCTCTGCAGGGTCTGTCCGTACTACCTGTCACGCTCCCTCAAGCAGCAGGCTGACATCGTTTTCACGCCCTACAACTACCTCCTGGATGCAAAGGCAAGCGGTCCCTGGTCACGCATGCTCTCCTCCCAGAAATGAGGCCATATTTTAAATGACTATTTCTTTTTTTTTTTTGGGTGTTCCTGAGTACAGCCCTTTGAAAGAGAGCAGTTTGCTGCGGCTCATTTGTTCAGCAAACATGTAGCGGAGAATAATATGGGAGATGAGATGAATACGGCACGGGTATCTTTTGCTCTGGGCTCCCGTTGAAATAACGTGTTCATTTATCCATCGTCTAACCGCTTATCCTGATTAGAGATGGGGGTGGGGTCAGGAGATTATCCCAGGCAACATAGGGCACAAGGCTGAAGTACACATTGGAGGGCACTCACCTACAGGGTCCCACAGTTTTAGAGGCCAGTCAGCTTAAAACTGCCTGTGTTTTGAGAATACCGTGAAGCACAGGGAGAACATGCAAACTCCTCACACACAGAGCAGAGGCGGGATTTGAACCCCCTACCCTGGTGGTGCGAGCCAACACTACTAAACCACCATGCCCCACTGTATTGATTTACCTTTTTTCCTTTTTTTTTTTTTTGTTCTCTGGCAGAGTCGGAGAGCGCACAGCATGGAGCTGAAGGGGACCGTGGTCCTCTTCGACGAGGCACACAACGTGGTGAGGGACAGGTTCTCCAAAATCATGGCACTTCTCCAGCCTGCTTGCCCCTACCATTATGCGGCGTCTCACTGTTTCCCCTCAATGACACCTGCCCCTCCCCCAGGAGCTGTATAACCCAGAAAGAGAGGGACGTGCCCGTAAAACGTCTTTGTCGGGCACGTCTCCCCAGTACCAGCCCCTCCTGCTCCACAGGCCATGGGTGTCGCTTCCTGCTGGCTCTGGTGGATGGCTTTTATTTAAAGTCTCAAGGTCATGGAGGTCATTCTTGGTGCCTGTGTGACCTTCCCATTTACTGCCGTGTAAATTTTCTTTTAGCCTTGCTTGCCTGACCCTTCCCCTCTGTGTGATTCCCTGCTATCTTATTATTATAAACGCAAAGGCGTCCCTTCTCTGCCGACACTGTGTAATTTAGCTTGGCTGCCGTTGGGGGCTCTTCAGCAGGGAACATTGCCGCCCACCTGGTACCAGCTGCTCTGCACAGTGCCCCCCCCCCCCCACACCAAGCGTACTGTCTAAAACCCTGGGACTTCGATAATTATGCCCCGTTACATTGGCTTCCTGTCAGTCTATGCTGCCTCCTTTTGCCCTGGGGGGGGGGGGGGTGGTGGTTACTTTCACGGCTCTCCGTGTAAACGGGGAGCAGCCACCGCATCCGCTTCCTCGTCACGTCGCCGGACATCGGTTTGGCATGCCGGTCGCATTGGCATGTCTTCTTTACCAGACTATTGATGGTGAACATGAGGGCTGTTACCTTTTAGTTCATGTTCTTAATGTGTTATTGACATTTGTTTTTTTTTTAGAGGTTTTCCCATGCAGGTGTGTCATTGTAATGGTGTAGGTTGTTTTCTTTGACTTTTTAGAATTTTAGTTTTTTAGTGAATGTGCAGTGTATTTGGCTGCACATTTCTGGCAGGGGACTGGCAGGGTTGTCCAGCTTTTGAGAACTCACATTTCAGGAGCAGCACAGCCCGGTTTCTCATCAGGCTGTCTAATTGTGTTATGCCAGCCTCTAGTACCCTGCTCCCCATCCGGGGGGGGCAGGCTTTTGTATAACCCCTCCCTGGTTCCTCATCCTCACACAGGAAAAGATGTGTGAGGAGTCCACCTCTTTTGACCTCACCCCCTACGACCTGGCCTCCGCTATCGAGACGGTCGACAAGGTCCTAATTGAGCAAGCTCGTGATGCGGGGAGAGTTGATGTCAGCCAGGATTTCAACGTGGAGTCGCTGAACTCAGGTGCCGATGTTGAATCACCTCTGGAGTTAAAAATAAATCCTGATACTTTCCTGTTCTGACCTAATAAGCATCCAACCCAACGATGTCCTTTCTTTCAGAATTAAAGCTGGATATAACTACGATAGCTAAAATAAAACGTAAGTTTTACTTGCTGTCTGTTGTATACTTGTATGATTTCTAAGACACATTATTGGGGTTTGGGGCTGTGCAACCAGCACGACAAATGTGAAAGAGGCACTGCCATATACTAATCTGTGCATGTTGTCATGGCAACAAAATATATTTATCAGGATTCACTGATTCTGAATTCTGCTTTGCTTAATGCCTTTTTGCTTCAGCACAGAATGCTGAAGACAATCATTCTTCCCTGCAGTGCAGTTTTTTGCAGTTAGACAATTAAATATTTTAATTCTATAGCTGAATGTTTTTGTTTTTTGTAATAAATAAATTATTCATGTAGCTGCACTCCAAGTAGAAATCTTGGCCAGTCCATGATGCGAGCCTGCAGTGTAATCTTTAAAGGATTTGTTTTGTATCTATTTGCAGAAATTCTCTTGGATCTCGAAGCTGCCATCGATTCCTTTGAGGTGACTTCAGATAAAGGCATCACGAAACCAGGAAGGTGGGCCTGGCTTCCATGACTTATGCTTTTCAGACACTCAGGTACTGCCGTCTTGCCCACTGTGGGTGTTTTAAAGTCGCTCCAGCTGGGTCTTTGGTGGCCGGAGCTCTGCGGGGGACTGACTCCGCCTCAAGGCTTCACGATGACCATCAGACTGTACGCGTGATTCATCTTTACGGAGGATTGTCATTGGGATGTGCTGTACAGATGCTGGGTGAATGCACGGCATGTCTGAAGGTTGTGTGTGAGCTTGTGTGTGTGCGAGTGTGCCTCCCATTCAGCCGTGCCCTCATTTACCCGCCCGTCTCGCCCGCTTCTCGGGCTTTGAAGCAGGTATTAAGCCATTTCAGTCAGTTCCTGGTGCCGGCCTCATTGATTGAGAAGCTGTGCATGTCAGTGTGGCCGTGCATATCAATCCTGCGAGGCTGTAGGTCAAATTATTTCTTGGTGTGTTGATGGCATCCTGACTGACTGAACCTTCACCCCACAATACCCTGCCCCCACCAGGTCTGTTTTCCACAACTACCTAATTAGCTAGTCCACTCAGTACACGTGTACGCTTGTTACACCCCCCCCCCCCCCTGCTGATTTTAATCACGACCGACTCCTTCAGTTAGTTTGTTTTTGCCTCTAGTTTGCTGTAATTAGCCTTTAATGCTAATCCATACCTGCAGCTTCATATATGAGCTGTTCCAGAAGGCTCAGCTGACATTCGACACCAAGGAGGCCATCTTAGAGGCTCTGGAGCAGATTATCGGCTACTTGGCAGGACGTGAGTAACCATTCTCTCTCTCTGCCTCTATTGCGCAGTCTCTCTCCGTCTCTCTCTCTCTCTTCCTTCCCCATCCCTCCCTCCCTCTTTCTTTCCCTCCTTCCCCATTTCTTTAGCTCTATCACTTCCTAAGTTCCTCCCCCTGTGTCCATCTCTACCCCCCCTTCTCTCTCACTCGATCACTCCCTTCCCCATCCCTCCCTCCTTCTCTCTCTCTTCCTTCCTTCCCTCCCTCTCTCTCTATCACTTCCTCCTCCCTGTATCCCTCTCTATCCCTCACTCCCTCTGTCTCTCCATCCCTCCCCCCAGTTCCTTCCTCCCCCTGTATCCCTCTTGATCTCTCCCTCCCCCCTCTATCCCTCTCTCACACACTCTCTCCCCCCGCTGCCCTTGTCTGCTGCTTCGTTGAGCCATCTAATGAACTCTAGTGCTCTGCTCACCCCTATTAACCTCTATAAGTGAATCGTATTTAAAAATATGTTGACTTGTCCTGCGTTTGCACAGAGGAGTATGAATTAAGTGGCAGTGGAATTTGAATGTAGTATTTATTTTGCTAATTAACATTGCAGCTTTGACGAGAGTCTGGATAAAGCGAATAATATGGGAGAACAGATGCAGACTTGAGATATCAGCCCAGCCTTGTGTGTGTGCAGATGCAGAGATGGAATTTTACTGTGTTGTTTTCACCCAACACCCACCTTGCTGCCCCATGGACTGCTTGTGTAGGCTGGTTCTCAAGGCAAGATGGGGTTATGTGGGGCCAGATGGGTGGGGTGATAAATGGTTAACTTCACCCCCTCCCCGCTTCTTCCCACACAGGCCCTGGAATCTTCCTGAATACTTCTGGATTGCAGAAGCTAGCAGACATCATTCAGGTAGGGGATCCATATTTTTTCTAATTTATGTAAACAGCAATATGAATGACCTTTTTATATTTTACTTCTATATGATGAAGTGAATCACCATTACTGCAATGATGCTGTTCATTAAGTCGTACTGATGTGAGAAACACTCGCACAAACCTTGTGTTGCTGTCCTGTCTCCCTAGTTGGTGTTCTGCGTCGACTCACTAGAGGGCAGTACAGGACTCTTTGTGGAAAGCAATACGAAGCAGTTTAAGGTTTGTGTTAGAATACCAACAGTAGTGGCCAATTACCTCAGCAAAACATTGTGATTTTTATTATTTTATTCTTTTGCAACATATTGTTTTTGTTGTTCTTTATGCTTAGTCATGGCCTGTGGTGGGTGGGACTCCCGTGGGCTGTCAATCATGTGTAGGGGTCTGTTTTTATATGTGTCACTTCCAGGTACATATCCATAAGGATACCAGCCATCAAAAAAGAAAGCAAATTTCAGATATTTGGGCATCGTCTTCCTCCAAAAAACAAGGTACAGGCAAGAGACTAATTAATATTAATGCCTGAGTAAATGTTTTTAGATTTGAATGCAGATACTGCATGGAATTTATTTTATTTCCACTTTTCTCAGTTGGTCATATGCAGTGGCATTATAGTTAAATACTGTGTGTGTGTGTGTGTGTGTGTGTGTGTGTGTGTGTGTGTGTGTGTGTGTGTGTGTGTGTGTGTGTGTGTGTGTGTGGGAGGTATTGTGCAGATGTCTTAGGCATACAAAGAAAATGCTTAAAGAATGGCTACTTACCTAGGCAGGGGGTGTACAATTGCACTGAAAAAATAGTTTACCATTACAGTATATGCAAATAAACATTAAAACAATAAAAAAAACTAGAATTTCTCCTCCTCCAAAATGATATCTGATTGGATGGCTAGAAGAATACAACTTTGGTTCCCAGACCTCTCCTCAAGATCACCTCAGCCATTGCATGTGTTTGTTGCGTTTCATCGCCAGCTCATTTCCCCAGTTAACTTAACTAGTTAATTTCCTTTGAGGTGCTGATTAGCTGAACAAGTCACACTCGGAGTTGAGTTCCACAAACACGCGGGTGCGTTGGATGGTGACTGTGACATGAGGTGTTCTGAAATGTGTGATCTAGTGCTCTTTGACGGGTCTAACCTCGTAGTTTCTTTACCAACAAAACTGAATTTAAACAAAGCCGATTCTGCTCGCCCTGTGCTTTCGCACGGTCCTTTGCATGAGACACAGGAAGTCCCAGGTGTCACTTTGATATTTTAAATGTTGAATAAAAGATTTAGTCATCGTTTCACCGTTTTACTAATACCGTATACATGACCAAGTCCAGTGCATCACTGCCTTCTATACATGCTGTTGTTTTTGTGTGAGTTGTGTGGCGCTATACCAGATTATTGCCCTTAACCCTTTCCCCTGTATGTCTGTACATGTATTCCTGTATCATATGCTTTGTGAATAGCATCCACCCCTGGATTTTGCATGTTGTTTCAATGTTTTCCCGGGTACCCTGGTTTCCTCCATACCCCGTGGACATGTTATTCAGGTGAACTGGTGTCCTTAACTGCATTCTGTGTCTTGTCTTCCTCACCCACAGGGAACATTCTGAGCTACTGGTGCTTCTCCCCTGGTTTCAGCATGCAGGAGCTGGTGCGCCAGGGAGTGAGATGCATCATCCTGACCAGTGGCACCCTGGCACCCCTCTCCTCCTTCACCTCCGAGATGCAGATGTGAGACCCTCCCCTGGGATAAGTGAAGCAACGATGCGTGCAGTGGGTGGGACTTCTGGTGCCTGTCAGTCATGGCATGGGGTAGCTGATGGAGGTATGACTGTGATCGTATTAAAAGCAGCTTATGATTGGCAGCACTTGACAATCCCACCCACTGTAGCTTTTGAAGACCTGTTTTTCTCACTGGTACTGAAGTACACCTGCAGGTGGTGTTGTGGTTAAGGCCCTTGGTGTATGGTTTCAGTTAACGTCGATCCATCTGTCTGTCTTCCATCTGTTTATCTCAGACTGATTCTTAGAATCTAGTCAAAATCCAGCTAAAGGAAATGAGAAAAAAAAACACTTAAATGTCAGCATTGCATTAAATGAACCTGTGTTATCTTTTGACCTATGCAATACCAATTCACACTGAACACCCGCACATACACAAAGCCAAAAGACTTGACGTTAAGGCACATTAACTCATTGAGACACGATAGCAGACAAGGCTTTGTTAACAAATGTATGTTGTTCTAGTGTTGGCAATCTGAAAATACATCTGTGCCCCCCACCCTTTTAAACAATATGCAGTTGTGACCAGAAACATTGGCTTAATATTTGCTGGCACATGCTTTGGAAAGAGAAACTCTCTGTTCTGAATGTGTTCCTAATGACTCACCACAATCTCCCCCCCCCCTTATTTTCCCTTTCCCTAAAGGTCTGTGCCCTCATCCTGTCTGCATCTTTTTTCATAATTCACATTGGAAAGAGAAGGCATCACCCATTAATGACACTGAATCCCCGAAATTAAACCAAAGAATATTTCTGAAAGTGCTGTTTAGGTAGAATAGTAATTAGCTCTGTGGTGTTTTTTTATGGCACAACAAATGGAGAGACCGCTGGCTCAGTGGATCGCGTCTTAGCCTCCTACTGTACCTCCAGGGTGGGGGCGTTCGAGTTCCGTTCCTAGCTCTGATTGTGCAGTCCCGATACTCCTAATACTTAGGTGGAGTCTGGGAACGGCCCAGAGTGTGCGACCGTGTGTCCTGGATTGGTCTGCCTGTCTGTCCTCCTTTTTCCCCTGCCCTCTGTTTCGGGAGATGACCTCCAAACTTTGATACTGTACTTAAGGATTTATGGTGGCTGGGTGGGTTGGTGGATGGATGGATGGATGGATGGATGGATGGGAGGAAGGAATGAATAGCAAATTGCTTCAGTCTAAAAGCTAAAACAGATGGAGAATACCGCAAGTTTAAAATGCGTAGAATGACAATAACGTATATCTATAGGTATCAAGGCATGTGTTACTGTGGTGGGCTGGGCATATTCGGACCTTCCATACAAATTCGAGTGGAAGAATCAGTGTCCATGCTCAGTCAACAAGTTGTTCCCGTAAGCAAAGCTGTATTTGTTCAATTCAAGTCGGGCGCTGCATCTCGAAATGCAAGGATGACGCGGCAGAGCTCAGTTGACCTCAAGTAAACACGAGCTTGCTCTCACTAATGGTGTACGTAACCAGCCAGTCTAGACGCACTTGCCTGTGTCCATTAGTGGCTGCTGTAGTGTTGGCAACATGAAATGTTTTTAAACATTTATCCAGGGGGAGATCAGGTTCAGCATCATGATCTAGTGTGAGACATCACGTTTCAGACTACAGAAATCAGGTGGCCTGTTGACTATCCGGTGTATTCCACATGAGCCATTCGCCGTGAAGTTCATCTTTGCATTTTTAACCTCTTAATGTTCTTTCTGTTTTGCTTACTCCTTGCCCCTCCCCTATTAACAGCAGCGCCTTTGCTTTCATTGATTTGCTTGTTCGTTTTTGTTTGTCCGCCAGCCCATTTCCGGTGTGCTTGGAGAACCCTCACGTAATTCAGCGTGACCAGATCTTCGTGAGCGTGGTGGACAAGGGTCCCGACGGCGTGCTCCTGAGTTCGGCGTTTGACAGACGGTGAGCACCGTCGCGTGAGGCTGACTCACCAGGCATGCTGTGACATGCCGGGATGCTACATGAATGCTCGGCACGCTTGTGACATACCGCTGACTGAGGTGAAACTCTACTTTTTTTTTTTTTTTTTTTTCTCACCTGAGTCGGAACAGAAACAACCCCCTGTAGTCCAAGTCACTGCATTTACTTCAGTTTCCAGATATCTCTGCTGGTTTTTGTGAGTCACCCCCACAATGGTGTGTGTTTGTTTTTTTTTTTCCTTTTTTCCACAGGTTTGATCCTGAAAACATGGCTTCACTTGGTAACACAGTTGGTAATGGACACCATTTTTGGTTTGTTCCCAATAGCTGGCAATTTGCCCACTGTTATTTTTAATTTGATTTAATGTTTGGTCTCACAACATTGGTAAAGATGGCACTGGCTCAATTTGACCTTGGATTAGATGTAATGCGGCTTGACAGGCGGTGGGGAAAAACAGTACCTTAACATTGCTACACTGATACTGGTATGTTGCATAACCTTCCTCTTTTGGTAATACCAAAAAAAAAAAAAGTGCCTGTTTTCTTGTTTTTAAGTGAACCTTGTACGTGTCATTCCGAACGGCGTGCTGACGTTCTTCCCCTCTTACCCCGTGATGGATAAGACCATTGAGTTCTGGAGGGTAAAGTCTGTCTTTGAAGCTCCAGAATAGTTAAAGTAAAATTACTGCACCGGTGTGGGGGCTTAGCTTGAGTCACATGACTGTTTTGCCTTGTTCTCAGGCCAATGGACACGCTGACCGAATAGAGAACATTAAGCCAATGTTTGTGGAGCCGAAAGGCAAAGGAACTTTCACAGAGGTCAGCCTCACCTAGGCATGTTCTGTCCTGTTTCGGGGTTAAGTGCTAAATATAGAGGGCATCATCTCTTATTGGGCTATGCTACTGTTTTGTGTAGAAAGTGAAAGTAGCTATGATCTTTATACCCCATGTGTGTCTGTGTGATCCTGTGTGTTTTAAATGGCGTTCCCCCCCCCCTTTTTGCGTAGATTATTGACGGTTACCACGACAAAGTGAATGACCCCAGTTCGAAAGGAGGCAGCTTCTTTGCTGTTTGTAGAGGAAAGGTGAGCCCATCTTGGCTTTGTGAATTCGAAAGGGCCCCCCCTGTGGAACAGCTTGGTCCTCTGATCGAGCTGAGACCTTAACTCCTGTTTCGGCCCTTCTCCGTCGGTCGCGGGAGCTGTGTTCGCATCTTTCCTGGCACTCAGGGTCATCAACGGTCCACCGTCCCATGATGCACTTCTTCCACCAGGCCAGCGAGGGGCTCGACTTCGCAGACACCTTCGCCCGAGGGGTCATCATTACCGGCCTTCCATTCCCACCGAGGATGGATCCCAGGGTGATTCTGAAGATGGAGTATCTTGATGAGATGTGTAAGAAAGCTGTTAAAGGTGTGAAGGTAAGGCTGATGAATATGGCATCCTTTAAACACCTTGAGATAACCATAGCATCTATCAGCATTATACATATTTTTATTATGTCGCTTAGGAGCTGTGTTGGTGTTGAATATGTTTACCGTATAAAAAAATATCCTATACAAATAAAAAATACTACCTTGAAGTACTAGAGTAATAGTTACCAGTGTTGCTTAAAGTATAATTCAGTACAGTAGAAAAGCAAACCATTTAGGGAGGGGGAAGGAAGCAGAGAGTGATTTGGTGTATTGATGGATCTTCTGCACACAGTACAAAAATCTTCCCATCTACACATGTCATGTCTGCCAAGGACTGTGCTCATATTTCACCGGAAATATTTGGTGTAAAATAAGTTTGTGTGCCTGAGTATGTAGTCTGTTTAATTTTGCTAGAGTTGTCCAGCAGAAACACAACCAAGTATGAGTGTAATTGGGAGGCTCAAGAGAAATAGACTTGTCCTTTTATATCTATTGTTCTACTTGGACTCATTAATTTGTCCTGCCTGGTGCTGGCCTGAGGAGGAGGAGCTTCCCCTTTGAGTCTGGCTCCTCCCAAGGTTTCTTCCTCTTGAGGGAGTTTTCCCTTGCCACTGTCGCCTTTGGCTTACTTTCTGGGGACTGTGGGCCCGGGACTATGTAAAGTGCTTTGTGACCGTGCTTCGTGTTAAAAGCGCTATATAAATAAAATTGAATTGAAAAAAATAGGCCTACACTTGCATCCAGAAGCTGAACTGAAAAAGTCACAGTTTGAGTCCACCTGCCTGAAAGCATACTTATCTATGTTAGGTACTGTATGAGAGAGAAACATCATCGATCCCCGAGGGAAGCTTATCATACACTTGTCTGTTAACAGGAGTAGAAGTCTTCTGAACTAATGAATCACAGTTTGTAGTGTTTGAGCCCAATCATATTCTAAGTCATACAGTTCTATATGTGTGGTTCTCAATGCCATAGGCTGTGGTTAATCAGCTCTTTGACTAAGAAAGAAACGAAAAACATGCCAAGCCCATGAGTTATCCTACGTAAGCCTCAGGCATCAGTCACACAGAGAACGTGCCATCAGCCTTCTGTGTCTATGGGAATTCGTACGCAAGGGCTGGGTAGACATTTATAGAATGCGGTAACGTGACACCTGTTAAGCAACAGTGGCTCTTTAAGAGGAATTTAAGGTCGTCAAGCAATTTTCAATGTTCTTGAACAGGCTTTGCTGATCCTCATGTTTTGGATGGTGTATTTCAAGTATTAAAAAAAAAAAAACAAAAAAACACCTTTCCTAGTTTCCACCACGTGTACTCAAACTTTGGTGTGGAACTGTTTAGAGAGAACTCAGGTACGATACCTGTAACACAATACCGATTCTGGCTGATCCGATACTCTGGTCCTTCATGACCCAGGACCGCGCGATCGCTCCTATATTTTGGATATATGATATCGGTAACCTAACCTTAAATATCGGCCAATATCGCCTGATCTGATACTCCTTTTATTTAGCTTAACCCTTAAATGCACACCTCTGGTCATTAGTGACCCAGGATTGTGCGATCGCTCCTATATTTTGGATATAGCCTTCAGTTAGCCCTCCCTCCTCAAGGCAGTCTTCAGAAAATTTTACTTGCAATGACTTGGTACTATTTTTAACAGCACAATTGTTGAATGTATTATTTTTCTGAAAAAAGTGATCGCAGAAATACTGGCTTGCCTGTGATATGTATCAGCACACGTGTCAATTCTCACTGTTCTCAGCCTTCGTGGCTATCACACAGCCCAGAGATGCACTCCAACCAAACAGAAACATTGTTGTCACTCCACCCCATCCCCCCCATAGAGGTCTTGCTGTTTTCACCCCAAAATATGGGTTTTCTATCACACATCTCCCTTTTTTCACTGCAGTTAGTGTAAAAAGGGTTTCTTTTCTTGGTGTTTGAAAGCCTCAGCTAACGCCACTGTTAGTTTTTACCAATCCTACCTCCATACTACTATGTTTTCGTTTATAAACACGGACTATAGTCTCCGTTTTGACCTCTTGTTCGCACTACCCAGCATTTTTAACTCCCGATAACGGAGGCTTTTAACATGCTCTCCAGAGCCGAATATTTATGTAAACGCCGGCTCAGTGTTGCAGTGTGGAAGGGCCAAAGCGAAGCGTTTTGAAAACGCAGACTCAGTATTTGCACCCTGATTGGTTTGTGCTTATCAAGTGGCCCTCCACGCTTTGGACCTGTTAGTTACGGGAAATTCATGTGTGTTTTAGGGTGGACTTAGTCCAAGCCGACACTAAAACGTAGTTCCAAAAATGTTTTGTGTGAATTTTAACGATCTAGTGTTTTTGGTCAGTATTGGCACAGATTCCCATATTGAATATCAGGCTGGTGCTTCCCTAGTACTGTCAATATAACAGGCACTGCTGCTGGTCACAAAAGAAATTTAACGGTAAGTTTGAAAACTATCGTAGGCCTTGGCCTTTTAAAGTGGGACCGTCTGCCTGTGTGTCCGCACGTCTGTAGTACTTGACGGGGCAGGAATGGTACCGACAGCAAGCATCCCGGGCCGTGAACCAGGCCATTGGCAGAGTCATTCGCCACAGGGACGACTATGGTGCCATTTTCCTGTGTGACCACAGGTAAGTATTTCGACTGTCAGTAGCGAGATACTCTAACGCTTACTCTTCACAAGGCAACTGCAAACAGGCTAAAGTGAGGATGTTTGAACCTACGACAGCTGTAAAAACAACGCTAGCTGGTCGATTTCAACACTATGGACTGTCTCCCCATCACGGGCTGCTTTTGTTTGTGAAGGTTTACTTCAGGGTCACGTTGATTACCTTTTCCAAAGGATTATGCCATTACTTAGTGTTCAAGTGCACAGGGTTAGATAAATTATTTGGGTCGGTACTTTGCCAACTGTTCGCTGTAATCCTTTAAGTGAGAATTTCTGGAACTTCCCTAAGGTTTAAGAGCAGTGACGCACGGGCCCAGCTGCCTTCCTGGGTGAGACCATTTGTCCATGTCAACGAAAGCTTTGGAAACATCGTCCGTGACGTGGCTCAGTTCTTCAGAGTTGCCCAAAAACTCGTAAGCTGATCTGAAAACTGTCAACGTGGAAGTGACTCTTAATTTTTTGATTGTGTTGTTATGCAGGAATCATACACTACAGTTACTCTCACCTGGAGTCTGGGTATAAGTATTTTCCCAGTGAGTCAGGCTGGTGCAGTTTTAATGACCGTACTATGAAGTGCGGTAGATCATAAAACATTTCATTGGCAAGATGTTTTACTATGAAATTCATTTTGGAAATCTGTGTACCACTAGTAATAATTAGACACAATTCCACAGAATTCTATTTATCTGGGATCACGCATAATAGTATAGATATTACTGAAGGATACATCTATGTAGTTATGAGTCATAACTGGTATTAATTCACTCAACAGTAGCAGTTCGTCGACTGGACTGATTGGTGAGACCAGTAATCATACGTTGAGGCTCAGTTTGTACGTTTTTCTCCATTTGTGTATTACAATGCGTGAATTCATTGATGTATTTAAAAGAACATAATTTTCATAACATCTTGTAACAGTTTTACAGCTTTGCGGTTAATCTTACGAAATTTCAGAAAAATCGTGGAATTTCCAAAACTCACTTGTGCTGTTTAAGTTTGAATAGATTATTTATTGGCGTTAAACAGAGGCCCCCTCCTGTGACGAAGATTCTGGCACCTGGCCACGGGACAGTCTTCTCAGAGCCTTCCACACATGCACCCTCACACACTTCCGTGCCTCTAAGTACCAGCATACCGAAGGCCAAAGTGTTGGACTCCCACGTCCCCAGTCTCAAGAAGAGGCGCCTGAGTGAGTGTGGTGAGCTTTGGCCTGGGAGGGCCGCATCCAGGCGTGCAATATGAATGTCTGTCTCTCTTAAGAGCAAATACATCTTTGAGGGTGGGTTTACAGCACGGACTGCCTTTGGTCGGAGCTGCCGATATTGAAATGTACTATTCTGGAATAGAGTTCGTGTATCAGAGCGGAATGATATTAACCTAAATCTCCTTTTGCTTATCATAACCAGCTTTGAGTAATAATATTTGTAATATGCATAATAAGTGATATGGATTTATGATACGTTCATGTGTCATATGTAATAATACTGTATCAGTATTTGAATAGTTCTTATTTAGTTGCTTTTACATTTTTCATTATATATTAACACAGACAATATGGAATTCTTTCCTTCCTGAGTACAGTCAGTTTCCTGTAGCTGTTGCTATCCATATCCATCATCGCCCATGTGGTCTGACAGATGAGGCCGCGGCAGGCGACGGTGCAGCCAGACTCTGTGTCCAGTATGAGATCGAGATGCAGGCAGGGAAGAGAAGGCCGATGGGCCTCCTGGATGCTCTGGACAGCAATGATAGGAGGCTGATAGGAGAACAGGACCCCCTGGTGGCAGAGGAGAAGGTAGGGACGCTGGCCTGGTGGTAATGTCTGACTTCGCTTGCCCCTGATTCCTGCCATTTCTGAGAAATACAAACAAAGGACAGACTGCATAGAATTTAAGGTTTGTCACTTAGGAATCAAATGGACTTCTCATAACGTATGTTTACTGCTAGTGATCACAGATCTAGGGATAAAATATGAATCCTTTTACTTGCCTCTTATGGCTGGCTGTTTTGATATACATACTATTTATTTGTATGATGTGTGTTTTTTTTTTAAATCACGTTTATGCTACACAGGAGTAGCACTCCTAGTTTCGTTGTGTATGTAATATACAATGACAATAAAGCTTCTATTCTTTGTTCCAAAGGCAGAATGGCAGGTCTGATCATTTTTGTGATTGCCTTGTCATGTTACTGCCAAACCAAAACTTAGAAATCTGGATTGTCTCATAATAGGTTTGAATTCTTGTCATTTTTACCTTAAAAGAAAGCAGTAGACCTTAATGTAAGCTTAGCATGTGTTGTAGAAGACTGACTGGAAAGGCTTATCGTCTTAACCCGTTTTTACCATAAGCGTGCAGTTCCGCGAAACATCACGTGAAATGTGTACAAAATATGTTGTAGAAAGTAAAACTCTTCAGGCAAACTGAAGAGAAAAGGTATAGTGAAAACTTGTGTGGACGCAGTCTGTGTATCTGTACACCGGTCTGTTCTGCCTGGCTGTGCTAGCCTCATGGTCCCTGTTTGGCTTCCCCTCGCCAAGGTGTGTCGATTGTCCACTCTCTCGCTCCAGTACGACAAGCGTGTGGACGACGAGTCACGAAGGGTAAAGCGGAAAATCAAACTGGTGCACGAGCAGGTGAGAGGCGCCGTCTAAAAGGAGTGAATGACACGTACCTCCTTCGTGAAACTGTCCATTCTGCATCTAAAGTATCGATTCCCCGGGATTTTTTTTATTTTTTTTTACCCTCACCTTTAAATGCAGTGTGTGCAGTTAGCCAATGTGTGGCGTTCATCTTTAAATACACAAGATGTTATTCCAATTTCTTCAGACTACATAAGCTTCTAACTGTAGGCCACAAACCATCTCTTCTGCTAAACCAGCAACACGCCAGTAAAAGTCGAGCATTGTACTCTGACTCAAAACAATAGCCCTTCCATTACTATCCAGACCGGCTAATATCATTCCATTTAGCTCATTTCAGCAAAGATTTCATTGGTTAAATCTATATTTATCCATACTATATCAACCCGTATTCATTTGAACTTTTCACACAGTTATAGTTAAAACACAGTTAAAATGAGAGCTTTCTAATGCTATGATCGAGTTGTAATGGGGGGCGTAAGTTAATCCTGAAAAGTCAGAAGGGCTTCTCCGGAAATTCTGGGCTGATGGTAAATTTAAGTCAGTGACCACACATATAGCTCTTAAAGGAAATGACCCCTGGGCCGTGCTTGTAGAATTCCTCAGCTTTGTTTCCCCCTTCTTCTTCTTCTTCACAGTATACTATACACCAGAATTTGCTTGCTGTCTTATTGAGTTCTGTTTTTTTTTTTTTTTTTTTTTTTTTTTTTTTTTTTTCTCCTGTTTCTTTCTCCCAAAAATATATACTTTTCTCTTTTGGCTGTTTGTTGGTATTTTTCCACTCATATTATGAATTTTTCCGAG
>JAACJT020000086.1:4380804-4400114 GCA_009936485.2 Gymnarchus niloticus | reverse complement strand
AAATCTCTCTGACACAGGGACTGCACTTAATTTCGTTGTACCCGTTACAATGACAATAAAGATATTCTGATTCTGATGAAATATTACAGTGGTGATTATCAGGACACTAGAATACATAATATCATGTCTTGTACCATTGACGTAGTTTCACAATGATTGGACATTAACGTATGATAATCACATGTGTAGTGTACTATTGGCAAATAGGTAATTAGGTAAGATGTCATCTACCAACATAAACTACTTTATAATTTAACTTTCCTAAGTGGAAAGAATGGATTTATGAATGTGTAAGAGATACTGACATATTCTTATTTTTTATTGTATATATATATATATATTACCTATCTCTCTATACACAATGCAAACTTTGAAAAAGCTCAAAAATCAACTCATTTTAATGAAGACATCATTTATTCAAAAGTTCACCCACGCCTTCAACTTCAAACCTCTAATCCAAGAATGGGTCAGAATACAAATGTATTGGTGTCAAATCAATTACTATGAACAGTAAAGCTGACAAAAGTGTTGTTTGCTGGCTATATCCACGTTTGCGTTGTGTTGTGAAGAGTCATGTCTAAACCGAGTTAAAAATCTAACTGCAAAAATATCCCCATCTAGTGAGAAAAACAAAACAGCGCATCTGTTTCATAAAGCATGGTATTCAGGGCAAATAAACACACACACACACACACACACACACACAAATGATATCCAACGGAAATAAACATTGTTTAAAAAAAAAAAAAAAACACACTCTAAACTAATTGCTGCGAGATGCTTTTGCTTACGGAGCCCGGAGGACTTGTATTGTGCCAAAGGGAAAAGGGGGAGCTTTATTTGAGGCGTTTAAAAAAAACAGTACGAATCCTTCCATTACTGATGGATACAGATACCATGGAATAGTTAATTCTTGCGCATTGTTTAAACTAATTCTAACATACATTAAAATATATCTGTAACTATAATAATAGTTTACCGGTACCTATATAGATACCTGCCGTGGTGTGGCTACCAAGCAACTCAAACAAATAAAGAGTAGTAAGGGCTGAATGGCGAACCATTACCCGAACTACATTTCCCGTCATGCCTTTCGCCGGTTAAAGGTGAAGGGTTGCGATCGGCCCAAACATGGTGCTCCTGGTCGCGTATGTCTTTGATGTTAATAAACATAGTACGCAGTGCTGTATTCTTTTTAAAAGGCCTTTGTTTTGCTATTAATGCATATATTATAAGTAACATTAATCCGCGGGTTGGGGGTTCTTTTACGTTTTAAACAGCCCAGTCAAAATTAATAGCCCATTCGGTGTCTAGTGTATGAAGCTCACTGGTTTAAATACAGCCGGGTTCTTATAGCTAGCTAGCTAGCTAGCTTATTGACTTAGAAAGTTCCTTTTAATATGGCGACCATATGAGAAGTACGCAAAAATAAAGTTAGACAGCCCACAACTTTTATTTGGCGAAGGTAGGTCCTGTTTCATCAATATTTTTGCATCGATGTTGTGATGCGTTGAGACTTTACAACATGCATGTAAAATATGTCCAGCCTGTCCCCTCAGGTTAGACACTGACATAGAGTACGGTGACCAAACGTCCTCTTTTTAGGACCTAAAAACATGCGGCCTGTGTATGGAGCTGTAGATGTGCCCTTATACTGTATGTATGATAAGGAGATCTGAGTAATAGGTCTCTGAAACAGCGAATATTAAAATTAGTCGAAAAGTCAATTGAGATAATTACTGTTTGCTGTATTAAGTTAATTATGTAGCCTCGTCTTTATATTTAGAATCTTTTTAAACGTACAGTTTGGACATTTAAGGTTGAATAGCCTACATGTGTTCTGAATTCAATCCATTATGACTGCTTGTAGCCTCCTATTTGCTGACCTGTTGCTCATCAGCATGGATGAAAGCAGCTTGGAAGCAGCGATCGAAACCTACAATGCCCAGCTGAAGCAGGTGGAGTCTGCTTTGGAAGCCGGCTTGGATTCCTCTCAACAGTCAGACCTTCTGAAGCTGAAAGATGACTTGCAGCAGCTTATTCAACTCACGGAGTCCAGCTTGGTTTCAGTAAAGAAAAGCCGGCTGCTCGCTAGTCTAGAAGAAGCGACTGCACCTGAGAGTGGGTCCCTAGCAGAGAGGACAGAGGCTGGCAACTTGGACAAGGAGTTTGCTTCTTTTTACTCGGAGGTTGGCGGGACCTCCACTGAATGCCCATCGGGCAGCATCAGTGAACCGCTGGATTCCCAGATGTCTTCGTCTGCTAGCCCTGTGGTCGATGAAGACGGTGATGCTGACGATGATGAAGGTGACATGGAGGCTATGAGTGGGCTGAAAGTGCAAGCGCCATATCGCACCTCCTGGGGAACACTGGAATATCACAACGCCATGGTGGTGGGACCAGAGTACTCGGAGGGGTCTGAGCCCCACGTCAGGGTGCTGTACATCTACCCAACCAACAAATCCATGAAGCCTTGCCCCTTCTTCCTTGAGAACAGGTGTCGCTTCATGGAGGACTGCAGGTAGTCCTTTTCTCATGGCTGAGCTTCTTCCCCTCTTCCCTGGCTTTTGGGTGGTCTTTGAAAGCATGCCGTTTCCATCTGAGGTGCCGTTGCAGTTCATTCTCCTCTTGTTAGGTTTTCGCACGGTCAGGTGGTTGCTGTGTCTGAGCTGAGAGACTTCCAGGACACTGACCTGAGTAAGCTTCAAGAAGGTTCCTCCTGCTTGGCCAGGCATGAAGATGGCATATGGTATCCTGCAAAGATTACTGGTGTGTTTCCTCTGAATTGTGACCGATATTACAGTTATCATCAAGCGTTGCCTTATGCATGATCATAGATCGATCACAAAAGCGCATCTGTTGACTCCAGTAGATTCCTTCTTCACTTCAAAAAGTTGAGTGTGGTGCTGAGGGTCTGTTGCAGTCATGACATTCTGCCTCATGCTTTTGAAAATAGAGTAGTAATTTACAAGCATTGAGTGAGTTTGCACGCAAAGCAAATGAAATTCCACTTGAGAAATGTTTATTTAGCCTCCTTCAAATAAATGAAGCGCTGAATAATCTTAAATGTAGCATTCTATATTTTTTAACCCCCCCCCCCCGTGTCTGTGATGTTAGAGATTCCATGGACTATGAAGTCAGTAAGACTGGTATTTGAAAAGATGTAGTGTCAGCAAGAAGACAAGCTGTAATGATTGTGCTGTTATTAGTATTTAAACACCCAACATTTTGTGCACTTAAAATGAATACTTTCATTTAAAGTAAGACCCTCTTTTTGCACAGAAATTGATGGTGGCTATTACACAGTGAAGTTTGACTCCCTTCTTCAGAAGGATTTGGTGGTAGAAGCTGATGGAATTATACCACCAATGAGGGAAGATGATCCTCAGTCTTCAGATTCTGACGATGATGTTACGGAATATTCCACTTTCGCCAAAGGTAACATTCAGATGGCATTGGAATGATTTAAAAAAATGAACAAAAGTAAATATCGAGTTCTCTCAAGGATAGGCTGTAAGCACTCATCAGAAATGATTGTAATTGAAATGTCTAAGCTAATTCCACAATTTGATGTTGTCTGGCAGTTGTGGATGCTGCGGAATCTCAGACGTGGGCATCCAGTCATACTTATGAGTTTGGTGGCTGGGAGGTATATACACGAGGAATTGGCTCCAAACTGATGGCCAAGATGGGTTATGAATTTGGGAAAGGTAAGCATGTCCCAGACGCAGAGTTGACCAGCAGCTGAGCTGTACCTGCATGCCAAGTTGGTGCAATCAAACTGGAAAATATCTGGAGAGGGGAAAAAGTGGCGATGAATACTCTGCCTTTACTCCCACGATAAAGGCTTGGTCCAGACAGGATGAGAGTGAGATTGGAGACGTGTTTTACAAAAATATCCCAATATAGTCAGTTGGGAGACTCGAATATAAAAGATGGTAATTTTGGGAACACCCAGTGGGAACAAAACAGGCTGTATAAAGGACTTCCCTGCTTGGGCCTTCAGGGTTTAGCTACATTTTGAGGGGTAGAGGGTAAAACAGACCATTGTTATATATAGGGATGAGGATGGGGGACACTACCCTGGGCCTCCCACACCCCTTTACACCATAGCCATGTATGCTAAGAGAGCGGTGGCTTTTGTGACCAAACCTCCTCCTTCGTACTTCTCTGTTAGGCCTGGGCAGGAACGGAGAGGGCCGTGTGGAGCCGGTGCTGGCTGTCGTCCTGCCCAAAGGGAAGTCCCTGGACAGCTGTGTGGAGATCACCCAGAAGAAGGCGCTGGGCAAGGGTGGGTCTGAAGCCCCGGTGAAGCACCGCAAGAGGAGCGCGAAAGGGACGGGCTGTTCCCGGGGCCACCGGGACGTGTTCGACTTCCTGAACAGCAAGCTGGGTGACCAGGAGCGAGGAGCCTCGCTGGGTGCCGACGGCCCCGCCGCCCAGAGGAACAGCAAGGAGGTCTACCGGGGTGGCAAGGGGACCAAGCGGTCCATTAACGTCCGCCTGTTTCAGACCACAGAGAGAGTGGCCCAAACGCAGCGGGAGATCGAGAGACTCACCCAGGCTCTTCACAGACAGGCCGGCAGGTACCCGGTCACTCACTAGGCTTCTACTGACCTTAAAACCCTAATTGTTAAAGCTGTAAGTCGGCTACTGTATTTTACCATGAATATTAACACTGGTGACCTGCCTCACCATGAAGACGCAGCAAAGAGCGTGGTAAAATCTCATTAATTTATAATTACTGGAGTGCAAAAAATCACGTGTGGTTCTCACTAAACTTTTTAACATATGCCAAAATAATAATAGTACTTCTCAGAAATGCGCAATGGAAAGCATTCATACATAGACTGACATGCCTTCACAGTCATCAGTTTCATCACAGTCGAACCCCTGTGCATTGTTGTCATCCCTAAAATGTAATTGGCTTCCTTAGCCTGCAGTGGAATTGAACATCTGGGAATTGGCCTTGAAACCTGTACAGTCTAAAGACTCAGCTCATTGTCATGATTCTCTGAGTGTGGTTAAATTGAGTCATGGAGCAGAATGGGCACGCATACACGCACGCACTCGAGGTTGCGGTCTGAAACGTGTGGTAAAGGACGTGTAGAAGCAGCGATTACTCTTGCATGGTTCTGCCTTGGCTCATTTTGAGGACTCATATTCTCGCCGGGACCGACACCATGGCACCTTCCTGTCTTGCTCGGTTGTCAGTGGTATTTATCAGTGCTCACTGTCAGTAGGTGAGGTAATGCAACCTGAAGTATTACTCCGTGCCTTTCTTCATAATGATGGCGTTAACGTTACTCCTAAAAGCGTTACCCCAAGACTGAAGCTCATCGCCTCTTGAGCCCTCCTGCATCATATTGATATGCTCACAATAGCATATTCTGACATTCCCTGCGTTTCCAGCATCAGCAGGCCAACGATACACACCTCGTATCTCTCCTTTTAGTCTCTGTTCTATAGCCTGAGTCAGACATGGCTGTCTTATTTTCCCAGGGATAAAGCGATGATTAACCATCTGGAGGAGAAGTTGTCTGGGGCCCAGGCGATGCTGGCACAGCTGAAGGCCCAGGAGCTTCGCATCCAGACGGAGCAGAGGAAGGCAGACACGCACAAGAAAATGACAGAGTTCTGACACTTCTGCTTTAACGCTGCCTGATCGATGCCAAGCAGAGCCACGTCATTCTGAAGAGGTGCCAGGCCACTGTCGCCTGTTCATTACTTTTTTTAAGTTGTCAGAAGGAAAAAAAAAAAAAACTGACTCAAGAATGCTTTCGGTTGATTATTGTACCAGTTTCCTTTTGTTTTTCAGTGGCATACACCTTTTTCCAGATATGGATTTCTGGAAATTACTGTTCCAAAATGTGCTAATAAAAACGCACATTTTATGCAGTGTTCTGATGAAGGTTCTTTCGTTGAAGCTGTGAGACAGAAAAACAATTGCATCCCGGAGATGTATAGCAACCCATATCTGTAGTCTGTCCTGACTATGTTTCAAGGAGAAGTTCTCAACACTGCGTTTGTATTGTTACTGTCAAACGTTTGTATGTCCCTCTTCTCACCTTACTTTTCTTGGCATCATCATGATGGAAGCTAGGGACCTGGAAGTTCAGCAGTGACTTTCACTTCATTTTTTCCACTTTGGACTTCTTCAAGTTGGGTGGTAATTAGCAGCTTTCAGCAAGATATGAACACTTATTAACCCCATGTTGAGAAATCTGCCCTGAAACACACATTACCCGGTGATATTTTTAGCAGTGTTTTGGGGGGTAAATCTTCATCTGAACCAGCCATTATAATAATAATATATTCTTGGTCCTGAAGGAAATTGTGTACTTGTTTTGAAACAGTCTTTTAAAAAATGAAAACATTTGATTTCTCCTTAGAGTGCTTGTGCCCTTGCAGTTTTAGGAGACTTACAAACTGAAGTACAACTTAAGTTTTATGCTAAGTGTGCCGTCGCACACTTCATAACACAGTTATGAAAATGTTGTATGGTAGGTTTGCTGATTAATAAATTTGGTGTTCGTATGGTTGGTGGTAGGTAGTGGATAGCAGGGAATCCACTTGGGTCTCCACCAAACCATGGAGAACCACAAAGATGATGGCGGTAGTATCCTTTACTGCCATCCATATGATGAAAGCAGATATGTTCCAAGGTGGAAGTCTGAAGACTTAATGTGGTAAAGCTTTTACTAACAGGATGGGGGACCTGAATGTCCCAGTTATGGTAGATCAGGTTCGTGATCATTGCCCTTTAGTACCTGCCTGTTTTATTTTTCGGCTGTTAGCAGGACAGCTGGGTGGAAGTTACTTTAAGCATTGGCCAAGGTCTCGGGCAGCACAGGACACATGGGTGGGTTAGGCCCTGGGTAGGATGCCAGTCCATCGCAGGGCACTTGTATACACACACGGTCTCTCACTCCAGGTAATTTAGAGACACCAGATATGACCCGTGATATGTGTTCTCTTCAGGTCCCATGTGACCTGAGCAAAACACAAACTCAACATCCGGCAGCCATCCACCATAGACATGCTGCTGCTTCATAATTACTGAACGTAGTGGCCTCTTACCAGCAAGACTCTAGTAAGACTTTTTAATCAGCTGTTTCGTGAGCATTATATATCTTTGTCCGGAAGGAATCGTCCAGTTCTGTCTCTGTGAATAGACAAGAACAGTCATGAAGAAGTATGTAAGATGTGGTACGACTTTGACCTGATCCTCGGGTCTTTAATGAGTCCGGTGTCTGTTATTCAGGGGTGTTTGTCGCAGTCGTGCTGCCTGTAATGAGAAGACGAGGTAAATGTGTTTGGATTAGGCTCATCATTTACCATCCGTTTAAAATAGCATCATACTTTCTCCGGTCCTTATTCTTAATATAATCTTACTCTAATTTGCACTGATTAAAGTCTACCCTGGTGGCACCATCTTCAGACAGGTGAGTCTGTGTAATCCTAAGCATTTTATAATTCAGGGGTAATATTTTCTGCTTCTCTCCAGGCTTGCACTATACAGGGCTTTGAAGGCCTGCTCAGTATATTTGGCTGGCACTTAACTTCCATTTGCTGTCATGTTAATTATGGTCTGGTCACAATGAAGAGCATCTACAGGGTGTGAGATGAAGAAAACTGCAGCTTGCTTTTCATGATCCATCTACACGCCAGAGATTGTGGACTGCCCGAATTTAGAGCTGTATTCTAATCATCATAAACATCTCAACTCACCACTGAGAGGGAAATGAAATGAGGGTTATATATGGGTTTGCAAGAATGGCAGGTACATTTATTTTTGGCATGGGAAACGAATTGTCCTGTACTTTCCACACTTGACGGCAGTTTAGAACTTAATTTGACAACCAGTTGGCAGTTCCTTTTTAAAGTGCTGGATTAAGGCTTTATGTAGGTTACTACTGCCTGTAAGACAAAAAATTAAGTGTTCGAGCTGTACGACAAATCAGGACGAGTCTTTCTGCTGTGTAAAGATGTTACTCTGTGCCTTTTAAATCACTACTTTCTTCCAAACTAATATTAAATTTCTGTTTTTAAGATTATTTGGAGGTGGTATCCCATTCAGGCCTTGTATTCAGATCCAAAAAATGTCATGTTTATGGAAAATGATTCTCTTCGGGTAGTGTGAAACTGCCTTTGCCTTGGCTGATATCATCTGTGGATGCTAACAAATCTCTGTAGGGAAGCACAGGACAGGGCAGACAGTGTTTGATGTGATACTCACATGATGAATTAAACCCAGAGGCAAGAAAGCAGAGATCATGATGAATGTAACTTTGGTGACTCAACCACCTCTCAAAGCTTTTCATGCATTGTTTGCTTGATGATGTGATTGTCCACCATAGAAATTGCATTACAAAGGCACTGATTGCTTTTTGTCTGTTTGATATTTAAGACCAAGAAGCATTTAAAACAATCCAGAGATGCTACAGCGTGACTTGTGGATCTTACCACCAACGTGAGTTTTGAAAAAAGTCATTGTGTTATATAGCAGGACTTAGGCATTACAGAAACGACACGTCGACATATATTTTGACTTCAGGGTAATATCAGCCAAATCAGGCATTACAGATGTAAGAATTTAAAACAGCAGGTTACCAACCCAACACATCAAAGTCTTAACATTGTAAGTGCATTAAGCAACCTGTTATGCAGTCTAACATTTCTAAAAAGCTAATCCGGGATTATTTGGGACAATTGCCTGAAATTCATTTTGCTGATTTGTTTTGGGTGGTTTTCTGGTTTTCTGCTTTTTTCAAGCATGCTTTAACTGTCATGCCCAGAGACTTCTGGGATTTTGCAGTTGAGATGTTTTGAGACAGGAGCCCACTTTGAAATGTGAGGCATCCTATGCACTAGACAATCCAGGACATCATAAAGTGCAATTTGAATCAACAACGGATTATAACCAGTTATCCTTTTCATAATCCAGCCCCAACTATAATTATGCACACAAATCATACAGAGGAATTTCAAGTCAAGATGCAGCATAGTTTGGCATAGCTTTATGTCAGGTCTTGATAATGAATTTCTATGAAATTAATAAAAAGACAAACCAGGTCAGTGCCAAACTATTCATCTCTTGTTCTTGTTGATTTTATTACTGATGGTGCACACGTCTGGCGTGGCTTCTAGGGATAATAGTGCCTTTCTTGTGATGAAAAAGTTCTACCATAATCATTCCTTCAGAATCATTGCAGAATGAATTTGAAAGGTCACCTTGACCGATTTCTGGGATCACCGTCAAGGCGATTTTACACAGGATTCCACCTGATATTGAGTACTCATTTTGCTTTGAACCTTTTTGTCTGTTGACATGATTGGTTATGATGGCTAAGAGTTATGTTGCGTGATTAGTGAAACACCTTCAGGCAACATTATAACATCAGAGATTCTGATGCTTATTGGGAAGAGTCTGTACATGGAAAGATGTGTCCGATCCAGCCAACCTACGCACTGATAAAGTACTATATGTGCCTCGTCTACAAATGTCACTCAGCAGAAAGTATCTTCATATAAGACATCACTTTACATTCTGTGTCAGCGCACTGATGGAATTTAAACTCAAAAAGATCTCTAATCATCAAAACAAAATAGTGTCGGTGATATAGTGCCCTTTGGTTCTCACCTTAATAACACCATCAGTTGCTAACATTGAAAGTGCGACCTAAGTGATTAGCAGAACTACACTGGGGTTATCCATGAACTTCAATCATCCATGAATATGCATGCTGAATTATACTGTCAGCCAAAAACATGCAAAGCATATAGATCAAACATAATATCTTGGCCTTACATACAGGAGTGACATATCAAGTGCCACTGTCTTATCCAGTTCTGTTTCTGAGCCTTTGTAAATATCAGTTAGATGCTATTTTTCTTCATTTGCGGATGTACCAAGTGACTGCAAACTTATATGGAGAGTACAGCTTTGTCGAGAGTCTACGGCCTGTTATTAACGATGCACTATCCCTGGAGACACTGCAGCTCTGAGCTGTAGACCTGCAAATTCCAATATGCCTTTGATCCATGTACAGAAAGGTCTGTGTTTTCCTGTGAATGCATCTGGCCAGATGTGTCTTCTCATACACGTTCAGAGGTCCGAGCATTGAAGATGCGGATGCCTAGTGAATACTAAAAGCTTGTTGCCTCAGCAATAAGTACTACAATGATCATGCCGTGACGTCTGATTGATTACAATCCTTCAAAGCATGTGACCCCAAGCCCCCAATGCTGCTCATGTTTCCTTCCGCATATGCATCATTGTAAACAGCTTTAAAGCATATTATTACACCAAGTAATAAGGGCTTTCAGTCCCTTTTCACCTTCAGACTCTTAAAATTCAACACACAAACTATGCCCTGTTGTCAAATGCGACACAACGAAAATCTTTCAGCTGCAATGGACACATAATCAGGCAGCATATTGCAGCGGATTGGCTTGGCCTCAGGCATTTCTGCTTGCAGCTGCATTATTTGGGTTAAGAAACCCTTCCTCACATTTCATTTTAATCACATTTTCATAATTTAACCTTGAAAACATCGCATATTTCCTCAATGTGCTGATTTGTAGGGATCGATGATGTGTGTCTGCTGAGAAACATGATGCGGTTGCCTGCTGGGAAGATGACCTTAGGGCTGACAAACACCCCCTACAGTCTTTTGGCTGACAACAGTAACGTGAATGACTGTCTTTTCAGTGAAAGAAAGAAGTCGTCATGTCTGTGGTGGTGAATGGAAGCGGCCTTTTCGGGAGGACTTTTCAGTTTGGACTCCATAATATTTGAGTCAGGAGATCCATCTACAACTCCAGGCGAACTGGTGGGTGATGGGGAAGAATGAAGCACAATGAATTATTTTTCTCTTTTGCTGAGGCAGCGGTTTGCTGTTCTCGAGAAATCGGTAGGTATAAACGTTATTTACACAAGAATATTTTTACTGGAGGAAGGATTTAGGCCACCTATGAGAAAAAAAAATTCTACCAAATGAGTAATGTTTTGAGCACTTAAATATCTCATAACCTCTAGTAGTCTTACAACAGTAATTAAGGCATCCAATTACCATATCCATGAAGTCCTGAAGTGTGTGTGTGTGGGGGGGGGGGTTCAGATGTAATTCCTGTGGAGGACATGAAGTCAAAGACAACCACAATTCCCCCCAAACATCTTGACCAGTAAGTGCACCTACTTCTGACTAATGATCTTTGATGTGTTTTCAAGAGGTCTGGTTGCATTTTAAAAACACACATCAGGAAGAAATGCTTGTTAAAGCACCACAACTGAGGAACCTACAACAGAAATGTTCCCGAGTCGTGTTGAAGATGAATGATGCTCTTTACATGTTTTTTTTTTTCCTACGGTAGTCATAGAGAGGAACAAACAGCATAAGTGGCCATTTTGGCTCTAACATGGACTTGCCAACAAGGAGAATACAAGAGTTTCTGTCACTTTGTGTCATTAGCAATTGATAACTGATGGTTGAAGAGTGGAGGGGATTTTCCCTGGGTTGCGTGACTCACCTTGAATTATTTCATTGCAAACATTGCAATCATCCCGCCCTCAGTGAGTAAGCAATGCACCAAGTTTACAGAATTGTGCACTTTACTGGCAGATTATACAGACAGATTATGTGATTTACTATATTATTTTAAAATGTAATTTGTTACATAGTAAATAAGACCAAACTGAATGCAATAAGTGCTGAGATGGACTGACGTGTCATCTACAGTGTTCACTGCCTCGTGCCCTGTACTCACTAGGATGGGATTCAGGGCCAGCGTGATCCTATACTGGATAAACGACAAAGAAGATGGATGGATGGAATGAATGCCTATCAACACAACATGCATGACACATTATACAGAAATGATTAGTGTAATTTTGGTGGGCTTCTCTTAATTGTTCACTTCATGGAATGCATAGCAGGTGAGTAAGCTATTATGCTGTATTCATTTTAATATATGAACATGTGGTGATTAAAATGTAATTCTAATTATGTTCTAAGTATGTTTGTAGTGTTTTTGTTCATGAGGTATAGACTTGCTTTGCTGCTTAGAACATGAAGTACGAGTTCCAGCCTTTGCGATTGTTTGTTGTATCTTTTTAAGCATCTATTGACATGACTGTGCTTTCCGTACGTTACATTGCACAATCAAAGAAGCCAGTCTGTCTCTACATAGGGAATATGTGGCTGTCTTCAGTGTTTGCTGATGTTCATACACGCTACAGTACTGCCTGTAGTGTTGCAGAGAGAAGCAGCTTATTTATTGCTCCACTATTTTTTAAAACTATATTTCCAAAAAAAAAAAAAAATAATTAGAATTCTAATAAAACATTGGCAATGCTACGCTATACATGGCAGTGATCTAAGAAAAGCAATAAAATCATAGCTTCAGATGATCATTTTAACTGTGTTGCTGAATCAGGTTTTGCCTTGAGTCCTATATAGCCTTTTGATTTTATGGAAAATACATCATTTGGGAGGTGAAACGCCAAGAGGAAACCTTGTTTCCGAAGAAGGAAGGGACTCTGGCTTTAAATGAGCGGGTCAGAAATGAAAGCTAAATTCCAGTTAATGAGAAGTCATCGAAATCTGATTTGTCTGTCTTTGCCATGACCCTGACCCAGAGAACTGCTTGAAAGACGGTGAGAGAAACAGATAAATGGACGTCAAACAGACGGATATGTGGTTTCAGAAGGGCTGTTGAAAATGATTCATCCTTTGTAGGTCTTGGTAGTTCCAAGCATACCCAAGTACATCTGTTGCCCTTTCCTCTAAATCATCCCAGCCAGCCAAGGAGGAAGGAAGAGGCCCACGGTTCCCAGAATGCACACCAGTACAAACATCCAGAGAAATATCCTGTCTATGACCATCGCCACATACTTCCAGTCTTGTTTCACCTGGGGAGAAGACAAGACAGAACTATTGTCGTTTTCACATCCTACAGTCACTCTCACCAGCCTCTCATTTTCTCACTTTATTGTTTGGTCATGAATGGTTGATTTTTTTTTTCTTTTCCATTGATGCCTGCTAATGTTTAATATTAAGCTAATGTTGTTTTCCCAGCCATGGCTGGTTAAGGTTTCTGAAGGAAATGTTTTCTTTTGGTAATGCATGTTTTCCATGAGTATTGGGAATATGATGAGGGCACAAGCATCCCTTCCCACAGGAGTTCATGGGATACCAAAGTGATGAAGCGTTTAAGCGAAACATTTCATGCTATTTTTCATTTATATTTTAACGAGTCTTATTTCTAATTTCATCTAATTCATCTTCACTCTTGGGAGAGAGGCTGTGGGCTCTGTCTACAATTTAAAGATACTTTTTAGTGACTCTAGATAAACACATTTGCTAGGACACAGTAGGTAGGCTGGTGGTTATGGGGATGGACTCATAAGCTAAAGTGTCAGCTTGTGTGTTTTCAGCTGTGAAGCAATTGAGAAACCTTTGCTTCGGTGGCTGAAAATCCTCTTGCAGTGTAAATCACAGCTGAGTAGTTTTGCCAAGTTGGACATTCCTTCTTAGCACAATAATATCAAATCAAATGTAGAGTTACCAACTTTGCAATAGCTGGTTTAAAGTACATGCAGTGAGTCCTTAAATAGGAATGAGTGAAGCCATTGATGTAAAGAGCAGAAACCTCTCTCACCAATACGTACCTTTTCATGGAGCTTATTTTTCCCATTTTCAAAGTAACACGTGCAATTCTCAGTGACCTTGATTAGTATAAATACCCAGGTAAAGCACTTTATTAGATACTGCAGATTAGGTTAATTCAGATTTTGATCTAAGGACTAAAACAACTGTACTAGAATTGACCGTTTACGTTGCCTTGTTTTGAATGAACGCTAGGTTAATGTAACACGGCATGTGAGAATGAACCAGCTACCCCACAAACCACTTTTTCAGACTCATGTACTGCCTGTACTTCATTTCTCTCTCTTGAGAGTTGAGGCTTTGCTCCGTGTGTTTTTGCTAATCTGGCTGTTTGTTTTGAAATGTCAGATGATCAGCATTTAATGGCGCTGTTAATTAGCATCCTCCTCACGTCGTTCACACCACTTTAGCACAGCTGATTTTCAAGGAGCACTGGTTCTGTGGTTTAAATGAATGGGAAGACAGATGAAAATAAGAAAATTCCATTGATTTAAAAGTCAAGCAATATATTATTATTATTGTTGTTGTTGTTATTACAGTCAATACCATGACCAACAGCAATAATAATAATAATATCTGCGTCTTGCCATAAAAAGCAAAAATACTTTTTACTCACAGAAAAGTCTGCATCCTCAGCTCTGAGGTGGTCTGCAATATACTGGACACCTTCAACAGCTAGCTTCATAGACGGGGGTATCACTAGAGATGGTTGCCCCTTGATGCTGGTTCCTGTGCTCGGCATGGTGGAGGGCACAGGTAACTCTAGTGGACCTGGACAGCTGCAGAGGCTCTGGATGCTGCAGGACGTCTCCAGCCAGGGGGGGGGTTGGCTGGGATTTGTGCTGCCCCAGGAGTTGCTGCACGAAGACTCATATCCATGGCAATAGTGCTGGATGCTCCGTGAGCGGCACCGTGGCTGGTCCTGGGGGAGGTCCCTGTCACCGCCAGGGTACTGAACACTCAGGGAACGCACTTTGTGGAGAGTCTGAGGCACCTCCATGGAAAGGTGCTGCATGGGGCCTGACGGAGGCTCCCCCAGTAGAACGGAGTACTGGCTGGAGGGAGAGTCACACGGAAGTGGGGTCCTGGGCACAGTGTGACTGTCTAGGGTGAAACCCAGGGCTGAGGAAGCTGAAGTGGCCAGGACATCTGGGCTGTTACAGGCCGTGTCAGGCGAGGGTTGAGGGAACTCCATTCCGGGCCAGAATATTGGGGAGTTACGTCTCCTGTGCATCATCTCAATGAACTTCCTGCAGTTTTTCTTCCCGGTGACAGGGCGCTTCATGAACAAGATGCGTGGCACCAGGTCCAGGAAAACCTTTTTGACCCAATGTGGCATGGAGTGCGTGCGTGGAGAACGGTGGTGCACATTAAGCACGAAGACGGTGATGATGATGGAGAGGGTCACAAAGATCATGGTGAAGAGCAGATATTCTCCAATCAGCGGGATTACCAGAGACGTAGATGGGATGATCTCGGTGATGAGAAGGAGGAAGACCGTGAGGGAGAGTAGAACTGAAATGCAGAGGGTGATCTTTTCCCCACATTCTGAGGGCAAGTAGAAGACGAGAACAGTGAGGCAGGAGATGAGCAGACAGGGAATGATGAGATTGATGGTGTAGAAGAGGGGCAGCCTCCTGATGATAAAGGAGTAGGTGATGTCTGGGTAGGCCTCTGTGCAGCACTCATACTTCTTGATGTTGTAGGTGCCTACAGCATTGATGATGACCCACTCGCCACTCTCCCAGTAATCCATCTGGTCCACATTACTGGCCATGCTTATCAGGTCAATCTTAGCCTTGTCATAGGTCCACGAGCCAAACTTCATAGTGCAGTTCTGCTGGTCGAAGGGAAAGAAAGTGACGTCAATGCTGCAGGAGCTCTTATAGATAGCGGGAGGTGTCCATTTGATCCGGCCGTCGTGAAACAGGTGGGCTTTGGTCAAATGGGTCACGGCGAAGTCTCCATCAGCGCTAAGGAAGCAGAAATTCTAATTACTAATGGCTGCTGTTATTGTCTCTGAAGGGAGACATCTTAGATTGTTGACATCTCCGTGGACAGAAATATCGGCTGTGCATTTAAATGCTAATTTATAGACTCTATTCTTGAACTACAGTATGTGCAGCACTAAATATTTTAATATAATAGATAATCAGGTCCACTTGTTAAGACAATTACAATCAATAGATAATTACAACATACAAGCATTTAATCTCACAGCACCAAGCTACCCAATTCTGATTGGCTGCAGCCTCATGAGCTCTAACAGCATGATACCTCCTATAATCTAGCATACTTATTATAGAGGACAATGTCTGGTCTCCAGATGAGCTCAGATGGGATACGGATGGACGTGACGTTGTCGTATTCTTCTGGGTTCCACTGTAGTTTGTAGTCATTCCACTCCTGTTGTGAGACATGGTGTGATACTCACTGGAGAGCTGACACTTGACAGTGACCCCAAGACAGAATCTGCGTGAAGCCTGTAGATCTCCTTACCTGTTTGACCCAGACGTTTGTTGTCATCATTTGGTTCTTCTCATCCTGTTTATAAACAATAGATTGTGCAAAACATTTTCAATAATGATTTTTTCACGTTTTTTAAGAATTCCTTAGTTTTAGCTACAATGCTACTTTTATGTATTGCTAGTAAAACCCTTTAAATATATTTTCTGCGGAAAAATGATACACAGAAAATAAAACAACGAAATCTCTTGAAGATGAAATACCAGAAGAAAATTCCTCCCTCACACTGGTATGAATATAATCATTGCATTTTAAATAACCATTTAAGATTTCACAAAAAGGTGGCTGTTAAATTATAAATGTTATGTGCCATATGCATCCCTGCTTCATAATGCGGACCCTTCTTTAACCCTGTTTTGATTGACCTCTGGCCTGTAATTTGCACAAACACATGAAAAGATGGAAAATGATGCCACCAAGGGATGAGGTAACCTTTGAAGTGTGTACATGTTGAAGGAAACATTCATGAGATGCCAAAGAAATAGAAATCCCTTAAGAGCGAGAAATCAGAGGAAATCAGCAGTGAATATTTCACTGTGCTGAAAGCAGCCAGATGCAGTGTGACTGCTGAGAAAGAAGCCATTCAGCTAAGATAACAATAACGTAAAGTATCATCTTTTGCTGACTTTCTAAAAATGATAAATATTACAGAAATGTTGCAGAGATTATGTATAAAAGACAAATGACCAAGGCAACAACAAAGAGAGGAAAAATCGACAGATCAGCACAATGCTAAATGTGACTGACCTGGTCAATGTTCTTAGAGGACCTAAATATTTTTAAGACAAGGTGTCAGACATTTTTGGGAACAAACCCAGTGGATACTGGCATGGGTGCATTATGGACTGGATCAGTGGGGCCAGTGCCTCGGACTGCCTGGGACCCCAGAAATGCTCAGGCTGTGCAGCTTAAGACTGGAAACAGAACCCTTTGACATAGGGGGGGCTCCCAAAGCCCATGATTTGGCCCTGGTTATTGGCTAATGAGCCTTGTTTGTTAAGTCTTAAATGATACACTCATAGCAATATTCTTTATGCCATGAAACATCTTAGGTTTGTTTGCTCATATAAACACCAACACAGAAAATATTTATCTGTGAGCAAGAATTTCATCTTTTGGGTCTATCACCCAGTGGAGCTGAGAAGCAGATTATTCAGTACCCAAACTATATTTTATGCAAAGAGACATTAAGAAAACACTCATTAACATTTTGGCTGTCTGAATGCCAATTCTGACAAAATAAACAAACTATCCTAACATAACACCCTGGAGAAAACGAGTATCGACTAAAACTTTTATTCAGTTTGAAATATCCAACATGGATGTCGGCACTTCAGAGTGAAACGGATCGCTGATCCTCACCACGTCAATGAGCTGGGCGATTGACAGGCCAAAGTGGACCAGCACCACGTCTGAGATGTTTGCGACGGGGCGAGACAGCTTGTTATAGTGGGTGAAGAGGGTGCTCAAAAGGCGCTCCTCGGCGTGGGCTCGCAATCTGGAGCTACACACTGGAATGAAAACAAAGGCTTTAATAAACTGAATACAACATGATCCATTGTCACATATTTAGTCAACATTGTGTGTAAACTTGAATGTAAACTTGAGGCACTGTCACGGTAACCTTACCGAGCCACACTGACCTTAGTGACTGCTAAAGTTGACTGTGTCTCTCAGTGACAGTGGTCTTACTGAACCCCACAGTTGACTGCATATTGTAAGTTGTGTGTATTGTGTATTGCCCTATACTCTTGTTGAGTGCCTTGGGGCAACTGTGTTGTGAAAGGCACTATATAAAAATAAATTGAACTGAATGGTGTGTGTGTTTGTGTGTATGTGTGTGTGTGTAACATATACACTGTATATATTACATTGTGTGGACAAAATGGCCCCAGGAGGTGAAAAAAAAAAAACCTGACATTTTTACTTTCTGGGGGCATGTGTCACATCCCGAAAACGGAAAACTCAATTTTATAAAAATCCGTGAATGCAATCGAAAGCCTTGTATTTTGTTGAGTTAGTTATGGTTAAGGTTAGGGCTGGGTAAGAGTTTGGGTTATCGTAGTTATGATTCGGGTTAGGCCCATAGAAATGAATGGGAGGTCCCCACAATGACAGAAACACAAACGTGTGTGTGGAAGCAGAACAGCATGGTGGATCAGTGGATATACGCATGGCCTCCACCTCCAGATTTGGGGATTTGAATCCCACCTCTGCTCGGTGTGTGTGGGGCTTGCCTGTTTTCTCTGTGCTTTACCGGATTTCCTCTGGGTACTCTGGATTCCACTGTCATGTGATTTAGGCCTTATGCTGCAGGCCCTACCATGTCCCTAACCAGGAAAAACTCTTAGAAGATGACTGGATGGGCTGACATACATATGCATTTACTTTTTCATTCTCAGTATTGAGTGCAATGTGTCAAGCCTATCATGACGTATTCTGCACGTTATAATATGCTGGGCATGCTGTGAGGTTTCGGGGTGTGCAGAAATGTGTTTGGTGTGTTCTGGCCTGTTTCGCGTTTTGTGAAAAAGAGCCACTGGCTGGGAGGTGTGTGGGCTGGATGGCTCAGTTGAGTAAAAGGCACGACTGAACATAACACAGACTGAGAAACAGGATGCACAACAGACAGCAACAACCAGAAAGGCATCAACTTTTGCAGTGTTATCTAACCTTGAGAAATATTTGCAGTACCTGTCTCCTTGTCTGTCCCTCATTAGAGACCACTAACCAATCGCCCTTAAGTTGTAGAAATGGCATCTATGTGTGAGCTGGCTGTTACCAAAGGAACAACTTGGAAAGGGACCAATAAAGTTAATCATTCAATATGTACATGCATGTGTGTGTTCACCAAGAGACCAGCTGTTTTACTAACATGATGCAAGATGTACTGGAAAATTATTTATAACAAAAATGTGAGAACTAGCACTGCCTTCAAGATGTTCCCCTGTCTTGGCCCCTTTGCTACCTGGGAGCCATTTGCCCCCATCCCACCACCCATGAGCCTGTACTAGGTGTACTAGATAAGTAAATATGGATGGATGGATGGATGGATGGATGGATGGATGGATGGATTTGGGAACCATTTTTACAACCAAGATTTTTACAACCAAG
>JAACJT020000086.1:4335629-4374048 GCA_009936485.2 Gymnarchus niloticus | reverse complement strand
GAAATACATATTCCTTATATGGTCATATTTCCCTTCTGGTACATTTCCACTGCTTACTAAAGCTCTAAAACACTACACATCAGTAACTTCCATTACAGTAATATAATCTGTATTTGATGCATCCTTGTACAAGACCCAACAATGACTGTCATTAGTTTTGTTATGTGACTTGTTTTCTTGGAAGTATAGATGGATTGATGAATGGGTGGATACAAAGATAGAGTTGTATACTTTACTCGTCTTTCATATCAAATGTAAATGCATTTACACTAAACATGTCCCTGTTTGGGACGCCATAGTGGCTCAAAGGATAATAGAGTTACCACACATCTAGGGTTTGAGGTTTGAATCCTGGGTTACAGCCTAAAGACATTCAGTTTGACAAAATGGCATCTCAAAATTGCCCATTGTGTGTGTGTGTGTGTGTGTGTGTGTGTGTATGAGCACCCTGGGATAGACTGACATCCCATCCAGGATGTTTCCTACCTTTTGCCCTGTTCTGCCTGGGAAACAGGTAGTCAGAAATCCATGGCAACGTACTGTAACATTTTCTCCCCTGTCAGTCATTTGGTTTATCAAAGGGACTGTTCAGACCAGAAGATCTTTTCACAGAGTTAGTAGAAATGGCATGCTAAGTAAAGTAAGCCATTTCTAGAAATGCGAGAATTTTCGGATAGTTTATTAGAATAAAGCAGGTCACTCTACAGTGACACGGCATAAAAAGGGTTAAAAAGGAAAGTGCCATTTGAGTGCCTTTTTTAGGAGATAATAATAAGATAATACTCCAACTGATCTGTATTAAATTATTTTACTTCAATGTAAAGTGAACAGCTAGGATTTTATTGGCTGTCAAAGGTCCACTTCAAATTAGTTTTCCTTTAAATAACTGTCTTCACTATTGCCTACAACGGTCATGCTAACTACACAAATGTCGAGGCTAAAATAAATTAGCCTACATTCAGAAATAACAAGAGGGCCATTATGGGCTTTGCTATTTGACGCTAAGAGGATTTGTCCCCCAGGGTCTCAGAAGAAGCAGAACTTCAGCACAGGCCTGCATTACAATTCACCGCGGAACACCGCTGGTTCCCATTGAGGGGAGGAAGGCGGACACCATAGTGCACAGGGTCAGTGATGACAAGGGTAATTTGCATTTGAAATGAATCTTTCAGTCACATCATCTGAGAATGCAGTGATGGGACAAATGAGGCTTCAAAACCCATGGTGGGTAAGACTATCCACCCCACCCACCATGAGCTCTGATGCTTCATTTACCACCAGTACTGATTGGTTACTTCACGATACTCCCACCCACCACAGGTTTTGAAGCCTCAGTTGTCCCATCTGTAGAGAATAACATATTCTGTCAATATCTGTTCAAATCTGGCATTGCATTACTAGTTCATATTTACATTGGAGAGTGGTTTCAATTTGGCTTCTGACAAAGTATACATATATATTTATATATATATGACAGTGGAGGATGTACAAACTAAGAGAAAAATCATTTCATGTCACCGTGTCATTTATCAGTTACTGACTGTAACCTAACCTCAGGCAATCTTCTTTTCCCACTGTTCTATTATGTTTGTTTGACTGCTTCGTTAATTTCTAGAGATTTTCAAGTTTTATCAAGGCAGACTGTTTTTACACTCGTCACTGCTTTACTTGTGTCTGATTAAGGCAATGGCAACTGATGTTACACTTTTCCATAAAAATATGAATATCACTATGATCTTTATTCGATCTACGGAACCCAGAACGATCGGGAGCTGAAAAATAAACCCAAATATGTGAACTCTAAGGTATTTCTCTTTCAGTATTGCGGAATACTTCTGAATTGACTTTATCATCAGATAGACACCTGGCTGACGTAGCTATGACAGATCGAAAGCGTGGTTGTATTAAATCACTATCCATTAATAACTGATGTCAAGGCTAAAACCGTATAGAATAAGCACCTGTTTTTCCAATTTCCTTTGCAGATATTCTTGGTCCTCTGCTCTTTCATGCAAAATGAGGTTACGGTAAAAATAATTGCCATGATGTGGATGATATGAAGCTAAATGATTTAGTCAATGTGCCTTGAACTTGTGACTTATTCCATCCATCCATCCATCCATCTTCTAAACCGCTTAACTGTAAGGGTTGTGGGGAAACTGGAGCCAATCCCAGCCAGCTTTTGATGAAAGGCAGGATACACCCTGGGCACGTCCTTGTGACTTATTATAACTCATCATGAAGTAGGAGTTGGTCCATTCCTAGGAAGGCGTTTTCATTTGATTCTAAGGAATTCCAAGGCTTCCTTGAAATGTCACAAGCCCAATTTTGGACAACCTGTGTGCTGTACATGTGTTGTCTTTCTATGGTCTCCAGATGCTCTAAACATGTTTTTGGACTATTGAAGGTCCAGACTAGATAGTAGACAGACTCCTGGTTTTCTTTAAAGTAACTCTGACATGCAAGATTCCCAAAAAAATTCATCCCAACTTTTATCTGTGCACCTTAAACGGATTTATTTACCAGGCTGACTAAAGCGACTCTATCACACTTGTCGTCTGTACAGTACATCGCTAACGCAGTGCTGTTATTGTCTGAAGAACGCTTCCATTTTACGTTTATTTATTTACACAGATGCTTTTGTCAAAAGAGACTGCAACAGCTGTCCAAATACCCTGCAGGCTACACACAAATGATTAATCGGTTCTCTACCTGTAGAAAGGAATTAATGTTCGTACGCTGTTCACAGAAGTGAATCCAGCTACGTGTTCGGTCTTTTTTTGTTTTGCACATTTGTCATGGCTGTCTGAGCTTCCACTGAGCCCAGTATGGGGCTCTAAAGGTCACTCTAGCATTTTTAACAGCACAGTTCCTGTGCAAGATCTGAGGAGCAGCGACACACTGCACTGTGACCTTGATGTCCTGGAACTGTGCCACTGGGCCCGTTGGGGAACCGCCTCACATAGCCTCAAAGCTCTGCCCTCATAACTTCTTACGTAAGAGACACTGTTCATCCTCAGGTGGAAAGCAGCAAGGTGCGGACGCCATCTTACGCGATAATCCTATATGTCAGCCACTGATTTATCAGTGGCACAAACACTGTCATGCTATTACATTAAATAGTGCTAAAGCAGTCTCCTTGTGCATGTGAACATTCGGTGAGATTGTTTCTGACTTTATTCCTTATGAATATATTTTTGTCTTTGTATCTATGTTATGAAATGCAGGGATGGTGGCTGTGTTTTTGGGGGGTGGGGAGTCTACATACAACCATTTCTAATCAATATTTAACAATATAAAGAGGTTGTTAGAAAGAGACTTGAAACAACGATTTGGCTCTCAGAGATTTCCAGATTTCTTATTTTTTGTTAGACAGCAGATCTTCTCTTTTAATGTTTATTTGTCTCACCTATTCATTTGTATCCCAAGAGTGCCAAAACCACACTTCAGTCCTCCAGGTCACAAGTCACACAAATCTCTCCATCTTCCCAAATGGCAAATTTTTCCACAGGTGTAAAGCTGCACACAGCAATCTACAAGCCACAAATGTCTTCAGCACTCAGGTGAAACCATTAATCCTCAGAATGTTTTCATGTCTTTATGGAAATAATACCTTGGACCACATTTAAAATTGGACTTCAGACTTCTGTTCTGCTGAGTACAATGCATGCATTAACCAATCTGTACTTATATATGCATTGTATGACAATGAAGCCCACTTGACTTAACTTTAGTTGACTAAAAGTGTCTTTCTTTGGGACATGTGGTTGGTGATTATAAAAATACAAAAATGGCTAATGTTTTGGTGAAGCCATACTGGTCTGTGGAGTTTGCATGTTCTCCCCATGTCACATGGTTTTAATTTGGGAACTTTAAGTTCCCCCTCCTGCAGTCCAAAGACATGCAGTTATTGTAACTGCTTTCTCTGAACTGCTTATATGGTGTGTGTAGGTGTGCTGTGTTAGAATGGCATGTCATTCAGGACGTAGGCCAGGCTTGTGTCCTGTGCTGTCCGGAATACTCTGCTCCCACTCCCGACCGAATCCTGACAAGGGTACATGGTTTAGATAAATTAAAATGTGAAAAAAGAATAACTTCCCAAAAGCATTATTCTAGATTTTGCTTAGTTTTATCAAAATCTTTTAGGTAAGATTTTTAGCCATAATAAAGCCTTAATTTTTATAGCTATAAGTATATTTTCTATTGTTAGATGGTGGAGGAAAAGCATTGCACAAACCACTAGAGGCAGTTCCTTTTACAAAGTCTGGAACGTGTGTGGAAGTGAAGCTCAAATTGATAAGCGTAGCAATTTTGCCTGTCTGGTTTTACCCTCCCAGGGCTGTGCTGAAGTAACTGTGGTGCTAAATTTACATGCAATTTCCTGTCCGCTCTGAATTCAGCAGACCTGCTCCCGGCCGCAAGAACACTGACAAAAGGGAAAAGAAAGTCTGCTGCTGTTCGCAAGAGTTGTGCTCTGGCCGTTTTTACAAAAGTACGGCTCCTTCTTGATTCCTCTCATTTGGGATCCATCGCTGCTCTTGGCAAACTGCCCTAGATGGTATTGTGAAAAGTAGTTCACTCAGAGGCTGAAACAGGACCACAAAACGCACCTGTCTTCTTTCATTTTTTTGCAGAGCATATAAACATCATTTGAGATGAAATGGGCTTTAGAGTTTGGTACTCCAGTTTGCATTTGATATAACCCTGTGGAAGGATTATGATTCTGTAAGACTTACACATAGCACAGTACTGACTTGAAGGCAAATGCCAAATGTTATTCTGAATATTGTTACCTTCACATACTGTGAAGGCGCATATGAATTATGGCAGGCCTTCATAGTGCATGTGTGCAGCCTGACATTCACAGTCCCAGTCTGAAAAACTGAGACTCAAAGAAATCTTCCTGATGGAAGTGACCTGCAGGTGGGAGGAGCTTGTGTCAATCGAAAACTAGCTCCAACATATCCTATTGGCCAGCCGTCCTTCTCGGTTTTCCTTTGTCCGGTGAGGTTTACAAGAGGATCTTTGCTTCCAATCAGTATCTCAAGGGATCAGTGGGTCAGCATGGACAACTGTTGGGTTGTTTAATAAATAGAAAGCTGTGGATTCTTCTTACCCTGCAAACTTCTTAAGCCACTATACTAATACATGCGTGAATAAGGGGCAGCAGTATGAATCAGTTATTATTTACTTTGTCAACATCTTGATTTACTTAGCTCAAAAATCGTGTTAGGGTGAAGTTATATGGCCCACTCTCTCACAGTGAAGATCATTGTCTTGTTCTGTTTCCATGGTTCTGTCTTCAAAACATCTGCATGAAATACAGTGGTGTTGAACAGTATTGTAATTAGTGTCTGAAATGCATATATGTTAATTAGAACTAATACTTTGATTCAATCTGTGTGCTCTTATGAAATACAGCTTACTGTATAATTGCAAGGCCTTACATGTTACCATTGTGTCATAAGCTTTGAAATTAGCCTCTATGATTATCACTTCATGATTCATTTAGGGAAGACAAAGCCTAAGCTAACACAGGCCCAATGAGACTTAAACAAGCTGACTATCTGGGCTTGCAGCAGATGTCTCTGATTTCATCTTGCCAAGAAAACAAATGAAAATGGGCTTCTTTGGAAGTTGGCCTGAAGTCTCACTTCCTACAGTTCCAGGTGTGAGGCACCTGTGAATGATGTCACACGATATATATGAGGAAAGACACATTTGAAACTGGTTGCTCTTTCAAACAAATACTGTGTAAAATCAATTTTTTTTTATTGTTTGTGGATTTTCATTTGAATTCCTGGCTTTGGTGAGAGAGTTCCATTTTCTCAAGAACAACTGCCAAAAAAAACAAGGGATGATGACATCAGGTGTAACTGTATTAAGATTGAAGAGTGGACATGAATAGAATGTAATTATCTTTGAAAACTAAAATTAAGCATCGGTGTTTTCAAACTCTCTGTTGTCTGATTCATGCTTCTCCTAGGTTTCTGGTCAGGCTCTGTACTGGAACACATGAAGCATGCAAATATTCTATTCATTGATCATGTGACCACTCACCCTGGTCAGGAATATGGCTGTACCCAGGTGGCATACGGCACATGGCAGGGAACACCCTGAACCATCGCAGGCTACACACACAGCTGTGCCCTATGGGTGATTTAGAGACACCAGTTAGTCCTTGAAGTATGGGAGAAAACCCATGAAGCACAGGGAGAACACGTAAACACCAGACAAACATGGCAGAGATCAGACTCAAACCCTCAACCCTGCAGGCATGAAGCAGCAGTACCACCCACTGAGCCACCATGTACCCCCACCTGGATGCTTTGAGAGATTGTGGTAAATAAGAAGTGTTTCCATTAGATTATGGTGAGGTTGAACTGAAGACACCCCGAGACCCTGTCAGTTAGCTAAGCCCTCTGGGCATGAGCTCGAGGTTTCCTTCACCTTATACTGGTGGCTTAGCTAGTGCCTTATGGATCAGAGAGGGTGCTGCCCACAGCTTCTGCTGGCATCATAGAGAGACGGAGTCTCCTTAAAAACTGTCAGATGGTGACTTGTTCTTCAGCCTCATTTCATCACTTGGCCCAAATACTTTCTCTGGTTAAAGTGTTATATTGGAAAAATGATGTAGGATGTACAAATTTCATTAAAAGCCAAAGATCAATGACGTGGTTTTGGGACTCTCTTAGGTCTTCTACAGATCTTTTCCAACTGCACTATTACACTTCCTCAATTGTGTATGAACACAATAACACACTCACACTTAGAGCTGAATAACACCAAAAAACGAGTCATGTTTTCCACCACTTCCCATAATGACAGACTCTCTAATGCGTAGGAGGAAACCACGATAACCTAAACACTCATACTTTTCCATGGAAGATATCCTCCTCCCGGGTCAGTACTGTGGATCTTTCCATACTAAAGCATCAATACACTGCCTTATGATGTTGGCTAGTTCTGAACCAGTGGCATGCAGAAAGGCACATGCCCCACGGGAAGGTATGGGTTCAAATGTGTTGTCAACAAAGAGACAAAAAAGTGTGTTTTATATTGTATTGGAGGAGGAATTGTAAACCACGTATATGTAGCCTTCTAGGCCAGATGTGAAAAATCAGGCAGGCTGTAACTATTTTTAAATAAACTTGAGTTATACTGAAGGAAACCAGAATAAGAATGAACTTCCCCTCAGTCTAGCATACATCAGCGCCATGCATCTGCTGAAACTTCAATACCTAGCGCCCCTTTCAATGCAATATTTTTTGATCTGCGGAGTAAAGCATGGTGTTATTCAGAATACCAGTCCACTGGCAAATTTCCATTTAACCTGCATACACAGTTTAACACTTAAGATTTTGCCTGAGAAGGATGGGCTTCCCCTTTGAGTCTGGTTCCTCCAAAGTTTTTTTCCTCTTGAGGGAGTTTTTCCTTGCCACTGTCACCTTTGGCTTACTCTCTGGGGACTGTGGTTCCGGGACTATGTAAAGCGCTTTGTGACCGTGCTTCGTGTTAAAAGTGCTATATAAATAAAATTGAATTGAATTGAATTGAATTGAATTGAATTGAATTGAAAAGATTTACAGGTCATTTCCAGATCTCAGTTAGTGGTAAGGATATTCAAATATTGGCTCTTAAAAATGGGGAAATAGTGAACCCATTACCTATAAACTCATCTGTGCCCATATGAAATAAATTAGAATCCAGCCTCATTTCCAGAAACATCTTTAATTATGAAAATACTATTACGATAATCAACTCAAATGTAATGTTCAAAATAAGGACAAGTAAATCTGTTAATGAGATCTGCATGGATTCTGAAAATGAGCTTTCCTCAGTATATGCAGCCCGTTTGCCACCTCTACATATTTTGTGTGTTTTCATGCTTTATCACAGACAATAAAAATTATTTAAAGGCCCAGATGGACTGAATAGTACAGTTGTCACCAGATGTGGGGTTGCAGGGCCAAAAAACAATTAAGGGAGGCTTTAATGCAAGTGCAAAACTGAGTTTTATAACAAAAAGGAGCGAACACAACCACTGGGCACTGTGATGAATACAAGGGACAACAAAGATGATGAACTCAAAGAAAACAAGTCAAGAACAGGGTTACAAGGATGAGGGTTCAAGCAAATAAGACTAGGAAACGAGGAGGTAAGAATAGCACCAACAGAACATCAAATAATGCATGGCAAACACAAGGAGAAAAACGCTGATTTAAATAACAAAGAAACAGGTGGGATACATGAGGGCGATCAGGGCAAGGGTAGTTAAACTTGATAGGGAAACAAGGAAATAAGACATGAGGAAACAAGGTAAATGACTGGATTTGGTTAGATGTTCATCTATCATTATGCCTAGGGTTCATGAAAACCTCAACAAAGACATGATCAATGTTTCAAATCGATAGTATGTCTGATAGGCAAGACAGGAAGTTCAGTCTTTGAAAGGTTTAGTAAAAGGTGGTGATCCCTCATCCAGACAGATGTAGAAGTTATTTGCATTGTAGTGATAGGGAAAGGCATGAGACCGAATGAATGGACAGAAAGAAGAAGATGGAGCCAAGAACAAATCCTTGAAGCACACCAACTGTTTCTGGATGTGGATACAGATGCCTCGGCTCCCCAGGACACTCTAAAGGGTTAGCCTGAGAGGGTAGACACAAACCATCTCAGTGCAGTCCCTCTGATGCCAAGGTGAGAGGAACATCTAATGGTTCACCATGTTAAAGGCTGCATATTAGTCCTACAGTAAGCAAACCAATGACTAAGATACAAGCCTTGCAGATATATTCGGGGGTCCACAATAGCTAGAATAAACCAAACATTTTTGTAATTTATAAATTATCAGTGGTTGAACTGAATCACTTTTCATGACATCACCATTCCATTCAAATGTAAAGGTTGTAAAATGTAAGTAATTAAACTTCTTTTTTGTACATATTTGTTTCCCTCCTGTCTTCTAAGTTTTAGGCCTTCAGTGTCATTACTTTATTTTTCCTCGTCCCGCTTCTCTGACATTACAAAGCTGGCATGAATCAGACACTTCATGCAATGGACATGTGACCTGTGATCTGTCTGTCAGTCTTTGAGGATACTATCTGTCATGATCTAAAAATAGAGTAAGTTGTCATTTTACTTAAGTTCCAGTCTGCTGACATAACAAAGGCCACAATAATATGCTATGTGTTTAGGTCTACAACAATGGTCAATATGACAAACTTGCTTAACTTCCGGTTTATGCTTCTCTTTTTTTCTTTCAGTTGGTTTCAGCTTTACTAAATACATGTGATTTGTGTTGTAACCTTTGGTATATATGCTGTAATATGTCTTTGTGTTACACAGGAGATGGTACTCCTAGTTTTCACTCCAATTCCTTTTAATTCATCAATTTTTGCACATCCTTCTCCTGAATGAAGTAGTCATTTGATCTTCTTCATCGTAGAAACAACCTTTCATCTTCACCACAACGTATTCATTTTCATAAGCTTTTGAGAATTTTTTTCTCTCAGTCCATTTAACCACGGTGTCCAACAATGTGATGAGCCATTGCTGTTTTAGGTCATGTTGTTTTTTTTTACATAGTGTGATTATTTGAGGTAAGCATGTAATACAAAATGTCTTGAGACATCTGTGGTGCTTTAGAGTGTCCTGCAGAAGGATATTTCTTTAACCAAGCCTGAATTCACACATCAAGAAACTTTCAAAACTAATAATAAAAATCAAAGATTACCAAACCACACTGGATCCTGGATGCCCACTGCCTACTGCCTTGCGCTTTTAGAGAGGGGCTTTAGGGTCAGTGTGATGGAGTAATACATATTACTTAACTGGCGTATGCCAAACACCCATCAATATTAATTCATATGAATATCTTTTGTACTTGTTCTGGCAATCAGTACATATCTGCTTCTCCACTGAACATATGCATTTTTTCTTCCTTACATGTACAACCAGAAAATTTTAATCTATTGCTTTTGTTATGGATGACTTTTACTGCTTGATCACATGCATTCTCTGTACTGGAATAGTAGCTGGAAAATGGATGGATGCATGGATGGATGGATGACTTATTGCTTGTGTTGGGGAAACAGTCAGGTGACTGGGGTTCATGCTGATTCATTCTGCCAGTGTCTTGGTCACGTATGAGGTTGTGATGTTTTTTTGTCCTTTTCTTGCCTCAGGTAATCTCTTTCTGTTCGTGCCACATGACATGACGAAGTCTGATTAGTCTTTCCTGTGGTTGATTGATGAGTTTTGTCTCCTCTTGCCAAAACAGTTGTTATTTTTGCATTTCACCACTCGTATTTTAAAGGGAAACCCATATCAAAAAAACTTGTCTATTTCGTGCCTTATCTAAGTGTCACGCGAATGTTTGTCATTCTGACGAGGCTGATTCCTACACTTGACTAAAGATAACGTGATGTTTTGTGTCTGCAAATTTAATTGTATGTCACTTGCAATTCAAGCTGGAAAATTTACAGCTGACATGGACTAAAAACTGATCCCCAGATTTCAGCTGCATTGCACAATGGCTATGATTTACATTCGTGCTGCAAATGTCTCATTCTATCACGTCCCAAAGGTACTGTGTTGCTTTCTCTGATGACTGAGGAGCGTATGGAAGATATCATGATCAAGAAGCCAGTCTGAGATGGCTTGTGCTCACGACATGGTGCATTATCCTGCTGGAAGCAGCTATTAGATGTTCAAGTGGGCTTTACTGTCCCACTATTCATACAGAGTTATACAGTAGCAGGAGATAATGTTTCCCAAGGTCGGGGGGGGCAAAAAAACATTGGTAATTAACAGTAGAAAGACACACGGCAGTGCAAGATGTGTGTGTGCATGTGTGGGGGGGGTTGAACTTAATGCTTTATGCGTATAATACATATGTGTCACTAAATAATAAATAATGACAGTTCAGCAGCAATTAACAGTGCTCTACTCGGGAAGAAGCTGGGAACCTGGCAGAGCTGACTTGGTTGGACAGATGATCCAAAATTGGGTAAAATGTGTCAGTAAACAGATGTGCACTGTCAGCAACAATACTCAGATAGGCTGTGACATTTCAGCAATTCTCAGTTGGTATTACAGGGCCCATTGTGTGCCAAGAAAGCATTCCTGACATCACTACACCACAAGCAGCCTGAACTGCTGACATAAGGCAGGCTGGATCCATGGATTCATATTGTTTACACCAAATTCTGACCCTACAATCTTCAAGTCACAGCAGAAATCGAGATCCATCAGACCAGACCATGTGTTTCCGATCTTCAACTGTCCAGGTTCGATGAGATTGGGCCCACTGTAGCCTCAGATTCCTGGTTTTAGCTAACAGGAGTGGAACCTGATGTGATCTGCTGTTGTAGCCCATCGACCTCAAAGTTCAATGTGTTGTACATTCAGAGATGCTTTTCTTCTTATCATTGGTGTTACTATAATTTTCCTATCATCTCAAACCAGTCTGGCCATTCTCCTCTGACTTCTCTCTTCAATAAGTCATCTCTGCTCATAAAGCTACTACTCACAAGGACTTGTTTTTCTCTTGATAAATCTATTTCAATTAAAGGCTGGATTTTCCTCATTTTTCCAGTGTGAGATGAAGCTACTTCATTGGATTTTTGTAACCCCTTTTGCTAATCTTTACAAGGGGTACCAATATTTGTGGAGGGCACTTGAAACTGAAATTGAAATTGAGTTGACATTACTTTTAGTATTCTTATCCCTGACTATTGCTACATGTCCCTGCTTTTGTGTGTGCATGTGCCCCAGGATAACTGTCATTCAAGGTCTTCCATTTTGTTCGTCCATTCGCTCCTGCTCCACCATATTCCACTCCACATCTTGAATCCCTCACTCCTGTTCACAAAATTCACCAACCTACAAAGGACACTCCACTCAACATTCTTTGCTCTGTTTTGCTTCCTGCTTGTTTTTGGATTGCGATTGTGTTGATTTAGACTCTGGTTTGTGTCTCAGTTTACGATTTTTGCCTACCTCCTTCGTAGTGCCGCTTTTGTACAGATCACTTTGTGTACGTTTGTTGGGTGTGTAAGGAGTGGGTGCCATTTCATTCGCTTGTTTTGTACTTTTTGATTTACTCAGGGACACCGTCGCTTTTATTCATACAGTGCTGCTGCTCCAGTTTTCTCTCTCCATCACACTCACACCATTCCATCACAAATATAACCCTAGATTGAGGTCATAACACCATAGAAGTTTAGAGACTTACCTAGGACCCGAGATGCATCATCACGTCCTTCATAATTTTTCACTTTTCCATTTAGTCTAAATGAAAAAGAAAAAAAAACTCCAAAACATTAAAAACCATTTAGCATTTTGGAATATTGCTGTAGAGCTTCAGTTATGGTAATGAAATCTCACATGTGTGCTTGAGTTATTTTTCAGCAATAAAATCAAATAATTACGAATTATAAGAGCTAAATTATGATGAACAGGGTTGTATTTATTTACTGGTAATGGAGCACTATAAGGATAAGGATGAGATAACAGTATAGGTCTAAGCTTAAAGAACAAAACTGCATCATTTTTGCACTAAAGTTCCCATTCACTGCACTGACTCGTGATACTTTATCTCAGTTGAAAAAAATCACATTGAACTTTTCTTTGTAGTAAAGTTAATGCTCTGGGGTTTGCTGGGCAGGGGGGGCAATTCCCCGGGCAGGAGGGATAAGGGGAATAATGTGTTGTTAAATATAGCTCCATAGAACTCACAAAAACATAAGCATGTAAAAAAAAAAAACAACACACTTCAGTTGGAATGAGTCATATATACAGCATTAGTAAAACTGTGAAATAACAGCAACATGATTTATTCAACATTTAAAATATCAAAGCGGCACCTGGGCCTTCCTGTGTCTCATGCTATATGTGCCAAACAGAACATTTGCTTGCAGCAGGCTTGTAGAAATAAGGATTACAGTAGATCCCCAGTCCTGAAATTGACATAAGGCACCTGTCTACACAGAGATGACATTCTGCTCAAACTGCAAAGAAACCTGTAATTATGGACCATTGTTTTCATGTTTATAAATACACGGCATACATTTCTGAATGTTGTGTTATGTAAATATATGGTGGATGCATGTCCACACAGTATAGAAGAACAGATGGCAGGAAGTACACACACACACACACACACAGCTTCAAACCCCCAGGTCTTTCAGTGTTGTGCTATTGTGCTAATCACGGAGACATGAGACACTGAGACCCAAAAGCCCAAGTATTAAATTTTCATTTTCTCCTACTGTATTTATTACTTCCATTTTCTGCTTTTCTATTACTGATTTTTTTGCTGTTTTTTTATTATTCTGTCTATTATTCTGTCGGATATGATTATGAGAAAAGATCTCATAATTACCAGATCTCATAATTATGAGAAAAGGTAAGGTATAGCACAGTTATCAATTGGCACTAATCTAGGCTTCAGGAAAAAACAGTGGGCAGTGATGGCACTATCGCAATTAATCTGCTTTTATTTTTCTTGGGATGAGACACTGGGAGATATTAATGCTATTTAATGTAGACAGCATTAATATTAGCATGTCAACACTGTGCAGGCATCTCAAGTCGTTGGGGTTACCTTTCCCATTTTGTCATGAGAGATCCTCATCTTGTAATTACGGGAAAAGTATCCCGTAATTACGAGATCTAATCTCGTAATTACGAGATAGTAAGTCGTAATTACAAGATAAGGTGTCAATTTTTTTTGTTTGTTTGTTTTGTGAATGCAATGCACTTCTGTACATTTGGATATTTAGAATTTAAAATTTAGTTGTTTCACATAGAAAAAAATCATTTAACAAACAGAAACTGTCCTCTTGACAGTATAGTCTATGTGAGTGCATTCACATTTATTATTAAAATGAAATTAGTAAAAAGTTATGGAATAAACGTATGTAGTTTTTTTCCTGCATCAAGAATGGCACAATGGTCACATAGTGTGTAACACATCGTGAAAATGCCAAGGACTGATCTCAGACCAGCACACATTGCATTTCATGATACATGACCAAGTCTCTTGAAGATTTTCAAATGTTCAGAGACGTGTTTTTCTGCAAACTCAGAGTGGTTGGATTTGATGGGCCTTAGACCGACCCTTCTAAAAAGCTCTAGATAGAACGTAATCCTCGCTGGTGTCATCATTGATAGTGGTAATAAATGTCATTCTTTAGGGCTTTTTAAATGCTAAACTTTTACACCACAAGCACTGATTCTTTCATAGCTCATACAGTGCATTCCTTCCAAGAAGCAAAGGCTGATTTCCTGCAGAGATGAACATAAATCAAGCAGCAGCCCATGCTCAGACCTGTCAATATGAATGAGTGCTGGAAACAGACCAGAACCTAGAACACTTTGAATAAAGCGGGCATTTGCACTGCAGTGTAACTGCGGTTCACGTACTTGAATTGTGGTGTGGTAATGGCACTATTTAAACAAGAACAAAATAATAAGTCAAAGTATACAAAATTAGAACTATTATTTGAAGGAAGGTTCAGGCAATTAAAACACATTCAGACATCTGGTTCTTCCAGGAGTCTATAGGCTCTGAGGACCAGCAAGGCACAAAAAAATACATGTTGAAGTAGATTATCCAAAACACTGAAGTCCTTTAAAATGCTCTGAGTCCTTGATAAACCAGCTGCATTACATTCAAAAAGAAACTTTCAAATGTAAATCCCAGCTGATTTTGCACCACATGTGCTTTACCATAAGCATATCCTTACAAACTCCAGACAGAGACTGAGGCAAGATTTGAAACCCCAGATATGTAAGACTTTGTCAGAAGCTTTATCCAGTCAAAACACTGCCACTGAGGTGACCATCAAGGCGCAGGTACACTGATGAGCCAAAACATTATGACTGCTTCCCAGTAGAACAATTGGCTTTTCCCAGAAGCCAGCTGGAAACACCTGAAAGTACAAATATAAAAGGACAGAAGCACATCGACTAGAAGCACCTGTGCTGAATGCTTCAGGTTAATTGTCCGTCCTGGTGAACCAGGTCCACCCCTTCATGATGGCTGTTTACTCTGATGACACGGGTTGGTTCCAAGAGGATGATCCCCCTTGCCATGTCACTAGGAGTGTGTCCACAAATGGTTTGAGGGATTTGACAGAGACTACAGCTTACAAAAGGTAAAAGAATGGCCAACCAGGCCAATAAAACTGCAGCTAGACCGGCTGACCATAAATTTGTGTTTAAGTCTTTATAGTAATTATGAAATGGATATATATTTGCAAAGCTCTTGCAAGCACATTATTTAAACTTTTTACAAAAAAAAATCTTTAGTTGCAGATCATTCACTGCTTACAGTATGGCCACCAATCATTCTCACCCAGGTTAGATTTACAATGAATTACTAATTACCTATATATACGATATGCCATGGAATGTAATCAAATCCTAGTTTCATTATTGCTCTGGCAAATGTAGGCCTGTCTGGAACATAGACTGGTGTAAAGGGTAGATTCATATTTATTTAACAGGAACATTTTTCCAAAGCTACAAACCTAACGAAACATTAATTACGCTTATCTTAAGGGATGCTACGATAGTTCTGCATTTTTTTATTTTTTTTTTTATTTTTGTAAGGCTAGTTTTTAATGCCACCTAGTGGCAGATGATATTTACAATCCATGTTCTGGCAGGCTTTGTGACGTGCTTATGGATGGATATTGTCACACTGGGGAGCTTTAGAATTCTGATTTTAGGGTTAGGGCGGCACACATTTGTGATACTGTGTTATATAATTTATTATTCATTGACACATACACAATATGTACGTATAGTCCGTCTCCTTTATTACATCATTACATTATTGTGAAGCCCTCCTTTTATCATTTTCTGTCTAAATGTTGCACGGTGGTTGTGGGGGAGCATTATCTCGTGCCACTGTGTGTTTGTATATATGCATGGTATAACAACGAAGCCCACTTCAGTGTACACTTTATTGCATCCTTGTGAGTGTGCTGGAAGCATAGCGCATCTAAAAAATAGCCCGGACTGCTCCCTCAGAACACCAGAGGACCATGCAGTCCCAGCGAAAGAAACTAAAAGACACAACTGCGATGCACAATGTAGAAATTTTTTATTATACATCTCCTATGTGCTCATGGATCCGAGAGTCCTACAACACAGATGCTACATAGTAAGTGAAAGGTATACTTATGGCATTCAGGTGTTGACGACATGCTGGCAACCATTTGTCTCAAAACAAAACTCGATATATATATATATATATATATATATATAGATAGATATAGATAGATTTCTGCAACAATGGATCACATGTCATACGCTGATAATGTTACAAACACATAACACTCAATGTCAACTCGTTTTGTACTGTTTGTACAGACGTCGGTAAAAAATATAGTAGTAATAAAAAAAGATAAACAATTATTGACAATTGCCACAGCGAATGCAAATATAAACAAATAAATTGTATTAAGGCTTCCTTGAGCTATGTATTTTTATAATGTAATTCTTAAGTTCGGGTTTGACTCCCGTTGAACGTCGCCCATGCTTGGCCTAATTAACACTTTGCAGTAATGGAGTTGGCATCTTTTGACTCCAACCTGACAACTGACAGCTATGCTGAATTTAAGACCAATAAACCATCCCCCCGTGGGAGATCAAAGTGCGCAATTTTAAAACGCGAATTTTTAAGTCTAAGGTATAGTAAGGAATACATTCACAAGCATGTGTGGTGTTCAGTTCAACAGTAGTGCACCAGCAATGGCAAGTAGATAACATTTTTAAAAACCAAACCCCAAAAAAAAAACAAAAAAACTTTAGTTCAAGGCATCAGGATGGTATTCTTTGGAAAAAAATGTCAGGCGTGACCACATTGAAAATAAGTTTTAAATGCAAAGTTAAAATAATGATTCTGTTTATGGATTGTTACGTGTGCCGGCAGGTTTGAATTTCATGTTTCATGCCAGCTTGAAACTTATTTTTGACCTCTGGGGGACAGACCCACACACTGCAGCCCTAGAGCAAATGCAAAATGAATGTGCAGAATATAGCGGCAGAGAGGAGTTTACATGACATAACATGGACAGGCCTGTGCCAAATCATATACCCAAACAGTCATTTACGCTGTCTGACCCATGAAAACCCAACCTGGGAAAAAGGCACAAGGTTGCATCACACTGCCTACAGGAGAGCAGGGACAAGACGGATATATGTTCCAATCATCAGCTTTAGTTAAATAATATTTATGGGATGTATACTGAAGATTAAATGCTACAAATGAGTAAATCTGGCAACAAAGCAGACTAATTATATTACACCTGCAGAGAATGCCGGTCTTCTTTCGATTTTTGCGGCAAAATAAAAACACATTTGTTTTTGCAGCTTCTCAAAGACCTCGGATATTTAAAAAGCAGTAGAAGATCCAAGAAATTTCTTAAATATCCCGAGGTCCATCTGCTTTCTATGATGGCATCGTCTACTGAGTTCGGCTCTGAAATGTCGTAATTCTCTATAATTATTCTCCCGTCATAATGGCTGCAAACAAAAGTTAAAATAGAGTGAAAATTAATCCTTTTTTATCAAAATGTACATATATAGAATCATTTTTTACATGAGGCATTCTGCTCTAAAAATTAAATTCTGTTATAATTGCATATACTCTGACTACCATTAAAGGGCAGCAGGTACTATTGCAGTTAAAACGTGAATATTTTACACCTTTCGATGTAAGATACTTTTCTAATATGACTAAGAGTTTATTGTCTTGCGGTTTGTGTTTTTATGGCTGAGGCACTATTGCCCCTTACTGTTCTGAAAAGACAGCAGACTCATTTTACTGGTTTTGAGTCCATCTGTCTGTTGAACTCTGCTGCTGCCTACAATGACTCAGTCAGCAAAAAGAAATAAGTAAATAAATAAACTCAAAACCAGGCCATAGGTGTTCCTTTGACTCACTGTTAAAATTAAATATTAAAAAAAAAAAACCATGAAATACGGTTGATCTGTGGCAATGACTTTATGTGGCATTTTTCTTAACAAACTAGTATTCTTTCTACAATTCTATCTATTCTAAGCTTATTTGTGGCTGCTTGAGCAAAATATGTACAAATATACTATGTCATGCTGGAGAACATTGCAGAATATTCCTCATTTGCATTTAAAATAATTAAAAAATAAATAAAGCGGATTTGTAACTTTTTATGAGATGATCCTTGGCTCCTATTGGCTTATGTATAATGTATTTATAAAAAAATTTTGAGGTAAAATATATATTTTTTTTCTTCTTACTAAATTGCACTGTCATGCGCCCTACCAAGTAAAGCTCTTCATTCAAGAATTAAAAAAAAACAAAAAAAAACTGCTAAAACAGAACTGATTGCTCGTTCTCTATTCAGTACAATGTGTGGGTCAATTAGAACCACGTAGACCTGCAATCATTCTCAAATATAGGGGTGCCTATGTACAGTCTAAGTGCTAGATTATATAGATAAGCATCTTGTAAATGATTATGCTCATTGTACAATATATAAAAAATGGCTTCAGAAGGTCTTGATTTATGTCACTGCAATATTTGCTTAATAGGGCAGTTGGTCTTCTGTTTTTCCCTAAGGATCTCACTGCTGGACCACAAGGATGCAGTTTCTGGTCATGTCTGCAGCTCCTGTCCAGTTATGGGATGTGCATTTCCATTAATAACATGCTTGGACTCACATGCAGGCCAATCAAAATTCACCTTAATAGTCAGGTCCTAACACCGTTCATAGCATTATGACATGATAGACTTCTATTGCTGGGCAGTTGAACCATACATCAGATCTGGACGATACTGAGGAATTCTGGGAAATTGTGTTGGTGGTGAAAGTGTGTGGTGAAGGAAACTCTCTGAAATATCTTACTGGTATTATAATATGTGCAAATACATCGACATCTTGCCCTGCCCCTTTCACTACAGAACATACATAGTTCTTCTGTGCCAGGATTTACATTCAAGTGTCGATGAAGGCAATAGCACAGTTTGCCAAGGAAAATCGTTTCTACGTTCCGGATCAACACAACCTACAGCAGTACGGCGTCTCATGACGGTGAGGGAGTAAAGCGACGTTTGATATCAGTCGATGGCTGCCGTTCAGACAAAGGACCCGTACAAAGATGAGCCTCTAAGAGCAGTAAACATGGCCTTGATTCCTCGCCAGCCTTTGACAGAAGCCGTTGAACAGACAGACGGCCAATTTTGAAGAGACGCTCCTCTTCCTCAGCTGGAGAACACGCGCTTTCTGGCGTTGTCTACCCAGCACGCTGCAAAGCGGGTTCAGGAGGTGTGGCCTACTTCGTAGTGGACCACCCCATGTCTGTGTAGGGCCCTTCTCCAGCTGCTGAGTGCGGCGAGTGGACACACGGAGTGCAGAGGTCAGAGTCAGTGTCCGACTCGCCCTCGGCGATGTAGGGCCGGACTTTGGAGCAGACGCTGCCAAAATAACTGCTGTTTATGAAGTCCAGGTTCTCTCGGGACTGGGAGATGCTGAAGCCGCTGAAGGACCTGTCCAGTTCCTCGTGGTCCACGGAGGGGATGGAGATGGATGTGTCACTCTCCCTCATACCGCTGTCCTGCTGCTGCCTCCCGGAGGGGCGGTCATGGGCAGGAGGAGGGGGAATACGTACCAGGGAAGGGTCCCCCCCCAGGGGCGAGTGCTGTTGCCAGGAGGTGGAAGGGGGACAGTGGCTCTGAGGAGCTACTGACGTTGGCGGGGGGTCGAAATTTTTCTGCCCGGTGGTGCTCATGGATCGGATGATCTTGGTGATGGAGGTGCTCTTCTCCATCTGCTCCCTGTTGTCCACCGGACTGTGGTATGGTGGAGCCGGGTCAGGCTCCTTGGATCCAAAGTAGGCATCGGTCTCAGACTGAGGGATGCCCATTCGCTGGATGTAAATGTTTACCAGGAAATCCAGTTTCCTCTCCATGGACATCACCTGACCGAAGTGAAGAGCCATTGGTCCACAGTTCTGAAGATAAAAAGCCTAGAACGTTAAAATACCTCCTTACCTGTTTCTCCACCTTCCCCAAACGTCCCATCATGCTCGGGTCCTCTGGAATCTCGCCCTCAGTGCCACCTTTTGGTCGATCCTTATCTGTTATCTGACCACTTCTACCTACTATTTGGTCAACTCTACCAACCAGAACAGAGAGAACAGCTGTGTGGAGTCAAAGGTTTTCTGATAAATGCACTTTCCAAAATCCCAAGGCAAAACCTTCCACTGAGACCTTCTTTTTGTTTAAAATCTCATAACCATACATCTAAAAAGCATACAAAACTCTATTTTGAGAAACACGTTTAACATCATAACTGTGCATCAAAAAGAATATGAAAAAGTCAGATACAGTATTAAATTTCATTTTAAAAAGAATTACGAAAGTGGAAAGCCACAGGACTATACTAAGTATGGGACAATACTAATATGACTAAAAATGTCTTCATTTTAAAGGAATGAATTAATTTGGGTGATACACAAGTCATAAACAAAATGCACTCCTTTTTCATACGATTGAAATTAAATCATATAAACTTTAAATACCGAGGCTACAGTGTATTGTCCTCGTATATGTAGTATGAAATCTCATACATCTGGTCAAAAGAAGAAGAATCAGCAAGAGACCTCAGGCACCAGTTCAGAAGATAATACACCTCGGCTTCACCGTTCGCCACAGAGAAACAACACAGAGGAGAGGCTCTTGTTAGATGAGGGGGGGTGAGGTGGGGGTGGGATTACACCCTCTTGAAGACAGTTATCATTGGTCAAGCTCGTGAGTACATCAGCGGTGTGGAATGAACATGTGCACTGGGACCATGCAGCATGTAGGCAGTGAAAACACAGACAGTGATGGATGGAGACTGTGAAGGCTTGTAGGAAAGCTCAGCCTGCTTCCCTCTACTCGACCAGGGTCCGAGAGAGCAAGTTCGTGGCAAGTTAGGGCATGGTCCAAAAAAGGCAGATGAGGCTTATTGTTTCGGCATCAGTCTGTCGCACAGCATGTCAACGTAAGACATGCAGCTCTTCCTGACAGACTGAACCAAAAGGACAGGTCTACGACCGCTTGGCAGCAGAAATTGCTCTGGTCTTCAGACCGGCGTCTCACATATACCTCCAAAAACCAGCAAGGCTGTTTTGCGTGATTGGGCATGTGGCACAAATGGAACAATGGAGATGAGTCACCATGACACGTGCATGCCGACATGCAGTATAATCTGGCAGGTTCTGTCAAACTCACGCCGCCAACGACACATTGCCCTCTGAAGGAGGAATTTCTGGTACATCGCAGGCATCCAAGCTTAAGCCTTTTTTTTTTTTTGCTGGGCTACGTCTGGCCATCTTTAGCCCAATCGTGTAGGTGTCCAAAGCCATAAGGCTTCCCTGGGTTTTCATTAACAGAATGGTGTTAGCGTACAGGTGTCTGAAGGACCACGCACAACTTAGAAGTTAACACTAGCCCTAGTGTTAAAGATCATGCCTCGTTTTGATATTCCTGTTCAGAAAATACTATCAATTATTAATTATGATAAATAGCTAAAACTGCATGTAAATTTTTACTGATAAGTACTGTTAGATGGTTGAGTAAAGCAGCGTTTCTTGCCTCCTGACCTCCAGGATGCTAATATTGCCAAAGGTTTCTCCCGTGTTGGGTTTCGGTCTTGATGACTTCTGGTATCGATGCACTGCCATATGCAGCCCCAATCGAAATGAGTTGCTTTGCTTCTGATCAGCAGAAAGAATGAAACTATCTGACAAGAGAGATGCAGTGTGATGAGTCCTAACCTAGGGGAGAATTGGGGTGAGTCTTTGGAATCCTTGGTAGTATACCTCTTATGGTGGGGAGTTGACAGTGCGGGGGGACTCACAATCAAATCTATCCTGGCAAGGTAAATAGAGAAGACACCAGCACAATGCCTGATGAAGCTGAATATGATGGCTGGGTGAGGCACAGACGTATGAACAAAACAGGAAACCACAAAGAAAGAAAAACGGAAATAGGTGAAAATATGTTCCATACACACATCGTACAATGTAAACGGGCAAAAAAAAATCACTGAGTTTTCTTTTCGCATTATAATTTCTGTATCAAACTTTTAACAATCATGATGGTAAGAATGGAAAGGTTTTACAGTTCACATTGCTGACTCCGAGCTGGAATATATTTAGTGAAAGCTTTCGTGAACTCAACATATATATAGCACTTATTGGGTGGAAAGGTAACCCTTCGCATGAAAGACAAACTAAATCCTGAAGAGGAGTTTGAGCGACAGGCCTGGTTCACCCCTAAGGTAATTTTTCAGATGGTCACTGCAACTTCTGAAACAATGGTTGACCGGCCATTGTGGAGAGACACACTGGTGCCAATGACACCAATCTGCTGCACTGTACTTGCCATAGACAGTCAATGAAGGGTATCTTTAGATATGTAAGCCCCCCCCCGTCCAGTAGAGAACTTAAATTGAACCGGGCTTGATGTGCAATATACGGAAGGCGGAGAAAAGACTTCACAGGGGATAGATGGTGTGAACATGTATAGTACAGCCAACTCAAGATAGTTGGCTGGTGCGTCTTCCCTGTTCTGTGGCCAACAGCAAGCTTTCCAGTGGAGAACAAAGGGAACTTATGTGACCTCGTGAACCGGCTTGCCTGGACTGGAGGCTTTTAATCCGTGACAGCATGTCCAGATGACCAGCCGAGTACTGCTCAATGACATCCATGACATCATAAGGCCTCAGACTCTCCTTGAACTTCCTCTTGGAGACGAAGAATCTCATAATGCTGAGAAGGACAAGTGGAACATGTGAGAACCCTCGACACAACAAAACAAGCCGATGACCAGCGCCTCTCTATCACTCCCACATCAAACACGGCATGCCTCACTCTAAGGGTTCATAAGGCCAGCTTGTCCTTTAGCGGTCGGCCCATATTCAAACTGGATTTTGATAAATGTATATAGCTAGCTATTTCCTGCAGCACATTCTTAAGAAGGAGAATTGCACAAACATTCAGTCACAAAATGAGAAACCAGTTAACAGAGGTAGGCCTGACGAGTTATAAACTATATAGGATAATTAAAGTTATAAATTCTTTATATCTACTTCAATTGTAAATGCTTTGCATTTACAGTCCAGTACAGCTAATTCAAATGTCTTTATCATTATAGCCAAACTTGTATTAGCTGCATTTTTCAAAATGTCAACTTTCAGCACTTACCATAAGAATCATTCTTATTTCATAATTAGAATTTTTAATAATGAGTCTTCCTTCTTGGGGGGCACAGTGCTCACTGGTTTGCACTGTTGCCTCGCACTGGGTTCAAATTCTGTCTCGGGCTCTGTGTGCGTGGAGTTTGCATGTTCTCCCTGTTCTTCATGGGTTTCCTCCAGGTACTACAGTTTCCTCCCACAGTCCAAAGACATGCGTTGTAGGCTAACTGGCATGGCTAAATTGTCTGTAGTGTGTGACTGTGTGTGTGACTGTGCCCAATGTTGGGCTGGGACCCCATCCAGGGTGTCCCCTGCCTTGTCCCCTAGGCTGACTGGGATAGGCTCCAGGCCCACCTGTGACCCTGAATAGGATTGAGCACTTTGGAAAATGGATGTAATCTTCCTTCTGCTTATTTCCCAACATTTTAAATTGTGGAGTTTTCAAAAAAGACCTGAGTGCTTTAAGACATGAAACTGGAATGAAAAAACAAGAGCAAAACAACTATGCAAACCTCAAAATACACAGGTAGACTTACCAGATGGCCCTTATGGTAACTTTCAACCCTGGCGTTAACTCCTGTGTGACAAATTCACAATGGCAGCTTTTATTGTCATCTATGATGTCCTCTCCAGGGAGGCTAGCCTCTGCAAAACAAGATAGAGTCCTAAGTTAGAGTGGCAACAGGAATGGTCACCTGTAACCTCTTAACCTCTGTGCGTTTAGTATTTGTCTTTATCTGGAGCCAAGCATGGTCAAGATGGGCATTCACTCGCAGTGCCCAGCAACCGGGTGAGGGATGAGTCGGCATGGGTTAGCGAGTGTGGGCGACTACTGACAGCGACTATTCCCTTCAGAGACTGCTCATGTCAACAAGTCCTGATGCAGGGTAAGGTATGGGGGAGGGAAGATGCCAGAGATGCCGTTTCAGAGGTTAAGGGGTCACTCGATCACTGTGGCCCAAAACTACAAAGGCATTCCGTGACACAGCCATGATGCTCTATGGTCGACTTGGTGGACCATCGCCAACCCAACTAGGAGATGCATGGCCATCACCAAGAGCCAGGCCCCTGTTGTCACCTGTGTGTCTTCCACATCGTGATTTATATATGTAATCTGCAGCTGGAGTCCCCAAGAATGGGCACAGAAGAAATGGAGCTTCTGACAATTAGGTGACTAATCATCTAGTGCAGATTACTTATATAACCAGCAGCAATGCCACCGCAGGGGGGTTTTGGTAGAGAAACGTGTAAGTTAGCAAGCTGACAATGCAATTGAAAAACAAAGATAAACTCCCGGTGGCTAGTAGCTGCTAGAGAGAAAGTCTCTGATGAATTCGCTGCTGTGGACCCAGTGCTGGAAATGCCTCTTCACAGTGGAGCTACAGGGAGTTGGTTGGTCTATGAAGAACATGCCAGTTCAATTTTCCAGGCCAGCATTTAAAACATTATAGTATTTTCATGACTTGCTTAAGCTGCATCAGAAATGTAGAACATTAACTCCTAAATTTAGCTTCGGTACAGTAGATTTACTACATCACAGATGGCGAGATTCAACTGCAGGCTTAGGGGGCAGAGCAAAATCATTTTTTTTTTTTTTTTTTTTTTACATTTTTAGTGTTTTTTTTCGCAGAATGAATATCAAATCCTGGCAGAAGTAAAATGTGTTTACATTTCAGGTTGTAATTTTATAGTACAGTTTAGACATAACTGTCACGTACACAATGTGTCACAGCATTCCTGTTTATTAATTTAACTAAACTACTTAATTATACTGCTCTGCTCTTGCATGTTTTGAAGAGCTCGTTTTGAACCGACATGCTTCATGTTGACCAAATGCACAGCCATATTTATTCATGCTCAGAAATTATTTATACTGTTGTTTCGGAAATGACGGCATGTTTAAAAGAAAAAATTTAAAAAAGCTGCATAAACCTTCTAAGATGGTAGTAATAATATTCTGTTAATCTAAAAAACACATGATATCTGTCAAAAAGCTAGTCGAATTCCAAATCATGCAAAAATACAAAGCACATGATTGGAGAATAATTGAGGGTAAGTTAAAAAAAAAAGTATATGTATTCTTAGTGTGGAAATTGCTAGCTTTCATTAGTACTCAGAGTTTACAATTATATACAGACACTTTCAAACATGTTATATTAAAAAAGTTACATTAATTGATTATACGTGATCTTGCTTGTTCTTTTTCAGTCACAATTTTTATATCATCTGAACCACAAAAACAGGCAAAAAATTTCGGTAAAAACACAAAAATAGATAAGGCAAAGATAAGAATGAATATCAAAATAATTAAAATAATCACGTTTTATTTCAGACACATGATAAATCTTCCCCTCCAGTTACCTGTTTTCCAAGTAAAGAGCTTTTTAAATATTAAGAGATGTTTGTTCGTATTCTTGTTGTGAGAGCTGATTTCTGTATTAACCAAACCTGAAAGATCAATCCAAAACTCAAGGACCATTATGAGAAAGGGAATTCAAAAAAAAGGATGCTAAAAGTAAATGCATTTTCTGTATCCATGCAAGTGTGGTTGGTGGGGGTGTTGTTAGAGTTGGGACCACAGCGTTGACCTAACTTCAACTTTCCCAGCTTTGGCGGGGGCTGGGAAAGAGGTCAACTGACGTGCTGGAAATGCACGTAACGCCACAGAGCAGCGAAACGGCGCCAGAACAACCGTGCTGGGGAGGCTGCCACGTCCCCTGCCAGGGGCCAGATCGCAGCTCTGTGGGGCCCGGGGCCTGTGGCACGACCTAGGTGAACTGGATAGCAAGAGCCAACTCAACAGGAGGGGGGGGTGTGGGGATGGATCAGCCTTCTTCATGCAAGGCCAGAGAACAGTAATGGCAGCCACTGGAGCACGCGGGGCCTGGGTTTGCTCACGCGGGTTGTCATTCAATATCATGAGGGGATGAGGTCTTCTGGTGTGATGGTGGGATGTCTGTAATGCCCGGCATGCAAGGCCGACTTTGACTACTCATTCTGACAACTAGATCCCTTCTGCTTCACACTATCAGCCCCTGGCAGATGTGGACATTTTCTTACTGATTAACCCCTCAATTGCTGCAAGGAGGAGGAAGTGGAAAGGAGACACATGAAATAAAGGCAGTTAAAGGACCACATTGCGAATATTAAGTGATGAACAGGGTCATTCTCACACAGGTTCACTTCAAGTGTATGGAGGCCCTTTCTCAAGAACCCTCTCTTTATTGCCCTGTACCTTGTAACATAAGGCAGTCCTCGCTAGCCCCCCATTTCCTTCATGTGTGAACTACCTGAAGGTACAGTTCTGCATTTAGTGCCGTTTCCACTCGCACCAACGGCATGCAAGTTCCAGTCGTTGCGAACTCTCACACTGAGGAGAAGACCGCAGGTATAACCAAAATTACTGTGTTCAATAAGGCGAGGCAATTTAGCTACTTATGACAATACTGCACAGCCTATGAGTAATTAATTAACAAGAAATAGTTACATGACACTGAAAGAGATCCAAGCAGTCCGTTGTAGAAATGGCCGGTGGTTTGAAGCAAATGACTGGCTAAGAGAAGCGGGACTTTTTAGTTCTGCTGTGTTCCTGAAGCAGGAATCAGCTTTGTGTGATTCTCACAATGGCGGTGAAGGTGTCAAAAAGCAATGAGTCTGGTGTGGTACCTTCAGGAGTACGACACACTGTGCCTCATGAGATACAAAGCACAACACTGTTTCCTGCTGCTTCTAGACATCATAAAGAGGCGGATGCTTTAACTGATAACTGGAATTCACAGGCAAAATAATGTAACGGCCAGCGTTTTCACAAGTTATTTTTAAACCACGACTGGTAACTTCACTGTATATCTGCAAGCAATTATTTCACAAAAGTGAATTGTGCGAGAATAAATGAAAAAGTACACTAACTACAATCCAGTGAATAAAACCTATGCAGGCAATATTCTTTCCCATATATAATATAAATAATTGAATCATTTCATTCTGCAGTGAACAGTTCCAGTCTGGCACAACAAATATGCAGCCAATTTAATCCAATTTTTTATAGGAAAATTATAAAACAAAATTTAAATTCCATTATCAGATGAAAAGAAAATGACATAATGAGTTTAAAAAATTCAGAGACACTAAAATCCAGACATAACAGGCAAGAACTATCTGTCATTTTCCAGTTATTGTTCAATGTTCATAGAAACAATCTTAAGAATAATCTGAGTACTCAGACACTATAATGACTGATATCCTTGTAGCCATAAATGCATAATTTGTTTTGTCTTCTGAACAATTCCTCATAATTACGTATCAGCAATATGTGGGATCTTGGCTGGTTCTTTTTCACCAAAATATAGCAAAATTTTTAGAGCAGGTGTTCAAATTGACAAAAAAAAAGAGCTGAATTTCTCTGTGACAAATATATCACTTCTGTATAGACTGAAGTTCTCGGCAACAAAAAGACTAAATTCTCAGCTCTTCGAGGTGCCATCTGATAGCCAAACAAGGCAGACGAAATGCACCGTCTCAGAGCACAGATGCTGAGAAGGTCAGTGTTAACAGATTTCTCAAATCAGACGCCGCTCAGCTTTGAGTTGTTCTGTGATCGCATCTGCCACTAAATGTGAGATCTTCCGATGGCACCCGTCTGAGAATACAGGTCTGTGTTACACTGTAGATTGCAGGTGTGTTCAAGAAATAGGATTAAAATGAAAAACATAAAATTCTGCATTTAATTCTGCTAAATTACATAAAGCCTGGCTCATGTTTTAGCAAAATAATATGCATACTGAGTTTTATGTTAACAGAAATGGAAGTACGGCTATCTTTCAAGTTAGTTTTAATAACCTTTAACCTCATAATTATTAAGTGAAATTCAAATGACAATCAAGTTTTTTTTTCCCCTCCAGATTTGGGAGACGTGTTTATATACTCCCAACAAGTATACAGGTTCTGGTTTCACTCGGGAAACATTTTTATAAGACCAGAGATTCAATGACTTTGTCAGTTTCCATTGCACTGCAGTCACGTTCTCCGTGACAAAAACGGGAACGACTGTCACATTTTAAGCAAGCACAGGTACAGAAGCACATCCTTGTTAGCTACCGTGGTGCTTAACTGCCGAATGAATGCCAAGCACTCAATTTCCTGACCTGGAGAGCTCTTCACTTTGAGTTCTTCATCCTGCATCTCAATCATCACTTTAGCACGGCATCAAATAGAGAAACGAAAAGGAATCGGTGAGTATATATAGGAAATGCATATTTCATATGAGAAAAGAAACTGACGTATATATCTATATACATATACAAGTACATATTTTTGTAAAAACTGCCTACAGTTTGGACACATACGATCAATAAAAAAACAACTCAATAGCAGGAATGGAAATTAAGTACCTAAAATTAAAACGTGTTGCACAAATGCTGGATAAGCAACATGCTGTCCTGTGACATTTCTTTATTTATCATAACAACAGGTGTACCATACATACTGTGTGAGGTGGGGTCTGTTCCTCCACAAAATGATTTTACAAGGACACATCCAAATAAAAGAAATGAAATTTCACACTAAATTCAAAGCAGGGAAATTCACCTATTCAGGGAGAAAGACATTGTTAAACTGATCAGCCGACGAAAAAGGGGAAAACTGTTCATTTTGAAATTCTTGGCTGCCGCCTATTTAATTTCACCTCATTTTTGTTATAGTGCCTTTCACAACGCAGTTGCCCCAAGACACTTGACAGGAGCGTGTCATAATTACAGAGTACATTCATGAAAAGGAAGGAAAGGGGAAAGGATTTCAGGTCATAAAACAAAATTAGTGGTTGAATTCTGGGAAGTCTCACAAGCCTGTATGATGGGATTTAGTCAAAGGTTAAAGCTGCCAAGGCTTTGTGGAAGACCCCCAACCACGCACACGTGCGTCCATTCACACTCACATAGACGCACACTCACACACACTCGCTTCTGAGGTCCAGCTTCCGCACCTTCTGAGTTCTGACGGGACGCGCTCCCCTTGAGCCGGAAGGCCTGGCGGGCCCGGTTTCGGTCTGTGAAGCTCCAGCTCTTGGGCACTTTTTCGGGACTGTCTTCGATGCTATTGTCGGCACTGGGTGACCGATGCATGCCCGGCCCCTGGGGGGAGCCCTTGCTTTTGGCCCCCGAACTTCGGGGACTGGAGAAGACCCTCTCCTTAAGGCTCACCTTCTGGCTGTAGGGGCGGAGGCAACGAGAAAAGTGGAACCGTGGACTTGACCATCCGAGAAAACAGACTGCCTGCCTAGCATTAGAGAATGATAAAGAGGAGCTGAAGGCCCTGCAAGACAGGAACCCAACATTCATCATTGCCCCAGAAAGCAATATGTTTGCTGGTCAGTTTTCATTTGCTTGGTATTGTAATTGTAATTAAAATTACGAATAGCTTAATATTTGCCTTAAATTACGACTAAGGGATTTTGCAATTTTACTTATTCCAAGGGATAGGATATTTAAGTACTCTTTCCATAACAAAGCATGTAACATCACTACTGGTATGAGAACAATTATCTGCCTTACCTCAGCGGTAAACTCAATCGGCACACTGTGTACTACACAGCAAACTCACAGGTCCATTTTGACACGCAACACATAGAACATTTAACGACTCGGGAGAAACTAACAAAAAGGCGACAAGCATGGGTCAAAAAAATCAAGCCATATTATCCAAACAAACAAACAAACAAACAAGCAAACAAACAAGCAAGCAAACCCCGGCAAATATCATGTACCCAAGGAGGGCATCACGTCATGCACGTGCCATCAGCAAGAAAAGCTCCAAGGAGCATCCTAAGCTGCCAACAGACTCAGAAACGCACAGTAATTTACGGTGCAAACCGTGGCAGTTCAGCCAAAAGCGGCTCTTTCCGAGAGTCCAGAATCTGCTCTCATTCAAGAGCGCTGGTTTAACAGCAGTGGCAGCGGCTCAGCAGCTCAGCAGATGGAAGAACTGGACTGGAAAGCATTAGCATTGGCGGAAAACTTGCCGTAATTGTCAAAATGCGTCAAAAGCTCAGCTGAAATAGACATGATACCAAAAAGAAGCGAGAAGCAATACAACTAAAATATGCCACAAATATGTCAATGATATCGGCAAGACGTACAGATGAAAAAGAAAAACTACGAATCACAAAGATTAGACACATATAAACAAAAATGCAATTCATCATAATCATCCCTATTGCTGTTGTTCTGTTATTGCTTATGACACTGTCCGTCATATAATAGTTATAGTATTAATAATAATTGTAGGCCTACGTGTTTCTGCAGTAGTAATAGTGGTAACATTCTTTCATCAGCCTTATCCTACAGCTTGACCTGCAGGGTGAGGCGGCAAATGAATTGAAAATCGGAAAAGCCACTGGGCATAGGATCAAAATTTCATCAATCACCTGCCATCATTTTACAATTAAACAATAGCTATTAACTATTTCCTTGCCAGCAACCGAATTCAAAGCTCGTTGAATCATCAGAAGTATTAAGTTCACCGAATGAAATTTGCAGGACACATCCAGCAAGTGAAGCCTGTTTCAAAGAAAACTGATCACCCAGTTTCACATCGACTATTCCTTTAGACTCCGATCTGGAATCGCACGTACACGGTCTCCCCTGCTGTCGATCATATTTATCTGGAGTGTACAATTTTGACTGAGCAGTTATGGTTAGAAAATTTAAGCCATTTCACGCTGTTTCTGCACTTGATTAATTTGCAGCAGGACGACCAGCTGGAAAGGTGTCGTTTCTAACACATTCTGCAGAAACCTCTGACTGAAGATGTGATAAAATTATGAGCTGGAGCTCATGTTGCCATGAGAGACAATAATAAAAATTTTAAGTGACGAAGACACTAAGATACAGTGGGAAGGAGGTATGAGTTTATCGTCAAGGCGCTCTGGACCCGGGGAGTCTGTCGGAGATTTCATTAACTTTTCAGCGAATGAAAATCATGCTATCGTCTTCTGGGTCAGCATGCGGGACATGGCTGGGGACGTATGTGGGTAACCCATGGATGTTTCTCAGCACGCGTTCCTGCCCTGCCCCTTCAGACTGGCTCTGTCACCCCGTGCATCGGCAGTCTGCGCATGCGGGAGCACGAGCACGGCCACGGCGCAGCGCAGCATGCCTGCAGTCGCTTATCCGTTCGCCACCGCCGTGCGACGTCCCTAACGACGGTGTGAAGAGAGTGTATTTTCAAATGCATGTTGGGTTTCTGTTCCTTGTTTCGCATGGGCATACTGCAGGCTCAGTGCGATATATTAAATATCTATATTTCGGAATTTCTCCAACACAAAGCAGAAGAGATGACAATTAGCTGAGAAAAAAAAAAAATCACGTTACATCACTATTCTATAATAAGTACATTGTTTAAAAATGCGCCTAATTAAATTAAATGTGTGAGAATGACAAAAAAAAAATGGACTGGGACCTGTTATGTAATATGTAGTCGTAAGCTTTTCTACCTTACATAGATAAGAAAAATACCATATTTGCATGGCCTGGAATTGTGGAGACAAGTGAGGACATTAAAAGCAATGACCATGAGATAGTGAAGATTAATAAGCATTTGGGATCGCACCTGGCTGAATCGTGCACCTCCACTAAGTAGGTAAATCGTTCAAAGAAAGAGGACAAGGGAGAAAGAAGGGGGTCGGGGGCAGACGCGGATGCCGTGCAGATGTTAATATTTATGCACCACAAAATTCCTGTAGTACCTATTTTTTCCTGGGCAGCAGCCACAAAGTTTCTCTGTGCATGAACTCTCATGACTAGAAATAAGGAAGAACAGGCATTAGTCGGGGAGACTGGCTGAAAGAGCACAACGTTGGTGCAGGAAAGGGACCAGTGGGTTTTTTGTATAGAGCCGCCTTCCTTAGTGAAAGTCATTACAAGGAACACAAACTGAACATGCCAGTGTGTGTCAGACTGCCATGATCAGGTCATGACATGGTCAAGCGGATGTGATGGAGACCTGGACTGCACAATTCGTGACGGGCCTCTACCACTCTGGCAACTGACATCTGAAACATAAACACTCTTTTATTAACGTTGCTGCTTCTGTTTGCTCCCAGAATGCCTTGCAGCAAATACCCTAGCCTTGAGAGGTATGTGGCAGTGACCCCTGCTGGTCTCTCCACTGGCTGGCCTCCACACCGCCCCTCCCCCCCACCTGTCTGACCACAGCACTCTGCAGCCTTTGGCAGTTAGGTAAGCAGCTCCGGAGACAAGGCAACATGACCGAGCCTGGAGCTCTGCATCGATCACTTCTGCATTGCGAATGTGATCTCACTAGATTTATTTTGCAGAGCATGGGAGAGAGACACATCAGTTTCTGGGGGCCCGGAGTGAGTGGGAAAATAACACAACTATACCCCCTCCCCCCAAAAAAAAATAAATAAATAAAATAAAACAACAGGACGTGTTGCTCACTGGATTTTGGAACCGTTCAGAATGTTATGGAACGAACGGCATGGCTCGGATAAAGACCCCACCACAGGCTCTGCAATATAAGTCTGCTTTAAAAGCATCGAAATGTCGATACATGACAAACATTTCGTGGGCCATTATAAGTTCAGCAGTACTTTAGGCATTGTAGCTATGTGCTGTATATACAGTTTACTGTAAACGTCTAGATCAGGATGGTTTGGAATGACTCGGTCCTGATGCTATTATAATTGCTATATACACAGCATCTAGCTAGTTTGAACAAAAAAAAATTAGGTTTATTTAGACAGCAAATCAGTGCTGCTATGTAGAAGATCGCTAAGGCTGAGAAAGCCAAACGCTTTTATAGGGTTTTGGAGTTTACTTGTGGAACACTTTTGCCCAGAACTGTACCCATTTACTAAGCTGGGAACTTTATTGGAGTAAGTCAAAGAACCCTACTCATGGATTACACAGGAAGGCCTGTGGTCTCGAACCTGCATCCTTCAGGTTCCAAGACCTGGTCTTTAAACACTATTGTGTACGGCTGATGACAACAATGTAATTACCACAGTGGCAACACCATTTATGGAGAACCACTGCAGTTAAACTTAAATGTAACCGAAACCATGTGGAAGCAGAGGAGAGAGGGAATTGTTACACTTTTCACCGACCTGGGTGAGGGTTCAGGTGGGGCCTCCTTTCTATAAATGGCATTAAGAAAAAAAAGTACAAGACACAGATTTCACTGCTCGCTGAGAATGTCAGAAATTCGACTACACAGTTCTTAACTGGGCTGTGTGAAAACAGCCGAGCCAAAAGAAGCAGGAGGATACATAAAGTACAATATTTATCCTCTAAATAATGACAGGTACAGTTTTGTCTTCAGTCAGCTTACAGCTTAATTGTATGCATGTTACGCAAAAAGCAGGTCTGACCTGAAGGAAAGCCCAGATTTACTCTTCAGATTGCGCAGCAGGTCAAGTTGATTCAAAGGAGGGATGAGTCTGAAAACAGATGCACACACGGCTTATACATCACAATTGCAGTTGGATCCTTTATGTATAGCTCTATAAAGCCACCTTGTTTCGACAAGTCGACAAGACGAACCATTCATTCAATAATGAGAAAAGACAGCAGATGGCAGACTCTTACAAGGAGTTAGCGCTCAATCTCAGGCAGGGATGAAATGAAGATGGGTCTACAAACCACGGGTGTCTTCCTGCTGTGGGTCAGATTAGCCAACACGTGAATTCCAGTTATCAAGTGTCAGAGCTTCCAGGGTATTCGGAGAGTGGGAGACCTCTGCACAGACTCGTCTACCTTTCATTTTCTACACTTTTCGTGTCAACACCTTACGATAAATCAAATAAACATCATTCAAAAACTGTGATTAGATGTGTGCATTATAGAGTAGGGGCACAGGTTCAGCCTTGTTTAAAATGTTCACATGGTTTTAATTTTACTACTGGGAACTGGAACGAGACTTGTGTCATTATGGCTTATGTCAGAAGATATCTATCGATAAAAACGAGCAAACTCGGCAGGCTGTGAGACTTTTATGGTAAGACTGGGATAGCATATGAATGTCGCAGGGTGGGCTAAACTCACATCCCCAAAACCTTCATTCATGTGCAGCCACTTTACTTGTGACATGAATGTCTGATTTTCAACCAAACAACATTCTGACATCCGCCATGTTGCTCATCTTTGGCTAAAGCTGAATGAGCAGACGTGTATCCATTTCTCGAGAACCCTAAATGACACCAGCTTCCCATCCATGTCATGTGGCTCTCACTCTTTCTCACACTGATTTTGCAAATTTTGACCACAGCCACGCAGTAGTGCTAAGCTGATGTCATCAGCACCCAGGAGTATACAGAAACCAGCCCAGGTCAGTCCAACCCCAATCAAAGTAAGAAAGCATCTGTGTAGTCATTTAGCTTGACATGCTCGCATCCATTAGTCACGAAGTAGCTTCTGTGCTTTGTTCTTCGTGCAGATTTTTGTGTGACAGTACGAGTGACACCCTGTCAAATTCCCTTCAAAGCTGGCATGAAGAATCACACTGTATACAACATTAAAATATGCAGTTACAAATGACACATCCATATTTATAGTTCATGAGCCAATTGAGACAGTTTTTTCCAAAGCACTTAATGTAACAATGATTTCAAATCAGCTTGAAATCAAATGTGCACTTCAACACATCAAGCATCTTTACAGTGATGTTCAAATATTCCCTCTCTCTTTATAAGTTTAAAACTGGACATGCAGATATCGAGAAATGTTATAGTGATGCACCTGTATTGAACTGAACGGAGAATGTAAACTATCTGTTAAACGTCCATCGGAGTTTCATTTTTTAAAACGTCTGTCAAAATGTTAGGGCTTTTAGGGCTCCAACTCAAACTCATCTGTCTAATTCAACTCTTTGTGAAGAGCCCAGAGTCTGTTAGCTTGGCGTGAGGTACCTGGGTTGTGATTTCCTTTGGACTTAACTAATTAAAGTCTTATACACCTTCAAGTCACTTTGGAGGAATGACATTAGACCAACAATGAGTGTTTCGGTATAGCTAGCAGAGCTGGTTATTTGTGAAACCAATAACAAACACAAGATGTGTTGGATGGACCATGACCCCCTCAAACCAAAAACATTCCAGGACTTGCTATTAGAATATACACATGCTTGCCATAGAACCAAGTCTGTTTCACATCTTATAACGACTTCTTGATTCTCATGACCAAATTATCTTTTGTAAAATATATAAATGGTCTGCGAGACCAGCTCCCAATGAAGTCTGCAAGGGGGCTGAATCATTGCAGAGCTAAGGTTAAGAAATGCTTCTGAAGGGGGCGTTTTATTTCTTTAACGCATTGTCACCTCATTATGGTTCAGAGAGATCTTTAGTTTCCTTGGCATTGTCACCTCATTATTGTTCAAAGAGATCTTTAGTTTCCTTGGCATTGTCACCTCATTATGGTTCAGAGAGATCTTTAGTTTCCTCGGCATTGTCACCTCATTATGGTTCAGAGAGATCTTTAGTTTCCTGAGCATTGTCACCCCATTATGGTTCAGAGAGATCTTTAGTTTCCTCGGCATTGTCACCTCATTATGGTTCAGAGAGATCTTTAGTTTCCTGAGCATTGTCACCCCATTATGGTTCAGAGAGATCTTTAGTTTCCTCGGCATTGTCACCTCATTATGGTTCAGAGAGATCTTTAGTTTCCTCGGCATTGTCACCTCATTATGGTTCAGAGAGATCTTTAGTTTCCTGAGCATTGTCACCTCATTATGGTTCAGAGAGGTCTTTAATTTCCTCAGCATTGTCACCTTATTATGGTTCAGAGAGATCTTTAGTTTCCTTGGCATTGTCACCTCATTATGGTTCAGAGAGATCTTTAGTTTCCTCAGCATTGCTTCGTTTCTAGTTGTGTTTGTTGCTGTAATCTGAAACAGGGGTCAGGTTGCAGTGTGGAACAGGGAGAACATAATACACACAACAGAATGTTTGGATGGATTTAGAATTTAGGGCAACATTTTAAGGAGAATATAATGCAGAAAACTGAATTTTTGGATAGACCTAGAATTTAGAGCAACATCCCAAACACATGAATCTATGCAGAAACTATTTTGATCTATTAATAATATTGAACAGAACAGGGTGGATTTTTCAATATTTGACATGAAGGTCACATGATTTATATCTTCCTAAGATTACATTTTTGTTCTGTCCCTTTTAAATCTTATTCAACGTCCTCATGGTCTAAGGAACTTGAAGGAACCATTAATCATACGTCCAGAAAATAGCTTCCTCCCTCATTTATAATGAATAGAAAGAGAGTAACTCTACCTGGTCCCCATCAGTGCAAGAGATGCAGAAAAGCGAAAAATGACCCCTCAGTCTGATCATATGAACACACACTGGTCATTATTCCTGTTCTCCAGCAACAGAACTGGCAACCTGATTGCAGCCCAAGAGTATTTCTGTCACTCAAATACAGAACGGGACCAACTTTCACACCAAGCATGATGGGTATATCTGTACAACCTAATGGCGAGGCATACCTGTACATTGGGATGGCGACAGTCTGCTCGTAGTAGTTCCAAGTGGACAGCAGGTCTGTCCGAGTCAGGTTGGTAGAGTAGAAACGCCAAGCAGACTGGTTTTAGAGAGTAAAAGAAACCTTGAATCAGAGAGGACATCCTCCACAATCAGCAGTGATTACCGAGCAATGGCCAAGCAAGCCTAGCGTCCTCTCAGAAGAGGAATGTCAGGGCCTGACAACCACGCTTCAGAGAGCACGCTGAAATGACATGAAGAGCTAACGCCGTTGGCAATGGATCACGGCAAACAGCAAACATTTAATAAAAATCCACATCTGTAAAAACGGGTTCATTTGTAGCTCTTGTAAGCAAATATACAAATGAAAACTTATTGCCGCAGTTTAATTTAAAACTAACCCAGATATTTTGCTGGTTATAATTTTAACTCCATTTGCACAAATGGATGCTTTCACAAGGAGCAACATAACCAGCTGGCACAAAGGTACAAGTGCAGTGATCTTCTGGAGATCCAAACTCTAGCTTACCAGAACATGGCTTTAACCTCCATGCCACATGCCGGCCTGGTTTTTCACCTGGCCAGCACTAAAGGGTGGGGAGGGGGGGTGCATTCCAGATCATGTTCTTTATTGGTATATTTCATAATGAGTGAATGTATCACTTTAAAATTCAAAGATGCATTGTTTCGTGATTTTGTAAAGTCAACTAAAGTTGATGCTGCGGCCTCAACAAACACACACTGACACACACACAAACTCCCAGCAGCACTCTTATTGTGATGAGGATGGATCAAACTATGGCTTGAACCATGACACTTCGTCACGTCTGGTTTTGAAAGCTTTTCTGAAGCGAACGTTTGGATTGGTGCTCTCAATTCAAACTGATATCATTCCTGGCCGTGGTTTTCAGAAGCACAAATCCAATCAGGCCCATTTAGAAACTACATTGATGTGGGCAGAAAGGTGGCAGGAAAAAGCAGGTGCTGCCACTATCCCTGGGACAGACACAGAACTGTTACTGCATTAAAAGTGTACGGGGCGTGATGCAGTTTTTTGCCTGTAAATGAACTGCCACTTTAAGAAACCAAGAAGAGCCTGCCAAAATGACAACACGTTTGGCTGCTATTTTCATTAACCTTTCCAAGGACTTCAAATTGAGATGAGTGAAATACATTTCCCATAATGCACCACACACAACAAAAGATATGCAAAATTAAGCCCATAGAAAGCCTAGTGATACATTGAAAGTGAAACCTAAGTACGACCATGGAGACACACCAGGTTTTTGTATACAAAGTGACTGAACTTCAGACTCATTCAGATTCATTTACAGTTATCTGACAGTGGTCACTGTTCTGGTTGCAGCATACATTGGTGCTACACTATATGGACAAGAGTATGTGGACACCTGCCTGTCCGATATCTCATCCCAAAACCAAGGGTGTAAATAAGAAGTTGGTCCTCCTTCGCCTCCACTCTTTGGGAAAGGCTTTACACTAGATGTTTGAATATCATTGGTGGGATTGGCTGCCATTCAGTCATAACAGCATCAGTGAGGTTGAGTATTGATGTCGGATCATCGAGTCTCTTTCTGTTTGTGTGGCCTATGACATCACAACTGAACTCTTGATGTTTATAGAAGTTTCCACATCACAGTCACTTCAC
>JAACJT020000086.1:4295724-4335529 GCA_009936485.2 Gymnarchus niloticus | reverse complement strand
TAAAGGTTTGACGTTTTCATTGATCTTTACTTGCGCCTCTGTGTGAGTCCTTCCACGAACCCGGGTTCGGGGAAAACACAACACTAGTCTCTTCGGTATGACCGATTCTGCCACCAGTGTTTGTTGCTGGAGATTGCATGGTTGTGTGTTTAATTATACACCTGTCTCAGCAATGAGTATGGATTAATTACCTAAGTACAAAAGTATGTGAACCCCCCCATTAAGTGGTGTCCCAATACCTTTATCCATATAGTGTATGATGGGGCATCATCAGTGGATGGAGCGCAGTCACTAGTACAGGAACAACTTGGCAGGCACATTCCCGTACATCCACTCTTATAATCATGAAAGCAGACCCACACACTAAAACCTTTTTACAGCTCTCCGACTCTTTTCATTCATTCCTTACATTACGGCCCAGCGTTAAAACTCCCCACCTCTTGAGATCCAGTGGACTAGCCATTATGCTGTGAATAAGTGTTTAGTGGAGATGTTTTGTCTGGTGTGTCTGAGGATTGCTCCATAGAGGTGGATCTATTATATACACAGACTAGGTGAGAACACTATTTTTTTTGAAAGAGGTAAATTCCTTTGAAAAGTTCTTCGCAGTTCGCTTTTGCCCATTCATTATATATGCGCAGGGCAGGGGAGGTAATCAGTGCATCTCTGAATGCCTGAAAAGGTTTGCAAAGCGATGGGTCATCTGGCTGTTACATCGTGCTCCTGGAAAGTGAAAGAGGATCGTTAACAAGCAGTTGATGGACAGCCTAAAGCTTTTTAAAGTGGAACACAGTCCTGCAGCTTTGGTTCATCTCAGATACCAAGTCGTTCTTCAGGGAGGTCACTTCTCGTAACTCCAGACAAGGTCACTGCTGAAATGGATAACAGATAATGCTTCAATAGTCTTCCTCCTTACTTAAGCTCATTTCTTGATTTGAGTCTCTTAGACCCCCCTGCAGTAAATTATGGGCACAGAAATGTTATGAATTTAAATTCTTAAGAATTTAAGAATGGTAATGGAGAGATTGTTGACTGAATCATCAACACACAACCACTTTCAGAGCTATAAGGAGGGATTCTCAGTGCTGCATTCTTCACCTTAGCATCATGTAGAAGTTCCTTCTTTGCACTGTCACAGGTTCTCACCCACTTCCATCGAACGCTGTCGCATGAAAGAAAAAACCAAATCTGCTGATTTCGGCCCATGAAAAGTCAATAAGAAACAGACATAATAAGGATGAATTTGTGAGGACTCTCCCCAAAAGGAACAGAAAATTGTGAAATCCTCCTGTAATTCTTTATGAATTTGTCCATCTTCGTTTCTTGTCTTTTGGTTAGAGCCATGATTTGCAAAAAAAAAGAGATTTCGGAGATCTGAATGCTTCAGAACATCTGTTGCCCAGTATTCCGTGCACGTGGATGCATTTCATGTATTACCCCATGGGGAACATTCAATTGTCTTACAGCTCAGGCATGATTTCTTGATGCCTTCATCAAGGTGACTTGAGAAGGCCAATCTGTTGTTTTCTTTATTGTCTTCTTTTCATTCTTAATTTTAGGCCTACTACTAGTGATCAAACAATCAGCATTGACTGGTTAGTTTGGGATACTCCCACCCATGACAGATTTTGAAGCCTCATTTATCACCATCGTTGACTGGTTAGTTCAGGATACTCCCACCCACCATGGGTTTTGAAGCCTCATGTAGCAGCAGCATTGATTGATTAGTATGGGATATTCCCATTCACCATGGATTTTGAAGCATCATTTGTCCCATCACTACCTTTTACAGGTACACAAAACTTGACAGAAAACTACATTCTCTATGAAACATGTTCACTGTAGACTGCTACTTTTCTTAAAATCATACTTCTGAAGCCTTCAAGATAGAATTATGTTAGATGTTACAGTAATATCTTGTAATGTATCTTTTATGCCTTTACTTTCCATTCTTAATCATTCTCTTCAACAGTCTATTCTGCCATTCGCATTTTAGCTACGTAACCTTGGAGTGAAATTTTTAGGCTACATGTACAGTCAAATTTAGATCATGACTCCTTCAGACTTGTCAGACACTGTCGGTTCTCAGATCGTCTCTGCGACCAATGGGTACATATTTTTTTCCTGATGTCTGAGAAAAAAATAGAATCATTTTAATCTAAAAGTGCTAGTTGGTGTATAGTTGGTCTAGGGCTGATCTTTCATAAGCGTGCCAACTAAAGACATACCCACCTATTACGAACTACTGTCTTCCCAGTCAGAGCAGCATAGAACCGTGGCTGGTGTTTCAGAAGGTCTTTGAGAGCAGAGGGACGGCCGGATTTCATGAGTTTATTGGCCACTTCCCAGGCATACTGGCTGCCAGCTCCCAAAGATTTGCCTCCATTCCAGCTTGAGCTCCACTGCAGCTCAGTGTAGAGCGAGGTGTGACTAATGACAGACAGCTACTGACTGTGAGACCGCGTCTGGGACATTGCTGCCACCATTACCACTTCACGGCGAACGGTGGGAGATGCGGCCAAGCATGAAACACAATCGCACACGTCTAAATTAAACTAAACAACCTCTAAATTAATTATATCCGAAGCCCTTGACAGGCTGAAGCTCAAAAATCATTAATGAAAACTGTTTATTTATTTTTTTTCCCAAGTAAACAGCCTCTGTGTCGTTCATCAGTTGCTGAGTCTGAATGAGATGTGCTGTGACCTCTTTATTCTGCCAAGGAGCTAAAAGCACAAAGATGAGCCTGCTGGAAATGAAAACCAATAACCCTCGAGTGAGCTCTGCCGGGTGTGTTGCTTTGATACTCTTGCTTATATGACCGTAACAGAATTTGCCTGCTTAATGACTGGTTTGGGCTTGAGTGTCCTATGGAATATGCATTACAACAGCTGGTGGGTAAAGATGAGAGAGCAGGGGATAGATATGGAGAAAGTCTTCCTACAAGAGAGAAAAACCAGTGAGCTGCATGAAACGGATACTGTCTTGTGGTCCATTTCGGTGTGGATTTCATTTGTGGGTGTAGGCACTCTGATTGCCCTTTTTAAAGGGGCAGTGCCAAATTAAACTCCCTTCACCGAAAAGTGTAATGACTTTGACTAGTATGCCTCGTTAAATCGAGCCGGCATCTCTCCGACATTCAGTCGTCCCTCAGATGGCTGCGGTTTTTCAGCCTATGTCATTTTTAATTTTTATGTCTGGCAGGTCATATGTTAATGTGTCTTTTCATGCAGGAGTATGAGAAGAAGTCATAGGTTAGAACAGGCAAATGGTCAAACCCACAGGTCGATCCATACAACAATCCAAATCCAAATCGCAATCAAAAGTCGTAGTCCTATAGATAATACAAAATTCCAAAAGGCCAGAAGATCAAACACAGAAATGGTAGCAAATCCAGAAAACATTAAACTAGAATTGAGACGTTGGCAGAGAATACCAAGCGTCCAATACAGAAAAACACTAGGAGCAGCAAGGTTCGAAAACGCAATACCTTGCAATGCAGTGACCGCAAAGCAAAGCTTAAATCGAGTCCCACAAAAGCGTATTCAGGAGAGGCAGAGTGGGAGCAGGTTGGGCATGACTGGTGCCCATCAGGTTGACCAGTCATACAGTACAAAGTGTCGTACCTGGATAAGGCCGGCTGCAGGGTTACGTCGCTTTTCGAAATGTTTTTGTCTGTGTTGCTCCTGAACTTTCAGAGCAAAGCCAGAGCCCAGTATACCCTTTGAAGAAAAGGAGAGCTTGTCACGAACTTTTTTCATCCATCATGCAAATACATCATCCAATCAACAGTTAGCATATAACAACAAAGACATCTAGGATGTATGTATAGAAATCAAAATATTAGTGTGATTATCCTTCCATAATACATTTACCATTTCCTAGTGTATACTCTCAGCCTGAAGTGCATAAATGATGTGGATGGATGGATGAATGGTTCAAACTCATCTTTTGAATATCCCCTTAACTTACAGCTGGCAGAGCAAAGAAAGACACTCCAATCAAGGTAAAGGTGGCAGCAAGCAGACGTCCATTCCATGTGACAGGGTACTTATCGCCATAGCCGACAGTAGTTAGAGTAATCTACAGCAGGAAGAAAAACATTTCTTAAAGGCCCAGCGAGTCATCAAACTGTAATAGTTCGTACGTCTTCTTCAGAACGCACTGCGCTCAGTCTCCGGAGTAGCATGTACGGCGTGTTTTCCGATAAAGTAAGACGGACAGCATTTCTCCGATACTGGCTACTGTCATCGCCATGTGTAGCTGCTCTATATGCAGACTTACAAGCCCCCACCACAGGGCGTCCGCGTAAGTCTCAAACTCCTTGTTTTCGTCTTTCTCGGCCAAGTAAACCAGGAAGGAAGCCAGGATCAGGCAGAGGAAGCCAATGTACCATGCAGTGATCAGCTCCTGTGGAGATAAGGAAGCCTTTTATCAACAAACAACAAATAGGTGGCAGACAGTACATCAGACACACAACCCTTGCAACCTGCAACAGCACCAGTGCTAAATTTGAACACATTTCATCACACAAGTAACAGAAATAACAATTCCAAAATGATACCATGGAATTTTTATGCCGTGCCAGTTTTTTTGATGTTTTAATAATATTTGTAATTATCATTCTCCTACAAAGGAGCACAAAGATGTTTCCATGCGACCATTAGAAAGGAAAAAAGAAAAAATGTTCTGCAAATTCACATTTTGAAGGCGTGAAAAACACGGTAAATCTCCGCAAACAACAACTTGCTGACAAGTAAGGGCGTGCTGTTCGCTGCACGGTTAAGAACCGCTGTTCCTCTAAGACAAGAATAGTACAGAAAGGAATCATCTACTTTTACGTGGATCTGCACAGCTGGAGGAAAGACCAGTTCAGATTTCTACTGACATTACTGACCCTGCCTGACAACCCAGTCAATCATTCCTCCGTGAAAGTAATATCATAGAATTTGAGCACTACACCGTTTATCTGACAAGAGCCTTGGCCAGCTCAGCAAATATGTACAGTACTTCCTCTCCGTGAAAAGTACAGAATTTGGGATATTCAGTTCCTCTGGGTTTCATGTGTCACTACCAGATATCACTTCTAGCTGTGGCGGCCACCTGGTCTTGCGTCATTTGCACAATTCCAACGCTGGCTGACGATCTCTCCGGCATAATATTAATGATGGTGGCGTTGGCCTCCTTTCTTTATTCAGAGCCCCGAGAGCTCCAAAGCCTATTTCTACAGCTCTTAAAAATGTCGTAGTATTAAGAATAACCAGTCATGCAATCCATCCGTCATACTAAACCACTTTACAGCCCCACGTGACGCAGTTCTGCATTGTGCGCTGGGGTGGAAACAGTGGCCTGCCAGTGATGTTACGGCTGACACTTCGCACATTACTGGCAGCATCTAAACTAACTAAATTAAATTATCTAATTAAATATTAGACAAAGCCATTTGAAAGAAACGTAATGTATCTACACAACATTAATCATTATGTCATCTTAACCGAAGACTTTCAGTAACACTAAAACATTCTTAATTGCTCTTCCTTTCCTTTCATTTACTGGGGTGATGCATGAACTCCGTAAATAGAACAAGGTGAAGATTTAGGACAGCATACTGTGATGATGTAGGATAAAGAGACAAAAAGGAACTACATACACTGAGGATATAAGATGTAGTGTGGATACTAAAATTTTCCTGTGGACGTAGGGAGTAGTGAGTATATACAGCGAGACATGATGCTTGTAGGAGTTAGCAAAAAATTACATATGCTGGCCTGCGGTTTCTCAGGATACATTCAATCTGATATACACCAGATATAACAGCATTAAGAAGGACATTATGTATATTATAGAAGAACATGCCTCCGATTTAAGAGCAGTTCAGTGGGGCATTTTTACCACTCTGGCGTATATCTGAAATGAGGTGCTTCCTACAGCTGAGTGCCAGTGTATGCATTATGACTGACAGACACCTGAAGACACATCAATGATCCCTCAGCAGATCGAAATGAGAGCTGCACTCTGATCATAAGCCTAAAAGGGCGATAAAACCTCAAGGGTTCCGGAAAACTGATATTCAGATTTTTTTTTTTTTTTTTTTGACGTCATAAGGGGTGAAATAAAGGGAGTGAGAGTGCTCTGAAGAAGAAAGCAAAGCAGCTGGAGGATAAACTCAGGTTCATTAAAATGCAATACTTTGGTGGGGGAAGCCGTGTTATTGAAATGAGTCCTTAGGCTGCTTTTATAATAAGCTAATAAGCGTGACTATTACGCGCATTCTCCGGTGAACACATAAACACCGCTAGATTCAGGTTGTTATTTGGCTGGAAACGTAACGCCAAGCAACTGAACATCGAGCCGCACTTCAGAGCCGTCGACTGTCACGGCGCTGATGACAGCCCTCTCCTGAACTCCGATCAAACTCTTCCTACTGGAACGCCCGGGGTGAAGCGGATGCATGAACCGCGTCCGCATGTTTCGTTCAGTCTTCCCAAGTCAGCCCGTGTCATTCGGTTACCTCGGCGTCCCAGCATGCTGCAGGAATGCCAAGGCTCCCCAAAGTCCGTGGTTTAATGAGTCGCGGTTACATCACCGGCCGAAATTTGCCCAGCTGCTTTGTTTCCCCCCTGACGCATTGCTGAGAATGTTGCATTACAGTCTCCACTTTTAGTTTGTGTTTTTATATTTTGCAGTCATCGTCGTAGCTCTCCAGGACATAATAACAAATAGTCACGTCTTCTCATAACGTGATTCCTATTAATCAGCGTCCGAGCAGGTTCATTTAATCAAAGAGCCAGTTCTGTAATACCAAAGGTCCATAACTGAGATATATTGACAGGTTCGCAGCACTGGACTGGCATAAGCTTCAGTGGAAGATTTTTAGCTGGACACACAGCTTCACCATCCTCAGCTTGTGTGATACCACCCAAAAGTGCTGCATTTGGGTATAAAAAAGAAAACGCAGACGGCGCAGCCCTGGAAAGTGCAACCACGGTGGCTCACCGCGCATCACAAACGCAGCGCTGCAGCTGTGAGCCGGCTACCGGGCCCCAGTACGGCAAATTGGGCCTCTCTTCGTTACACAGCATCACATGTGAGACAGCCGCCGGGAAAATGGGGCGTGAACGTACCGCAGATGGTACATTAGATGGAGCCATTGTGGTTAGAGTCACAGACTCAGGTTCAAGCTGTGCTGTTTTACCTTTGAGCAAATCACTTAAAGTGCAGCGTCCCAATAAAACAGCAATGGCAATACAACTTGTCAAAATGACAAAAGCATCAGCAAACAATAAAATCAGCACGGAGACTGAGGGACGGAATACAAATGTTAGTGCAGTAATTATACAGGGTAGACTTGGACACAGTCTGGTGTCTGAAGTCATAGTTTTTCACTGCCTGGCCCTCCCCAACATACGAGACTCCAACACCTCTCTAGTGAGACGTCACCTTGCTGTGAGCGTAGATGACTGATCCCAGCAGCTTCCAGGTGCCGCCCCGCCGGTCCATCCGGATCATCCGTAAAATCTGCAGAAACCTCAGACTGCGGATGGCTGAGGTAGCAAAGACGTTCCCCTGGGTTCCGGCCGCCAGCACTGAGATGGAGGCGATCAGCACCATGACATCTACGGGGACAGTGGTTGCTTTAATGTTCTGATGCTCTAGAAGAATACTATTAAAAAAGTTTAGGTTAGCAACGATAACCTCCATAACTCATATTAGACAAATTTATGTTTTATTATAGCCATCCATCTATGTATCTACTGTATATAAACATTTGTCCAGTGCAGAGATGTGGCCTGGATGGAGAAGCACAGGTAGTAAGACAGAGAACACCATGGACACACACACACACACACACACACACACACACAATTTAGAGACACCGATCCACCTAAATTGCACGTCTTTGTACTGTAAAAGAAGGAAACCCACACAAGTATGGGAGAAAGTGCAAACGTTAGCCACACAGAGCTACCTACACCCTGGAGATGTGCAGTCTTGTGTAATTATGTCACCTTGTAAACAAAACGGAAAATGAACTGAGGCTCTGCTGTCCTAAAACGACAGCTCGCTGACCCAAAATGAAACGTACTGCTCGCTACTTCCACTCTGAACAGGACGATCCCACAGTTCACCCAGCGGACCGCGGACCCAGGCTCCCTCACCGATGATGCAGAAGGGCTTGCGGGCGAATTTGAGCCGCCCCCTCCATCCTCGGTAGCGGCAGCAGCAGCCAGCTGACCATATTCTCACGATGAATTCCAGGCCAAAAACCACGATGGTCACGAGCTCCTGCAAATGGTGAGGAGATAGACGGCTCATCGCTCAAGGTGCTTCATGCATCGTCATCTGCATGACAAAGCGAACTCATCAAAGCCACAGAAACCGTTATTGATCACTCTGGCACTTTAACTTTAAATAATGGTCATGTATTCAGTATTACCGTTTTTCATGCTTGCTCATGTTAATACGCAAGAATAATCTTGTGTCAGTGACAGAATTCACAGGTGAAAGTTTTATCTATAAAGTTCTGTCTCCTAATATGATTTCAGCTTCAGAAAGATGAGTTCTTGCTGAAGATAACAATGCATATACGTACCAAAATGTACAAGGCATCTTCAGAGCTTTTCTCATATTCCTTTATTGTTGAGAACACAGAGAGAACCAGACAGGAAAATACCAGGAGGAAACTGGAAGAGGTGAAAAACAGAATATTCATTTATTATCATGTGTTCAGAAAAAATATAATACTCAAATTTGAATCTCCATTAGTTCTTAGATCTGAAAAATTACACTTACTTTAGTATGATTACATTTATTAGACCTTGTGGCAAAAGCTAATTATAAGTCTAAAATCAGTCTCCTCTCCAAAGACTCCATTGACTGTATTGCTATAATGTAAGAGGGGAAAGGCCTGGACTACAACTCCCATAGGAGTAAGAGTCATGTGATCCGGGTTGCTTCATATTGATTGGTTCAGCTTTCCATTGTTCTCTACAAAGTGAACACTGCTGTGTGTACCTGTTCCATTTTAAGCCCAGTAACTCAGAGGCTTTGGAAGAGACTGATTTCCATATTTGTTATGTCAGTCTTGTGTTTAGTATTTTGCCCTTGTTGATCCTAGATTTTCTGTTTATGTGTTGACCAGCAGTTGGAAAAATTGTTTCAGACGATGAGGAGTGTTTGACCAGTCAAAGAGCAAAGTGTGTTCGTTTGACCATATGCGACTCCAGAGCAGAGTTTGCTCATTTTCTGTCAAAGCTGAGGCAGTGTAACCACCATAAAACAGCTGTCACTAACGTATGCCGTACTGTATTCAGAAGAGTAAACTGGAACTGTCGCTCTTTGAGGCAGAGGCTGTAAATAAGCAAGGATTCATCTGCAGATGGAGCCTCCTGGGAATAGTGATGCATGCAGACAGAGAGACTTTCCTCATTAAACAGAGAAGCACCAGCTGGATCCCACCGTCTTCCCAGAGATTAACGTGACTGGTTGAGGCCCACACCTCCTGCATGAGTAAGCATTTCAGGGCGAGGAATTGGGAGGGCGTGGCCACCAGCCTCCAGTAAAAGATTTCTTGATCATTTCAAGGTTGGATTATAGTTACTACCCCGACATTTTAAATTAATCTAATGTTGCGTAAGCTTGCCAGAGGGTTTAGAGTCACCCTCCCGAGTGTGGAACCTCCTTTCATAACCACATTATACGATGCAAACACTATAAATGTATGGCCCATATTAACAACCTATCAGAAAATGTGGAGATATAGTGTGTATTCAAAGATCATTTTAGTGTGCCAATGTATAATTATTCATATCTCATCCTTCATCATAATTTCAGTTCATGGTAATCTGTGTGAATATTTATACCACCTGGGCAGGCATTTTAATGTGGAAACATTAGAAAACATTTACAATATTATCATCACTTTTTCTCATTGGTTGTCTTGCACATCTTTCCTCAGCTTAAGAAGCCTTACATGCAAAGTGGTGTATAATCAGAGTTTGTAGGTTCTCCATGTGTATTCACTGATCACGTGTAGGTATGACGTGCTTCCATGTCATATCTACTGTAATAACACGTTTATTTTGTGTTAAGAGACCTACATCATTCACTGTCCAAGAAGCTTTGTCTCATGATAAAGGACTGTAGTGCACAGCATGTTTGCGGTTTCCATCAGAGCGATAAGACTCGTCTGGTAGTGGACAATATCGTCCATTAAGACTGTAGTCCCACATGCTCCATCACAGCTACCAGTTAGGGGAAAGCTCCACCCACTGTGACCCAATGCAACAAATAGAGAGGTCTGGCTCAGGAAGACACCTCCTACAAGACCCCACACAACCTCACAGAAGCCACAACTACCCCCAGGGGAGGTCCAATACTGAGAGAGATGCAGAGGGGCAGGTGTTGCTGCTGGTGCAGAGGGTGGGGGGGGGACCGGGAAGACCGAACATGCAGAAGAAGGTACCACATCGATGCTGTCCAAGAGGAGCATCACCCTACGGCATTTTCAAGAGGAAAGAACAGAAAGGAAGTCACAAACAGACAGAGTTGGCCTGTCACTTTCACATCTGTTTTTTAAGTAGTATTTAGGGAAATCTGCCTCCTTTCAGATAGCTCCTACTCAAACTGAACTTAGGTGAGCTGCATGAATATTTTTTCTCATAAGAAGGACTGGGAATCAAATCGGCACTGATCTGATCATTCCATTGAATTTTGATTCACAAAGTCCCGATTCAAAATTGATTTTATCTCAATTCAATCTGGGTATACTCATACGTATACTTACAATACTGGCTGTTTCAGAGCTTATCGGAAAATTGATGCAGAAAGCATTAATATAAGATGAGTTTTGACAAAGATCGATGTTTGGCACTTAGGACTAGGTTCACAGGATTGACATTTACACTGTGTAACAGAAAAGTAACCAACATGCATGAGAGCACAACAGCGTGTTGGATCAGAAGTGTGAGAATGGTGTTAACGTACTACACGTTCAAAAGTAACTTAAAAAATGCAAAAAATCTAATTAAAACCCAATTATTTTGCAATGCTCACTTCTTAGACAGACTAACATTTTAATGCCATAAAAGTTGCTGGTTTAAATGTTCTGGCAGAAGGCAAGTTGTATGTGTGTTAAGAATGTCACTAGCTGATGAGAGAACCTCGGCAGGAACACTGGTGAAGCTGTGCTTAATAAAGCTTGGGTGAAATCACTTCACTCATTTGACTTCTTGTTAGTATGTAGTGTGTCATGGTAACAAAACCTGTATTATGGGTTGAAAACTGTCATTTTTGAAGAAACTGTACGGTTTCAAACACGTATCTTTACAGATAAAAACTTATTGAGTGTTTCTAGGCACAAGAATCAGAATCAGAATCAGAATATCTTTATTGTCATTGTAACGGGTACAACGAAATTAAGTGCAGTCCCTGTGTCAGAGAGATTGTTGAGATTTCGTTGTACCCGTTACAATGACAATAAAGATATTCTGAGGTAGTAGGACCACACATGTAGTAGGTAGCAGGACCACACATGTATCTGATTTAAGTGTGGACCAATATCTGCTATTGTTCTGAGAGATGTGCGATGCTGTTTCTGTAGAAAGCCTAAACAGGCACAAGACATATCAAAGCTGACAACATCTACTGGACTGGGAACTATAAACAAATTTTAGCCAAAATGTCCATACAGTCACTAAATATAGAGATTCATGAGGTTGATCTCAAGATTTTAAGAATTGATAGTGAATTGTTCAAACAAAAAATATCAATTAATCAAAAAAAAATCAATACTTTTACTAAGGCCTACTCATAAGATGTTGTTTGACCGCCTGTCTTCAGTGGCTTAACGCTGTTGAAAACATACTGCAACAGCCTCCTGGGAGTCACGGCTACGACACCCACTGAACTGAAGCTGCTGGAGTCTTCACATAGTCTCATTAGCGAGAAGTCCATCGTGACAGAGCAATAGGAAGAATCACCTCACACTGCCTCACCAATTAGGCCCAGCAGGAGTTCAAAATGGTCAGGTAGGATACGCCTTTGACTCACTTCAACTAAAATTCCTTAACAATGTGAGCGTATCCCACAGCCAAAGGAATCCTTATTCATCTGCTACAGAACTTAGGTGCCAACATGCAGATTCTCTTTAATTTGGTCTTGCCGTAATCGTTAGTGTGAAGTAGGCTTACACTAAGCTTACCTATGCTGGTACATGAAACTAAAGGCCTTCAACCAGCACATAGGTATGAAAGGCAGAGTTTACTGTACAAAGCATAACTATCACCCACAGGAACAAAAAAAAAAAATCAGAATGAGTGCCAATGAAAAAATAATAACAAGCAAATCAAATAAATTGTTCTGGTCCACTGAAGTGCTCTCTTCATAGCCATAAAACTTATTAGACTTGGATATTAAAAATATAAGGTTATTGGAAAATGTATGAACAGCCACTCTTCCCCCAAACACTATCACTAATCACATGTTGATTATTCATTCAGTTCATTGTAAATGTTTTTATACAATTTTCCTAAGGAATAAAGTACAGATTTGGGTTATTGTTGTTGTTTGATTTAGTGTACAAAAACTTGTGCCTAATCCATACACAAACATAACATAGAAGGCAAGGGTTGTGTGAAGTTATTGATAAAGATTAGAATTGTTTTGGCCTTGCTTTGACTTCAGTGCAAGCTTTCTTATGTCTTTGGAGATATTAATTAGCCACATACTTGACATTATTTAATGAAATGCAGTTAATGCATTTATAATGGAAAAATAAGCTTGTCAGGAATCGTTGTACAAAATTCAAGGGGTTAGTTAAGGAGGCTGCAGTAGGGGTATGAGATTCAAAGAGTTAGCATTTATAGGCAATAGCTGGGTGCTGTGTTTTATAAGATACAGCATTCATGGAGCCAACAACTTGATTATAAGGATTACGGTGTTAGCATTTCTGGAATTAACAGAAAGGTCTACTATCAGGTGCGGATCTACGCCTCGGCAAGATGGGCACGGAGAGAAGCTCACGTTGCAGTTGCACGGGACGACCCTCCCACCCTCCGTGCCCTGGACTCACAAATTTGGTATCACTTACGGGTTTTTTTCATAGAAGTTGCTTTGGATTGGTTTCACCAGGAGCACCAAGTAAGCCAGAAACATCACTATCTACTGTAATCTCCCACATCAGTAGTTCGGCCTATAATTTGATAGTCATTTTAGACGCCAGCCTCTCATTCAAATCACATGTTGACGCAGTATCAAAGCTTCTTACAGTTGACAAATATTGCCAAGCTTAGGCAACTTCTCACAACTCAAGATACTGAAAAACTAATGCACACGTTTGTGTGTAGTAGACTATATCAATAAAACGTTCTACAGTCAGGAAGAACACAACAAACATTAAACACCTTAAAATACATTCAGAATGCAGCAGCCAGAATTATTACTAGGAGCAGAAAGTTGAAACATACCACCCCAGTTCCCTTCTCTCTACACTTTCTTAGGTATCAAGTTGACTTCAAAGTTCCTCTCACCTATAAAGCACTTAAAACATCAAGCACCTGCTGACTTGGTCAAACTGATTAATGCCTATACTCCAAATCATTTACTTACCAAATTCAGGTCTCCTCTTTATCCCACATATAAATGATTAAAACGACTATTGGTGCTGAAGCCTGTAGTTAGAGGGTTCCTACATTATGGGAGAGTCTTCCAGCCTTTGTATGGGATGCTGAGTTGGTCTCAGTCTTTACATCACGAGTGAAGTTAGTCTAGCTTACTCACACCTTATTATAATGTACATTATAATCACGGCTGCCAGGGCTGCTGTACGTGGCCGTGTGGTCCTTTATGTTGACCAGCAAGGCATAAACATCCATTCTGACCTTTTATGTTCTCTTATCCTGCCCACATGTTCTAATGGTGCCTGGTGTGAGCACCAACCAACTTGAAAGCGGTAATAGTCTGAAGGACTAATAGTGTGACATCACCGATGTGGTCCACAAATATCTTACAAGGATTAGAATGATGAACCACCTCCCAGATGAAAGACCTTACTAGAATCTTGTTATTTCAGTATACACTCACTGGCCACTTTCATTAGGTACACCTTGTTAGTATTCAAATTCACATTAAAAAACAGTGAGCAGCTGACCAAAGTGTTGCATAGAAAAAAGGGAAAAAGAAAAATAAAACCAACAATTGTACTGGACTGGACCCCTGTTTGCCTCCAGAACTACCTTCATTCTTCTTGGCACAGATTCAACAAGGTGCTCGAAACATTCCTCGGAGATTTCGGTCTATATTGATATGATAGTAACACACTGCTCTGAGCATAGTTAAACACGCACGCGGCTAACGGTGAGATGTAAACAGAGTGTCACCTCCAGCCACTCCTCTATTCACACACTCTGCTGTGTCATACGGTCCCCAAGCTACACAGTCACCAAGCCACAGAACAACACTGGGGAGTCCTGAGCTCATCTAAACACCCCTAAAAATGATTTATGACTTTCTGTATATGTATTTCTCTACTGTTGCTGATAGTACATGGAATTATACAGCTTCAGCAGCTATTTATTTTTAAATCCAAGTGCTTTACAACTTTCTCAGCTCCTTACAAAAGCAGCAAATAAACAGACTGTGGCAAATAAATCAATAATTCACAATGTGATCACCGTGCTAACGAGAAATGCATTCGTGGGAAATCAGTAGGTTTCAGTGACCGAGCAATGGGTTCATTCCGACAATCGAACTACAGCGGTTCAAACGCTGAAGCCATTTTGCACTCATATGGTCCTCCTAGCGATGCATTGGTCAGGCAGCAAACCGCTGCAGTGGAAGTTATGAGATCGTCTCACAGGGTAACTGAAATAGATGTACCCTGTCCATGGCCGTGGTGTCCTTTATCACTAAAACACACACGCTCACCAAAAACATCTTTCGACACAATCGTGCATGCCCACAAACGCACATACAATCCCCAGTGGCTGCTGGAGCTCATTTCATATAGGGGGTCCAGTTGTTCTGTTGGAGGGGTACATGACATTTCACCTTACACCAATCAAATTACAAGTTAATTAAGACAAACTCTCCTCTAAGGGGTCCAGCAGGGGGTCCAGGACTATAGACAAGGGAGGGCAGTACCCCCTGGTCACCCCGTATAAGCACCCCTGGCAATCACTACCCTCACAAATGCACATACACAAATATCTACATACCCAGAAATACACGTGTGCATGCACAAACACATTCAACACATACTCATTAAACACACACACAAACACCACACCAGGCATTCACACCAATACAAATAAAAATCCACAAATTCACAAACACACACATAAGCATTCAAAATCAAGTACACAAAGACACACAGGAATTCATATAGATGCACAAATAGACAGACATGCAACAAAGTTCACACACAGAAACACACACATTGGCAAATGTAAAAATACACACATTCAAGCAATCACATCCACATACATAAGCAGACAGACAGACACACACACACATATAAAACATTCACATTTAGACACACAGACACCACTAACTCTAATGGCCACGTTTCACGTGGTGCTGAATGGTGTGCCACATCATCTCTGGAAGACTCATCAATGTTGTCTCTGAAGCTCTCTATGTACACAAAGCAGCACATAGCAGGAACGTCAAACACACACCCCCTGTGATGGTCAGCAGGCAGACAAGCACCAGTCATGTCGGGAAGAGTGTTCATTAATTCATTTGAACTCATTATTAGTCAATGTGCCAAAGGTTCATCCATCATGTGGAAAACACTATTGAGAAATCACATGAGAATATAGAATGATCTGTAATTTATGATCATGGATGATCTGGATGGTTTTATTGGGTTTTTGTGGTTAAGGACCCAAAAAGGTCATACCATGTTCCATCTTCTCATAGATCTGCTATAATGAAACCACAAATGCGGGGTGAATTCTGAGGAACATGGGCAGCGTCAAGGGTTGGGGAAACCGCGGTGTAGAAAAACCAAGGGATCCAAAACTCGAGCAACAATCCGAAACGCAAACCAGATAGCGCGGTCAGAAAACAGGTCGGGGGTCCAAGAATCCACAAGAGGGAGAGCAGCGAGAGTGACCAAATCCAAATACAGAATCTAGGAGGCGAGGTGAAGTGAAGTGAGGTGAGGTACGCAGCACAATGTCATACACAGGAATAATACAGGACATACCGGAAATGTTCAATAAGAGGATTAAACAATACCTTGCAATGAGATGACTGCACAAATGAACTACAACAGCCTCTCTAAATGAGCTACAGGTGTTAATAATCTCGGGAGGCAGAACGGGAGTAGGTTGGGTGTGGCTTGTGGGCCGTGGGGGAGATATCGTTTCATAAGGTGAAAAAGGTATAACCAGTATAATGATATAATAATGTGTCTTTGACATTTTAAAATTCTTGGCATTAATATTCAGGTCTTGGTGTGTGGGTTTTACATTTTCTTCATAACACTGAAATGGAAGACACCCTGACCTGTACTGCGAGAAGAAACCGGTGTGTCAGATGGAAACCCACACGACCTGAAGAGAGCAAGCAAACTCCACACAGAGTGCACGGCTGTGGGATTCAAAGCCCCAACCTCAGCAGTGCCATCCATTGAGCTACCATGATGCCCAGAAATGAGAGGTGCAGGTTCAAATTCTAGATCCTAAGCCCTATGATCTGTGGTATTATAGATGGCACTAGACTGAGTGTCCAGGACCTGGCATCTAAAAACAACTTCATGGTTCTGTAATGCACATCAGAACCCAGGATTCTATTGGTCTGCTGGCCTAGCTGTGTCCTCCCTCCTTACCACCTGTCCATCCAAACTGGCTTCCCTCTGAGCCACCAAACCTGCTCTTTACCCCGATCACCTGACTGCCTCTTCGAATATGCTGTTGTCCGTCTGACTGTTCTACCTCATTGTTGTTTATTTTATATTAATGAACTTAATGAACCTGTCCAGCCCAGTGCCGGCCAGAGGAGGATGGGCTTCCCCCTTGAGTCTGGTTTCTTCATCCCGAGAAGTTCTACCTTGCCACTGTCATCTTTGGTTTACTCTCTGAGGACTCTGGGCCTGGGACTATGTAAAGCACTTTGCGACAGTGCTCCTCGTCAAAAGCGATATACAAATAAAATTGAACTGAAATTGAAAATTGACTCACCTTGGGTTTTATTCTGCTGTTCTCAGTCATTCCATGGCTGTCACAATTGATGGCACTTTCCTAAATCAGTGACAGTTAACCTAAGGGCTGGATGTGATGATGTTATCACAGAGCCTTCCACGTGTTTCCTGAAAGTAATAAGAAGTCTATCTAATTTTGCAAATCCAGGGACATGAGACATCTCTGAAGAATATCTATGCCATAATATACCTTCTTCTTGTAATCACGCCCTCTCTACAATTTAATGACAAGGAACTTCCAACAGTTCCTCCTTAATGCATTCAAGCTCCTGTACACTAAGAAAGCTACAGCCAATTATAACAGGCCTCATTAGTGAAAAGGATAGTATTGGTCCACACTGAACTGCTACATCAGAAGGTGGTGCAACGTGGAGTGCATGGCTAGGACTGTACAATTTGCATCCAAGGTATTTGATTGGCCCCTTAATATTGACTGTTCGCATTATGGAGGATCATATGACTCATGCCAAATAGTTGCTCACCCTTTTCTTTTACCTGGTATAAATAAATGCTCCTGGGAAATTCAAACTGTCAGCCAATCTGCTTACATTCACGCTTTCTGTCCCCAGAATGAAAGCAAGGCCCGGAAAAGGAGAAGGTTGTGCAGAACCCACAGCAAACAGCCTCGTCAGACAGCATGCCAATAGGTGGGATGCCGCTAATGTTATGCTAGCCTTTGGATGCTAATAAATGTGGAGATACCACGTAAATCAAACTTAAGAAAGCCACTGAAGGGAACAGTACATACCCTTCGTTTCCTTCACAGTGTCTCTTCAAATTAGAACAAGTAAACTGCAAAATCAATTAAAAACAGAGGTTTCTTTTGAAGTGAGGACAATTCAATCAAAGTAGTTACCATTAATAACGTCAACGATTAGCCAAACCTCAGCAATAGACCACAAGTCAGTAATCCACCATGCCTATCATGGGAATGCATCTCATCCAATCAAACACCCCTCTTTCATTCCCGTCATATCAAGATCTATCCCCGTGTCATCTCTGTCCAACTGGGTTCCGTTAATAGTACATCTCTGACCAATCAGTTTCAGTTTTGGTGATAGCTGCACCCGTCCAGCTGTCTTATCATTCTGTCTTCTCATCCTGTGTCCTGTCAGAGTCAATTCCTTTTTAGCTTTCATTCTGTTATTCTTGTTTATCAGCTTTCATCCCTCATCCATGGCTGATTTTTCACATTTGACTTCCCAGGTTTCAGCATTGGACACTAGAAATTCTAAAGGACTATGGAGTCATTTCAGAATACTTGATTACCTTTTACATGATTAGCTTAGAGAAGCTTTTACCCAAGATGACTCACACTGATTTCAAGCTCCCACTCTGTCCATGTATGCTGTTTAATATGTAGTATACTTCATAAGGAAGTGAGATTAGACAAGTGTCCATAGTTAACTGCCGCCTTTCTGAATCTCACAGTTCACACAAGAACACAAGGCAAGTTCCTTAACTAAACACCTGCTGTGCACAGTCAAACAAAGCCCATTTGGTATAAGACAGTATGCTGACAAAATGAGCAAAATCTTATCCCAATGCAATCACGCAGAAAATTTTTGAATGAAATCCAGTTTAGTATTCCATCCATCCATCCATCCATCCATCCATCCATCCATCCATCCATCCATTTTCCAAACAGTTAATCCTATGCAGAGTCAACAGGCTGCCTAAAGTCCACCCCAGGCAATTTAGGGCACAAGGCAAGGTCTACAGCCTAGACTGATTGCCAACCCATCCCAGGGCAAAACAGTTTAGTATTATTAGTATTCAAAATTATGCCAACAATATCACATAGTAAGGACATCAAGATAACCAATAAAACTTGTAAGATCATTCACAGAGAATGAAGTACTGTTGAAGGAAATGTATCCTGTAGCATTCTGCTTATACTTGTTAAAAATCTATTATGTAGAATCAGAAGCATTTATAAAAAAAAAGAAAAATCAGTCCTAACTATACGGCTCAACTGTAACCTTGGCTTACACACACACACCAGGCTAAAGCATTTTTGAACAGCTCCCAGTGGGAAAACTATAGTTCTCAAATTAACAGATGGACTTTCAGAGACCCTTCAGATATCAGTAAAACCACTCAGACAGTTTTCAAAGCTAATATCATTACTAATGTACAGAAAACGCATATGAGAAGAGAGAAAAGCAAATGAGAAGATTTCAAGAACCAGGTTTGCAGAATGACTGGTCAACTGCCAGTCCCAGTTCAGTCTGGTTTGACACAGTGAACGAAAAGTGGAACATGGTTAAAATATAGGAAGCTGTGAGAAATGAGTACACTGAGAAAAGTGGCAGCTGAAAGCTTGGTCTGCAGACGTGGGGTCATTGATTGTCTGTTTTGTGCAGCTCAGCAAGATCTCAGACACCCAGTTTTGATTTCAATACATAAACTTCACCAGTTTGACTCAGAAAAAAATATATATATATTCTAGGAAAACAGCCTTGTCCACACTGACTTCTCAAATCACTCTTCAGCCAACAGCAGCTGTGGTTTCTGAATGCACATCTTCTATGAGAACCTTCTCAGATATTCTGAGTGCAGCTGCGAACAGATGCAGTCTGTCATATTCTGCATTACATTTATGGGCTGGAGAAATTGAGCCGTTCCATTTATGCACCGATGTGTTTTGTTCAGGGAAGACCTATAGCTTGGGATCTGAGTGTAGGAAACACTGCCTTTAAACCAGCAGAAGCAAACCAATCCAATACAGATCAGACTGGAATTCTTTGCCTTCTCTAGAGTCCAGAAAATTCAATTATCTATAACAGTCTCACGGCATCATTAGCTGTTAGACGAGGCAATGTGCTTCAGCCTTACTTGGATTAATTGCCCAATTATTTAGACGTGAGTCATATTCAGCATGCTTTATTTTAACTTTAAAAAAAAAAATCTTTGCATCAGCAAAAAAGCTGCATAAGACATATGTTCCTATGTATCTGCTAAACCCGTGAGCTTTTAATGGGTTTCAAGGTGAACCAAACCTTGGTGGAGAGGAGGGAGAAGGCTAGGCTCTAGGGACAGGAGCGTATTTAGGGCGCTGGGGCTGAGTATTGATCTGGCGGTTAGGATGCAAAAGAACAACCGAAGAGGCAGACAACTGGGGCAGCTTGCAAGCTTCGCGTCGAGCACAGGAGGCTGTCGGCACATGATGCGACTCCTGCGTAGGAGGGTATGTTTAGCAGCCAGCTGAAACTTTTCTGCTTGGTAAGTGCAATCAGTGCATTTAGAGATTGTTTGGGAGGGGGAGAAACACTGTGGAGATTGTGATGGACTGAAGTCAGCACACTACCCTTGTATAACTCAGTAGCTGGAAAGAAAACAAGATCTGAGAGATTAAATGAAGTGAAGTGGGGGGGGGGGTATCAATTAAAAGTAAGACGAAAAGGAACAGAAAACATTGGTGCTGGATTGATCCCCAAGATTTTTTTGTTGACTTGCCCAAAAATTGGAACAACCTTAATACAATTATCTCAACAAACCACCACGCGGAATATATGTAGGTATAGTAACAAAATCTTTCACTGTGCTTATACATACACAAGCTGAATCACACAGCGTAAAGAAATGTGTAGTACTATGAATATATATCCCGTATTTGACAAAACACCAGAATTTTTGTAGTCACTTAAATAATAGCCCATCACCATCTATAACTTCTGTCCACGGCATGCAGTAGAGGAGACGTCTGGACACTCAAGCCGTCATAAACAGCGTCTAATAAAGTCGGCATCTGGACAGATGTTCTGCTGCTGGTAACAACGAGGGACCACAGGGAGGAAGTGCAGTCAGCATCTTCTCCAGACCCTCACAACAAACAGTATAACAGCCCACGCCTTCAACTTTCTCTTTTCTCCATTAGAATAGCGCAGTTCTGCTGGTGGACTAGTGATTTAAGGAAGCTTTTTATGAACCGGTCCAGTTCGGCTGGTCCCGTTCGCTTTTTATGAACCGGTCCCGTTCGGCTGGTCCCGTTCGGCGCGTCGCCGGCAGCACGGCGCTGGCCAGGCGAGTAGGTGCTGAAGAGGGAATGAAGTGAACCCTCCGGTATTCATTCATCATCCTCGTCCGTCGTCCTGATTGCTTTTTCAAACAGGTTTACCCCATTTAAATCGTGAGGTTTTTTTTTTTCATTTAATTTTTTTATTTTTCTTGCCAATAAAAAGGAAAACGAGACAATACGTTTTAAAAGATTTATTTCTCGGATGGTCAGCGATAAAAACGATACGGTTAAAGAGAACTGACTCGGCGGTTGGTGGACGGTGAGGTGAAGTGAAGTGGGTGCTGAAATGTGTTTAAATAACGGAGTAAAGGTGAAGAAGCATACGGACATTTAAGGTTTTAAAGACCGCTCTTATTATCATCATTATCATTATTATATTATCATTATTATCATCATCATCATTATTATCATCATTATTATCATTATTATTATTATCATCATCATTATCATCATTATCATTATTGTCATTATTATTATTATTATTATTATCACCATTATTATCATTATTATTATCATCATTATTATCGTTATTATTATCATCATCATCGTTATCATTATGAGTTTGCGTTAGGTGTTTATTTCGATACTGCCTGCAGAAGGGATCATTTTATCATACAGAAGCTGTCAAGACTCTTAAAGCCTGCCTATTTATGCGCAGTTAAATCGCTCGCAGGACAGTCATGACAGCGGACTGAGGCACAGGCGGGCTGTGCACTTTGTGAGGAGGTGCAGCTAAATATCTCCAGGACTTTTTAAAGGCGATATTGCACTTCGGCGTTTACTTTGAAAGGTCATAGGAGGCAGCGGACAGGTCCATACTTACACATAGGCGTGATAAATGAACGCCCATCCCCTCGGTCTCTCCAGCACGTTGTAAAGGAAATTCTGCAGCTTTCGGTAGAAGGCGTTTCTCTTCGGAGGTCTGCCTGCGCCTGAGATGCTGGACCTGGGCTTGATGAGGATGCTGCCCCGTTTGGTGCCTTCGGGTCCGGCGATGAGCAGCGCCCCGTCTCGGCTCGTCTCGGCGCCCCCGGCATCCAGCCCCACGAAGCCGACTTTCAGCTTCTTCTCGGCGGCCGGACCGGGGTACACGCCGCCGTTGCGGGATTTCTGCACCATCCTGAGGACCTTCCGTCATGAGAAGCCAGCCGGGGGAAAATTCAGCCCTTCCCCGGGTATGAGCATCGCAGGGCTGGGGCGTGTGGAGACGGCTTCGCCTTTGTAGGAGCTTCCAGGAAGGCGATTGAAACGCACTGGGGGATCCGCAGTGTGTAAGGTCTCCTACCTCAGCTCCTTCCGGCCACCTGACAGCCATACGAGAGTCGGGGGTCGGAGCCTTGAATAATTCAGACACAAAGCTGATGTGTAACGTCAGCAAAAAGCAGCTGACGCTTTGAAACGGGCAGCATCACCATTAACAGTGTAACTGTGGAGCATCCAGTTACACACCAGTCTTCAATTGGCTGCAAATCATACAGCAACAACAAATCATACAAGAAAAGTAACATACATAATTCTGAAAAAGCGGCATCGTCTTGCAGGCGGATAGGCTATAAGCTCTAAAATGTGTGTACATCTGAACCAAATTAACTTATTTTTTCTTAATTTGACTTTAAAGGAATTAATCAAAAAGTTACTGTGAAACTGAATTCACTCCAGGTAAAGAAATAAGCCATCAGTTTCTCCCAGTCATTTTGAAAAACAGCAGCAGGAGGTAAATATAAAGTCACGGTGAAAGGAGACAGTGGCCAAGGCTATCAAAGCTTATTGAAAGTCAGATGCTTTGACTGCTTCTTGGTCCATAGTCTCAATAAATTCTAAAAAAGCAGTGAGATCCACACAGCTGGATTCTGTCAAGACAAAACTATTATCCTTACATGTCCTTCCTTCCATAGTGGGCGATAATTTAAATGATCTTCCTCATATCATTTCCTAAGCGTTTATTCTGTTTGGGTTACAGTAATTCTAGTTAGCTGCATTTTAATACAATCTGTTTTAATACAAGCAAAGTAAGAGAAAAGTAGTGTCTCCAAGGGTTTGTCAGGTTGTCTGGAAAAACAGAAAAGGACTACCAAGGGTCTCCTCTCTTAGCAAGCCTCTGGACTATGATTGCGGTTTAGTTCTAGTTAAGGAAGTGATTTTTGGCAGCTCATTTGAAATGACAATTCTATTTCCTTCATTGCCAGTACAGTGAAGAAAGAATGCAATAATGACAACTTATGTGAGCAACAGATGTGGTATGGAAAAATTACAGTATGAGCTGTGTGAAAGTACAGGACACACAGTTGAATACTGTAAATGCACAAATAATCCATGAGAGATAACGTATTTATTACAGCATTGCACTGTAAAAGCTGGTTACAGAAGTCGCCATGTAAAAAATCAGTAAATGGCTGGCAAATCTGTTGCCAGTATTTTACTGTAAATTTACATAAAATTTAGTGTCATTTGATAGAAATTTCTTCAGTCATTAAACCTACCTTATGCAAATTAATTTGAGTGTGTTCTGTGCTGGACTGGCATGCTTTTCCAGGTGTTCCATTCTCTGTGCTTGAATACACTGAATACACTCACTCTGCACGTATTCTTACTAAGTGATTATGGATGTTTAATATATGGTGACAAATTTAAAGTATAGTTAACTTTAAAACTACGTAATTGGAAGCAATGCTGATTTGGTTAATCAAGAAAGTAGATACTGTATGTTTTTTTTTTGGGTGGGGCAGGGAGGCGGTGCTTTGATAATTGACGGTTCAGATGATTGGCTTTCGAATAAGTGACATTATTCTGTATTTATACTTATGCTTATTAAGTGTATGTGCTAAACATGTATGTCAAACAAACAAGAACTCGCGGAAATTAATCTTGACAAACGATGACTCATTAGATCTTAGGAAAAGCACATTTCCAGTAAGGACCAATTACCCTTGTCAGTATTCAAGTTCAGATTTTTCCCATAAAGATCTACCTCCAGTACTGCATTTGGTCAATAACAATTTGGAAGCTATTTATGGTGCTGTCATTCTTGTTTTACGTTGTGTCGGTAGGAAAATTATACAAGTAGGTCAAAAGTGTCCCATATTTCCATCAGTTTCAAATAACAGCAACATAAACAAGGATGAATTATACTTGCTATGTACACATGTATATTATTACTGCTATGACTGAGTTATGTCACAACAGAATGGAATGATGGTGATTGTGGGCAGAAAGCGGGAAACTGTATGGGGAAAGGCAGTTTATTGAGGTGGAAATACGGTAACAAACAAAGGCAAGAGCAGTGAAAAAGACTGGGAATAAATAATGAACAAAACACGGGCTAGCTAAACAAAACACACAGTCGGAAATCTCCTGGCCAATAAAACGATTTCCTCTGTGAAACCGGGAACAAAGACGGAAGCTTAGAGGTTTCCTAGGTGAAACTAGAGTGGGATGAACTGAAGCTTTTACGTGAAGTGGCCTTACCTCCCCTCAGCCCTCAGGCCTATATTTCCCCAGAAGGATAATAATATCTTTCTCAAACTTAATCCTATTTGAATTCAGAACTAAATATGCATCACATAATGCTGTGAAACGGGTTTTTAACAAATATACAGTAGGCACTCCCCCCATGTACGTGAATATACAACCATGTAATTCAGGTAAGTTTCACATCTCCCAGGTACAAGATAGCTTGGGGCATTATTGGATCCTGCAGGAATTTGTCAGGAGTGCAAAAGCAGATATTACAGATGTATATTGTGTAAGTGAGACTGGCAAGTATTCTTTGGAAAGTTGTAACGAATTCCACAGCACCAAGACATTCAGTGGAATCTTTCATTGTAGGGGGAGGACACTCTAGACAGATGGCTGGATGGATGTTTCATATTATTGTCTCATATTATTACAAATGGTCTAAAACTATGAGGCTCCGATATTAACAGATACATTCAACTTATTAACAAAATGAGCCAAAGTCTCCAGTCTTGTATGCTCAGTTCTCAGAGCAAACTAAGATTTCACATACATGAAATACAGCAAACACATTATATACGGTGGACGTTTAATGCTTTAAGACTACATACACATGTAATACAGAACATACATCGTATACAGTACGTTTAACATGGATGCTGGTATAATTATTCATACAGATGCATGTTTGATACGGTGTTAGTTACATATTACATCAGTATTAACCCAAGTCATCTGCACATCCAAATCATTTATGCAAGCACACAGCATCATAAAAGGCTGTTTCATGTTTGTGTTGTATATTAACAGAGAACTGAAAGTAGGGATAAAAAAGACAACATGCATCGGCTGCGGTAACCATGGAAACACTGGGTACTTCCCGTCAGTGTATCCATGTTGGGACTGGATGACCCTGCCCACTGCATTGAAAGCGGCTCAGAAAGCCTTCTCATTGGCTGAAGCCTAGCACTGCTGACACGTGACGTGAGGTGTGCAGTGCCCAAGCAAGTGTGGAGCAGCTTTTTGATAAAGCATTCAGAGCTGTAGTTAACAATCAGTTAAATGTTAGCATCGGCTTTGACTGATTCATGTGTCTTCTGTTGCAATCATTATTTTGAAAATATGCAACAAAGAAGCATATAAAATGTGTTTCAAAATAACTTCCCAATTAGTGGCATATATAAAAAGTAGGCAACAGAATATATGCAATTATTTATTTCGCAGATGCTTTTGTCCAAAGTGATGTACAGTGAAGGAAGATGTATCTCAGCAAACAGTGGTTAAGGAACTATCGAGGCTATAGGTACAGATAGGCTGAGTGTCCGACGTGGGACCGACAATACAGGCAAAAAATATTTTCCATCAGACTGCCCTAACTCCCTAAGAAACTGCTCTGTATCATTTGAAATATTAGATTCATTATTTTTTTTCTTTCCAACATTTGTTGTCATAGCTGTCCGGGTTCAGCAAAGGCACAGTCCTTTAGCCCAGCATACTGTCACCAGAGCAGCTTCTCCAGCCAAACTGATGGGTCACTCACCTTTCCAGCCAAAGTATATGGTATCCAATCCCAGAGCATCGGGTCATCCCCATGGCAATAACCCATGATTGTTCTCAGGCTTGACAATGGCCTGAGAGGCACTCATCGGATGGTGCTTTCTATGGTCATACTTCTCCTCTACAAAATGCTTATTTCTAAAAACCTTTCCTCAGAGACACAACTATTTTTTCTGTACAGTGTAATTTCTGTAGATTTACAAGGTGAGGCAAATGTCTGGAATGACCTGAATATTTAAGATTCCTAATGCTACATTAATGTAACTAATACCATTTCACATTAGACTGATGGACGCATCGTTGAGATGAGTGAACACCCCCCGCCATATTGAATGCGGCCATCTTGAATTCAACCCAATAATTCCAAATGGATAGTCTCACGACCAATCTAACGTTTAAAATAAGTCATTTAATGGTGAAATCCATTTTTTATGTGGTCTGGTTTAAGTTTTTTTTTTTATACATTTGCAGGGATAGCAGGCATCTTAACATAATTAGGTGGTTCCAATCTCCATGTAAGATGAATACACACACACACAAAAGATGTTCAGAGGTTTATGTACTTTCCACACACTACTTTCACTCTGGCACCTTCAAAGATCATTGCCTCTGTCGCTGAGTGAAAGTTGTTGCAGTTTCAGTGGACCGCTTTTAACACCAAGGAAGCACCCAGTCACCAGAGAATTAAAGTCAAATTGTCAGTTTTGCTCGCTCATTTTTAGCTTTTGCATCTGACATTGGCTTAAAACTGAAAGTACCACTGAGGAAAACGAAACGAAAGCAAGATGAATAGCAATGGTTTCCAAAAGGCTTCGGAAACGTACCATTTAACACATGGTATGGCCTTTTGGTAGACGCAGTGTTCCGAGGGGGAAATGAACTGCAGGCAGTTGAGGAATGAAGTGTCGCAAAGTCTTCATAAGGAGCCCGAAGCTATCTGCTGAGCACTGGTATCGCTCGTCACCGCGGTCCCCTGCGACCGGCTGCCTTGCATGGCAACACGTTTTTTTTTTTTTCCCCCCCGATAGTTGTCTTTTTGAATGACACCAGATGGTGCATGGGGCATTTAAAATGCCAAGTGGCATATAAAATAGCACTTTACAGGCACATGGACCTGCTGTGTAACGCTGGAACACCACGCTGTGAAAGGCTTTTTATGCCAGTGATACTTTTGACATACTGTTTTTCTTATGGCATGTTTTTTTTTCCCCTCACAGTACAATAACTGTTTAGTCACTGCGAATATCCCAGAATGCAGTTTATCTGGGTCATTGACTTGCAGGAGCTGAACTTGGTTAGAGTCCACAGCCTCTATAGGAAACTGCGTTTACTCTGGAAAATAACATGCCACTGGCTTTTCCTTGCGTGAGGCAGCAAAATCATGCAAAAAAATATTTACACCTTCTGATTTTCCAGCTTCTATAACTTCTAAGTTCTTCTCAGAAGGTCTTTTTTTTTTTTTTTATTTATAACTGGGGGAAAAAAAAAAAAACAGCGATAATACGCTGACTGAAGACGATTACGTCTAGGATGAGTTCAAAGTTATGGAAGAGAAAAAATGGAATTGGAGTTAGTTTTGAATAGATTTCAAAATTAGATTTTCATATAGGAATTTTATATTGAAATAACACTGGTTAAATAACTAAATTCCTACCTAAAAGTTATTCTGTAAACAATACAGTGTTTGGTCAAATGTGGACACCTTTATTAATTAGCTAAACAGGCTAACTCAGCCATACATGTTTCTGACATAGGTATACAATTAAGCACACAGCTATTTGATCTCACACAAAAACACGAAGCAGAACGGCTCATACTGAAGAGGTTAGTGACCTTCAGCATGGCACCATCGTGGTCATCGCCTTAGTCCACAGCTCTGACAAGTTGCTGTTAAATGACTTCACAGTCTCTGCCCTGGTCAACTGCAAGTGCAAACGTCTACAAGCAACACGAGTTGTGGAGTGGTAGGCCACACAAACAGAGAGAGACCTGATCGCCTAACATCAATATCCAGCTCCCCAATGCCAGCAAATCCACCAACACTCCAAAATGTAAAGGAAAGCCCATCCAGAAGCATACAGGCTATTATAGCAGCAATGGGAGGACCAGCTTCATATTTACGTACAGCCTTGGTTTGGGAATATTACACAAGCAGGTGTCCACATACATTCAGCCATATAGTATAGCAGTTGTAAATCATGGCGTTTATTAGTCATCTCCATCTCTAAAGGCAAAAATCACCAGAACACTCATCTCATTAGATAAATGGCTGCCATTTCTGACAGGACATGAACAGTGTAATCACATTTCAGGAAGCCAGTAGGAAGCACTGAATGGGTCCATAGAAGGTAGAGGCTCTACTTCCTGCTGAAGGCAGCTCCCCGTTACTCCACAAATCCACCGCAGCACAGAAATGGAGACTTCTGTGTTAATAAATCAGACCACGAGGAAAATTTGCATGCTGTTTTGAAAATATTTTATTAAATAGCAAATAAAGGTTACATTCACAATAACTGATGAGAAAAACTGAACAAAATTTAATTCTATTCTTAGACCACAGAATACTAAAATATATACAACGCTTAGAAAAAATACATGTTGATACCTTGACATTTCTTGGTTTATATACAAGTTACTTTTAACAAGTTACTGCTTAAAGTTTTCGATAACTGGCCAAGTAATTGTATGTTATTTGCAAGTTATGGGTTGTGCTTAATGCATACAATCTGCCATTTCACATTAGATCACTTAGCAAAAGATGTAAGGACAGCAAAGTTTAACAAAAGTCTTTTAAAAATAAAGGTATCTGACAGCTAAGTTTAACTTTTCTGTTGAAAATATCACAATTTTAAGAAAATAAAAATTTAAAGGTGTACAGATTAATAAATTGTTTAGGGTGGACTAAATTCAGTGGGTCAAGTTATTAAAGCAGAACAGACACTGGGGTCAGGTTTAATATTATGTGAAGATGTATTTAACTACCAAGCAACTGATGGAAATACAGATCTGAACACTTAAAAGCTGGGTTCAGTAGTTTAACCGATACACATCTTACAAATTATTTTGTCAGCAAAACACAACACAGCCTGTTGGTTAACGGAAATTGTGCTCATAATATCCAACCGGAGCATCATGTTTACGTCATGAAGACGACAGCATACCTCACACTAGGCAAACCTTGACAGCCGGTCCTTAGAGCTGGATTCTCGGTTTACCGCTGCTTCTCCCCCAACCCACATCAGTCCCTGGCGCCTCGTAAAGGACAAATCCTGTTGAACGACACAGATTATTAAACAAAACAAAGATAACCAAATGAAGTGTGAAAAGCCAAAAGCCAATTCAATTTTAATTGTAGCTGAGTGTCTAGGGATTTTCCATAGTTAAGCTGCCATTTTATCAAAAGGCCTGTTCCATCCAGTCAAGGCCTCTGCGACGTCAAACAGCAGCCAGGTTCTAAGGGAGAGAAAGCCCCTCCTTGGGTATTTTCTGGGAATCGCCGTCATCTTTGTTTTACCTTCTGATGTGCCGCTTAGAGATGCCCTGATACCCCAGCTGTCCCACAGAAGAGACCGTTAACTGACATACAGACCAGTGGCAGCTGGTAGTCTTTCAAACAGGGGAAGCACATTTTAGACCGACACCATAATGACTCAATTATTGCCCCCCACAACCTAGTTTGAAAAAAAATGAATGAACTTTACTAAACTGAAACGATGCAAACTCAAGAACGCTATATTTTGTTTTATTTACAGTAGGATATGTACAAATGAAAATAGTGGGCTATATCCCTAGCAAATAGACTACAAGCAGCAGCTTGTCTCAGGAAATCACTCAAGAATATGCATGGGACCGAACTTAAAATGCTCCGATGTCAAAATGTTGTCAGTCAAAAAGAGGTCCAGCCCCACTGACAGTCCCTCCAATCATCATGCAGCAGCCCAGCATCCTGGCCAGCCCACTGCCCCATTTACTCCCAGAGGAGCTGAGCTTCCCAGGAAATTACATTTTGAAGAATTTGTCCAATAAACGTCTCGCTTTGCTGTGCTGAAAACACAGCATATTCTGAAGTGCCATTGAAGTCCAGTGAAGCTGAGCTTCAATAAGGTTTAATGGATCAGGCCACCACGGGAATGTATGGGAGGGGGAAAAAAAAAATCACGTTAGATGAGCTGCAGTAAATTATTACTGATTCTGAATGAACTAGCCGTGAAGTTGAACACGTTTTAGCACGCTCTTTGTAAAAGCAATGTAAATACAACAGTACATTTTTGACTATTTTTTTTAATGACATTTTAGAGGAGGTGGAGCTTCCTTTGTAGTCTTAGAACAGTCGCCTCTGACACTGACTCACCACAGGATGTAGTGCCATCCGTGTGCCCAGTCTCGGGTCTTGTTCAGCATCAAATCTGAACCATGGGACAGAGACTTTCATGACCACCACACCGAGGGGACAAACGTGGCATGTCTGAGAACATCTGAGCTGGAAGGAGGGGTCAAGTACGTCAGGAAAGGGACAACAAAAAGCCAAATAAAACCACATTTGTCTATAAACAAAACATTGTTTTGTGGTTTAATAAAATAATTACTATGAGAAAAAACAAGACGTACTTTTAAATTCAAATATGCAAGACTAATATGGTTACAACAGACAAAATGCAGCAATAAACTTTATTGAGAGGAAAAATTGAATTAAATCAAATCTAATGATAAAATAAACCTTCAAAAAATGGACAACTGGACATTAATTGTTAATTTATAATATGTACACATTTTTAGAGTGCCACCTGTCAATCAATTAATAGGCAAAAAAGTAAGACATTACAGTGCAAATATTTGTGTAAAAAAATAAAAAGTCATCAGCAGTTGAACGGTCACTGCCTCAAATCGCATTTAGCCTGACTGAGTGTTAATCAACATCCACTTAGTAAAAACCACACATTGTTACTCCACCCAGGTTACAGCATACTAAAATAATCAGCGTCCACCGCTTCCATAACTAGACAGCCGTTTCCTGGACCATAAACCTGTGGGGGCTTTTGCTCGAACAGAGAAGCACACTCAATCCAGCCCTGCTTGAAATGACCAAAAGAAGATACCACCGATAAACGAGGGCTCGCCTCCTTACAGGCGATGTTTGTTATGCCAGGAATTTCAATCCTTTGTCAATGAAGACACATTGCGACCAGCATCACATTGCCGTCGTGCAGTTTGAATCCGCTCAGTGTCAACGCCTGCCCTCTGGGTCAAGTTACTCAAAATTTACAGTATTATTACACAGAGTTACATGCTTCGCATTACACTAATACAGGCTCTCATACTTTTTTTTTTTAACACTGCATTTCAGAATATAGACTATACAGGATGGTCCCTCTGAAAATAAAATCTTGTTATAAATATATACAAGAAAATACACCATAGCTAAAAGGGTTACAACTTTAAAATTCAGTGATCCTGCATATTTAGAAATTGCATCTTTCATGGATTTTGAGAAAGAATCTGTGCTATGCGTACTGAGGATGATTATCTGCTAAAACAATTTTATATTTGTGCAGGCTGGCAAAATGAAGAGTTATGATTAGCTTAAGGGTATAGCTATGAATATTTTCTTATTAGACAGTAATTTCTGCAATGCTGCTTTGCTACATTTTTCAATGCTCAACAAATAGACAAATTAGCGAGGACAACGAAGAAAAAAAAAATTCAAGCTTAGGATTTAAAGGCAAACTTCCTGGTCAATTAAATACTGCCAAGCTTAACTAGGAATACTTCTGGTTGTCTTTTTTTTTCTTTTTTCTTTTAATCATTTAATACCTGAAATCGACAAATTTAATGCCCTTTCAAAATTCTGACAGACAATAAATAGCATGTTATTGAACTAAGGTACTAACTCTGAGTAGTGCAGTAGTACTCAAACCAGTATATGTCGATTGCACATTCGCAGCAGGCCTGCAGCCTTTGCAAAGGAACGCGAGGCGGGCGCCAATCCCAGCACGCATTAACTGAGGCAGAAGCATTAGCCCTGTAGCCGCAGTCCATCGTGAGGGGCCGGGGGGGCACGGCACACAGGCAGTTCTGCACTCCGTCTGGATCCTCAGACTCCAGATCACAGAGCTCGTCCGGTGTGAGGTGGGGTCCCTATCCCTTGTCCCCAGGAGGACTGAGGCATTGCCTGGCATCCCTTGAGGTCCAATGGCGGTCCACCAAGGTGGTGAACGTTACCTTCAGCTGTCAGACTGTCTAACCCGGTCACACAAACGTCACTTCTTAACATCCATGAGGGCTGTGTTTGACAGTTCCTCAGCCCCCTTCTCCCCCAAAAGGGTCCCGGTTCTGTTGTGTCTAGGCAACTAACACAAGGGAAGGCACGTGATCACATGGAAGCAGCTCCTCATAGATCCCCATCGGATGGGGGCAGGCACAACCTGTAGAGCCTGTGGAGGAAACAAGACGCCAAAGAACATTCACAAAACTGCATATTTCAGACTAATGTTACAGAACTGCAGTTCCAGGTCACACCACTTTAGGTCAAGCTCGATCGGGCACCCCGTCACCAAGGTACTACTAGCCCTTCAGGCATCCATACATTAAAATGCAATTGGTATGGTTACTGCTACTGGAACCAGCACTCGAACTGGGAATAAAATTAACTCCCAAAAGACACATTTACTTCAGAATGAACAGTGAGAGTCTCTCGGCTCACGCTGCTTCTGCATGCGACTGGCACGTTCCCAAGGCACTGCTGTTGTACCATAGATTGTGGCACTTATCTCAATCTGCTCCAGCAGTGTGTAGCACAATCTCACACATACCTTATAAAGCTGTCCCGCACTCACCTTGGTGCAGAAGGCGGCATCTGATCCATCACTTTCAGATTTTTGGCTGATATCTCTACCCTGGTACCCTGTTGAGACAGATTTCCGCCTCTGAAATCTCATTTGTTCCCGTTCTTCCAGTGTAGGCTGGGATGATCTCCTAAGAGACTCCCAGGCAGCCTATTTCACAAATGACTACTTCTAATTGACTCCAATAGCCTAATTACAAGAGGCCAACAGTCAAAACAGATTAATGGGCGAACGGCGTGAACTGATTTCACAGGCCAGACGGCTGGAGTAACACCTTACTGCAGGTGAGCGAGCATGCGTTAAAGCGTGGGGGAGCTGGGGCACCTGTTTACGCATGATGTCTGTGGCTTGCATGAGGCAGCGAGGTAAAAGGCCATGGTTCTGGGCCAAGATGACTGCCTGCTCCAGGGAGACACTTAGCGTGCACCTGTTTGAGGAAGACGAGGGAGTCAACTGGGCGTACTCACTCACCCACTCACGAAAATGGGTCAGTCAAATACAAAAGTGGGTTTTACTCTGGTACAGGTAGACAGGCACAAACACGTGCTCAATTCGGACGGTCTCATCATGGTGAGACCAGAACATAAATACCTGTCTGGTAAATTCTAGCAGCGGCTGTATGACTGTACCAGTCAGCTAAGGTACACAAGCTGCTTAATATCTATTTAAATAACCAAATGACATCTGTGTCTCACAAAGTGGGTTTGAAGATTGTTAGATGAAGATGTGTGCTCAGCCAGGGAAAAGTCACACAAGCCCGGAAGAGGGACGGTTACCTCTGCATGCCGGTGGCGCACATGGCGATGTGACAGGCGCCGAGTCGGTTACAGAACTCTGAGGATATCGAGAGGATGCTGACTCCTGACGGGTGGCTGCTGCCACAGGCTGACATGCTGGGCTTGAAGTTGACGTAGGTTTGCATCAGGCGACAGAGGTTGTCCAGGGCGTTGAGGGGCCGCAGGAGCTGGGTCAGGAAGGGGGGGGGGGGGGGGGGGGTTTCCAAAATGCCATCACGGTTGGCTCGGACCCCCCAGGACCTGGACGTTAGGCTCAAAACCTTGCTAAAAGAGTTATTTTGACAAACACTACTACAGCCATTATAATCCAAGGTTAAATGACATTTTAGAAATATCGCATGTCTTTCACTTCAGCAAAACGGCATGTGTTCTGTTGATTTGGTGTTCTTGTGTTGTCAAAACACCTTGATGAACTCCTCCTATGAAAAAATACCGGCAGCATGACAATGAACTGATGAGGCCATCCTCCAAGCCGACAGCTAGCTCTCATTTAAAATGAGGCAAACGTCAGTGCCATCTGTGATCGACCTTCTGTCAAATCCCGTTCACTTAGCTAGGCAATGCACTAACACGGTAAACGTGCGAAAGTCACAACAGCTACCTCTGTGTGAAGAAATGGTTTTGAAGTGCTCCAGTACGCTCTTTTTTTGGATCGATGGTCACACTTTGGCCCGAGGCATGTGTCATTTTAATATTTAATCTGACATTATGCCCCCCACAACATCAGCAACAGCTAGCAATTTCATCTTAAGCGGTTGTCACACACTTGCAGTTTTATTAGGGTGGATAAAACTGGCAGTCCATTATTAGAATAGTTTTCTGAAACACTCTGCATTATTTCTTATTCAGGACACAGGAAACAGGAAAGCAAGACACTGCCCACACAGCCCGCTCCAGGCACACCCCCCTCGCACCACCCAGCGAGGTCACGCGCCAAACTGTCATACACAAAGGCCCACCTGATCTATTTTCACAGCGGTGCTGTTGGCATCAGAGGGCAGGTTGGACTTCTCCAGGTAGAAGGCCCTAGGAGAACACAATGCTTGTGTCGACATATTCAAGGACTCTCACACCAATACTGTGGGTTGCCCAAAACGTCATGGGAAACCTACCTGAGCCTGCGGTAGTACAGTTTGACTTTCTCCAGTGAGACGGCGTTGATGCGCTGCTGGAACTCCTCCATGGAGATGTAATCCTGTGGCATCAAACCCTCTGGCCTCTCTAACGCTGATGCCACAAACGCATCCGTACAATGAGGGCCGCGGGACAACACCAAAAAAAAATAGCTACAATGAGCCAGATCCAATTCTAGATGGCCAAGGTAGAAGGTAGCGTGGTAGGTAATTCTGATTAACATCCTAACAGAGGAACTGCTTTTCAAAGTCTGCAACACATATTGAAATTTTCCACTGAGCAACATTTTTTATGCCTTTAAAAAAATGCAAGGCATGTATGTACGACTAATATGATGACTAAACAAAAAAAGTAATTCAGATGGCAGCTGAGAAATAAATGTAAGAGGAATGCAAGTGTTTTATTTAATCAAGCCACAGGTATTACATGGGGAGAAATGTAGAGTACAACATAGATGTTAAGATGTACTGTGAACAAATGGCCACTAGATGGAGCCTAAGATCAACCTTCCCATAAGCCATCATTCACCACAGCTCAATAGTAGGAGACAGCTTCCTTTTAGTTTATACGTCTTGTCATTCACCATGGACATTACAGAGCCAGTGTGAAATCCACTCTGACTTTGCCCTCCCAAGTCATACAGACAGGACCACGTTCTGATAGCGGAGATGAGGACGTATGACAGGGCTAACCGACGCGGCGGCTCTCTGGAACGCAGACTCACATCTTGTGAAGAGCGCGGTGTGAAGCTTGAGGCCGCCTCTGTTCTGGAGGCGGGTCGGCAGCTCGCTGAAGTGACAGCTGTCCAGGTACAGGGTGACCCTGAGAGCCTGCCGGCTGCCCTCCACGTGGTAGCACACTGAAGCGTCTGAAAAAAGGCAGGTGATGGCGGTGGCATCCACTTAAACACCAGCTTAAAGCATAAACAGGTCACAGCATACACTCAACTACAAATACAGCTTATGATTCTCGGTAACAGAGTAGGGCATCCACCATAAACACAGGGCGACGTCTTCAATACAGAACAGACTGCTAGCAAATACAGGCGTGATTTCCCAGAGCGCAGCCTTCGCTCACCAAACACACACCGGTCCTTTGTTACATTTGCCCTCCATTTATCTGAAGATGGTTTCAAGATTTTTTTTTTGGTGGAGTGAGGACGACCTGTATAGGGCTAGACAGTGTCAGCACTCGGTGTTGTTAGGAAATCCCAGGGCGATTACCCAAAGGGAAGTCCTAACAAGACACCGACTTGCGATACACGAGAATATCGTGCCGACACTTGTGACCGAGGCCACGGAGTACAGTATAAAGTGTACCACTTACTGGCAACCAGACATTCGTCTTCCAGCTGCCGGAAGTAAACGGTGACTTTGTCCAGCTCTGTCAGAGCTGCCTTGGTGTCTTCCAACATAATCCGCTCCTCCTCCTGTTTTCAGGAAAACATTAGTAGGCCAACGGCGTTCAGAGAATCTAGAATTGTTCATTCACGTTTAACATCCAGGGTGTCTGTGCTCTCTGATGCTCTCCCGGTAAGCCTTACGTGTGAAGGAAATTCTGAAATATGACTCAGTAACAGCCATGAACAAAACCAGACTTGCTCAGGAACATCAAGTAGCACATTATGTTATGATAAGCTCACCTAGGTACTCAGTCTCCACAGTACCAACAATTAACTTAAGTACTCAATCCTGCAGACACCAATTCTGCAAAGTTCGTTTCGCCTGTAGAAGGTGCCTAGAAAGGTCAGCGGTCATAGTTCTTACCACGTAAGGAGACAGCATAGACTGGAAGTTGAAGAGGACACCAATGGTAGCGATCTGCTCCAGCCACTTCCTGCTGACCTCCTTGCTCTCCTCCTCATACTCGCCATTGTTGTTGTAGCGGAAGTTGAGGGCGGCTAGGAGCTGCTCAGTCAGGGTGCAGAGGGCGCCCACCACACTCTGGCAGAAGATCACATCCCTCCGGAGCTGCAGCTTCGTGTCTGTGGAGAGCAGGACGCAGGTGGGCCCACGGTAGCTGATTAGCACTGATGGACAAAATCCCTCAGAATAACAAATGTCTTACTTGTGAAGCCCGAAATGCCCCAGTATCAGTGTGACTGATTCACTTATTTGTACCAGCACAAAAAAAAAAAAAAAATACTTGGAGGACTTGTTAGTTCCTGTAAAGATTCTTACAAAATTCCAGATTTGCGGTTTCTTTCCATGGTAGCAATTTCAAAGATCAAAGGAAACACAAACTGCTAATTCAAACACAGCCGATTTAGAATTTAATTCTGCTAGAGAGCAATCAGACCACTGCATTGTTGTGCTCTCCCAGTTTATTACTGTATGAAAATCTACTTCTGAATCACCTGCAGCCAAACAACATGGAAACGTAATGCTCTCATTTATACTTTTAAAATTAACTTTTTTTTTTTGGTTAACTATTTGACCATGAAAGGCTGCTTGTGAAACTTAAGGCCGTTTCCCAGACGATCACCTGTGCATTTCAACAGGGCAAGGAGCAGGTGGCTCTTTCCATCTAGGAATAAAAGCAGTGGAAAAGAGATTAGTGTTATGTAGCTAGCAGGAGGTAGTCAACGCAGACGCTGGCTCGCATGCACGCACACGGCTCACCCACCCTCCACAAACCGCTGCAGATTTTCCACCAGGGATTTGATGGAGTGGGGCAGGTTCCAAGGGTCTTCCTGGATGTTCTTCTGAATCACGTGGCGACAGCGAGCCGTCCAGTCCTCGGTGTGACGGTCTGACAGAAACCGGGAATTCAGAGCCGCCGTTTTGTTTTTACCGTTTAGGAAACGTCAAAAGCGCCTCTCAGACCGGAGTATTGGGAAGTCTCAACGTGTCTGCACACGGTCATCTTTCATCATCGCCTCAGCAACCGTAAAGCCCATACTTGAACTCTGAGACGGGTGTGGTCACCCCAGCTGTTAACACTGATAGTGTTGAAGTAGGATGAAGTTGGACTACATCTCCATGGACCAATTTCAGCAGCACGTCAACATTTCTAAACAAACGGTTATACGAAGGGAGGCGTGTAACTGCATAAGTAGTGTTCTAAGCCACACTGAGGTCTACACTGCCAGTCAAAAGTTTTCAAACACCCTACATTTCACCAGTTCTGGCTAAACCTCAGCCAGGGTACGCACTGCGAGACACCCTGTCGGAATCATTTGGAGGAGGAGGAGGAAGTTGAGGAAATGTTGACATGGCCTGCAGAGTCACCGGACCGTAACGCCGGAGTGCTTATTTAGGATGAAGTGGATGCGAAGGTCAATGCTGCATAGCCAAATTACGCAGATCACAAACGTTCAGAAAAGTCATAGAAAATGAAGTAACATGCATTAGTGCTTCAGTGATCACTGTGACATCAGGCTATTTTAAATAATCTAATATCCAGCCAATTTTTATTACATAGGTGGTGGTTGTCAATTGCTATAAAACATGAGGAAGGCCAAGGGGTTCATATCTTTTAACTGGCAATGTATAAATTGTTTAACAACAAAATCATTGTTGTAGTACTGAATTTTTCCCCCCATCCCTCCCTCCTGCTGACATCTACCGCTGGAGGCAGAGGTCAGAAGACATCCATCATTACATTACACACACGCACACACAAACTGCACGGTCACTGCCCAAGATGGAGGACTTTACCAGACTGGCTGTGCTCCATGGGAAAGTGCCTGGTTTCTTCACAGGCTTTGACCATGACTGGGCCTTTCAGGAGGCTGTTAATGGAGTCGACCTGCAGGAGAGAGAGAGAGAGAGAGAGAGAGAGACATGGAGAGAATCTTCCACCCACTCACGAACAGAAGCTCCCTGCTCGGTATATGCATGTATGCAGCGGTACGAGAGGTCGCGGAGGGGTCATGGCAGGTGGCCGACAGCCGATGAGATGGAGAGCCGCGGGCGGCTGATGAAACGGAAGATGATTCACTAAAGATGCTTTATCAAACATCTGCACAAAACGTTCCAGAAAGGATAAAGAAGAAGGAGCTGAAGCAGGGTGACAGGTGTGTTTGTGTATTCAAAACGCCCAAAGCAGGGAGGGGAAAAAGTCCTCTGTGCCACACTGGAAGGTCTGGTGACACCTCTGGGGACAGAGCTGACTGACATGGAAGGTGACTGCGATCCACATGAAGAAAGGGGACACAGCAATGGTTCCAAACGAGCATCAATCCTGTAACAGGTGACCACACACACACACACACACACACACACACACACACACACAAGCTAACGGGTGACCATCGCTAACCTGGTTAAAAAGATGCTCCAGGCAGCCGTGCAGTTTATCCTGCTTGTCAGAAGGGATCCTCATGTCACATGGCAACTCGTCACCTGGAGAGAAAACAGATCAGACATGTCGAGATGCACCAAGGTGTTGGGGGGGGGGGCAGGAACGTCCGGGAACAGCACGTGATGTTTTTCAAAGTCATTTTTGACATGTTTGTGCCTCTCCTCATGAAATGGCTGGATCACTTGTACTGCTGAGTCATGCAGAAACGTACCACACCACTGGCTGACTCACTGGCCTTCAACGGCTCATGTGCGGCTGGACAACGACACGGGGTGGGGTGGGGGGGTGGGGGGGGGGAGATCTCCTACCTGATCCCATCTCGTCGCTTCCCAGGTAGGAGCTGTTACTGCGTACGCTGGTGTAGGACAGAACGGAATCGCGGTTGCTGTTGCACTCACTGGAACACAAGGAGGCAGAAGGTTCAGGGACTGGGGGACGAGAACGGGGATCGCCCCCATCGGATCGAACAGAAGGTTCAGGGACTGGGGGA
>JAACJT020000086.1:4240728-4295624 GCA_009936485.2 Gymnarchus niloticus | reverse complement strand
GGGACGAGAACGGGGATCGCCCCCATCGGATCGAACAGAAGGTTCAGGGACTGGGGGACGAGAACGGGGATCGCCCCATCGGATCGAACAGAAGTTTCAGGGACTGGGGGACGACAACGGGGATCGCCCCCATCGGATCGACGCCTTGCGATTAAGCTGAGGCGCGGCTGCACCTTGAGCGCAGTGGCATGATGTGAACCGTATGGACGTTAACTAAACTGGAGAATGTTCCTGAGGTCTGATGGTTATGTTCTCCACACCTCCTGTGTTGCAGCAAGCATCTCTGAAGCACAGCAACAAAAAAAAAAAAAAAAACCTTGATTAAACGCCACATCACGATTCTTAATTCCAGTGTTGCCATTTCAAATTGAGGTTATGTACAGCCTGTTTTCCTGACAGTGAACAACTCCGCCACCAACCCCGGTTAAAACTCAGCCAACAGGTCCACGAAAACCCCATGTCTCCTGCCAGTTCCCGGAGTTCGGTTACGTCATGGCAATTTTCAAGCACTGGATTGGCATGTGGTAAGCATTAGCCTCGAAACAAAAATACTGCCCAGAAATCGTACCGCAATCCACTTGACACAGCAAAGTGTGCGGGAGGTGGTTTTAAAGGCAGAGCCCTACACAGAAAACCATTATTAAAAAACAGACACCCTCAGATAAGTACCAGAGAGACCTGGCTGGAGCAGACACATAGCTGCTACTCCTAACCCATCCTCCCACGTAGATGACAGGGACCACCCTACGTCTATTTTGAACCCAAGACTGTTTTTTCTTCATAGTGTTTGTGCTTATTCTGCGCTTGGTAAGCAAAAAACCAGCAGCACGAACCGGGCAAGAAAAGGAGCCAGTAGCCGGACGAGACAGGCTGGTTTTTGAATGGGGAGGAAGCACACCAAACACACGGTTAGTGAAGAGGACTTCCAGGGAAGGATGACGGAGATGCCAGTCCCGCTGGGCGAAGAGGAAAGCAAGGCGTGACACTCACTTTTCCTGCCTACCGATGCATCACTTTACACAGTTCATTGAAATGCAAAACAAACTACGACTAGCTGACTGATTTCGTCCAATAACGGGTGGAAGTACATTAACACATAGATTCAAAACAGATTTGCCATAAAATCTCATCTTTATACAACATTTTATAGAGACCCACAAAGCAAATCACCCAGACTTCATAAAATTAAGACACCCACTGTCAAGTGTGGTAATTGGGAGAAGGTAACGTCTAAAAATGCACAATATTAAGTCAAAAGACTAATAATATGCAGTGTGGCGACTTTAGCTAAGCCACAAGGATCGGCTACGAATTGGCAGCAGAAGACTGGCCTACAGGGGGCACCAGAGCACACTGCGGCTAGCAAGGGGCTCCGATTCAAACCACATTGACACATTCCATGCATTGGCTGCCTTGCCACAGGAATGCTGCCCTCGGGTTGGGGGGGGCGGCGGGTACAAAAACACTGCACATATTGTTTTGGGGAGCCAATCCAGAACTGTCATACACAAACACGCACGTGTGCGTGTATTTTCATCAGGTGTGTCTCTGATGCATCTGTTATATCGGAATAGACCTGGTGAGAAAATGAACACTCTACAAGAGGCGAAAGCCCAGCAGGTCTTGCTGAAATAAAAATGTTCGAGCTGTCATTCGGGGGTGACCCGTTTCGCATGGCTCAACTGATCCTTTCTGCTGTACCAGGACACTGTCTGTGAACCGCACGCGACCCCCAGCTGTTCATCCTGTCAGACCACGGTCCTTCTCAGCCCAGACCGTACAGAACAGAGGATATCGCATTTCACAACAAAGCAGCAACTCCTACTGTCAACACAGGCCTCAGTAAAAACAGACCAAAAGAATGTAATTTATGAAACGGCATATTTAAATAAGTCCTCGACAAACAAGCCAAGCTGCTTTTACAGAAATAAAAGGCTATATGCTCTATGCTCCCATAGATATGAAAGCTTGAAGTTAAATGCCTGTTTCTGGAGAGAATACCCCCCGCCCCCCATTTCAGTTCAGGCTGACATAATCCCCATGGAGATGAATGCCACTTTCCCACACCAACATCCCACCTCGCCGGCAAGCTCCAGATTTAGACCGAGAGTAGCCTGAGAATGCAGCCTTCCTCTCGGCTGGGTCCACGTTCACTTAACACCCACCATGAAGCTGGCAATGCTGGGCTTTTACCGCCTTTAGACCCAAGGCCCCTTCACAGGGTCTGCCTGGTATCAGGCCTCAGCAGAGGGGGTACCAGCCAGTGACAGCAAAGGGCTGGTCCAGCTGGGAACGCCCGGGCAACAACGCTGGTTCGAGGCTATTCTAAGACACTGTCTGGACTAGAGCAGACACTCCTTTGGGCGTACGGGGTGCGAGTCTCGACCGGGCGAACACAGGCAGCACTGTATCATTCTACAGCCAGAAGCCAAATCTGTCTGGGACCTTTTCAGCACTTCCCAAAGCAAACCCCAGGGCGCAAGCCCTGCCCGTCAACATCACGGCGATGACGCCTTTATGATTCTCCGATAAAAACCTCACCTGATGACACTGCTTACAGACTACATTTAACCGGATTATGGCCACTCTGAACGATTACTTTTAATGCCGTGTCGGCTACACTTATCGATCCAGTCGAGAGTGCCGGCTAAGCAAACAGTAAACACGGGATGCGTGTGACGTATCGCGGCCAGGAGGTCAACCGGGAGGCAAGACCGCATGCCCCACCTGTACGAGTCCCTGTAGCTCACGGTGTCATGACCAGAGTCCTCCTGATCCTCCTCGGAGACCTTGAAGCAGACCTTCTTACAGCCGCCGTGCTCGGACTTATCCAGGTCGACCTCCTCTGTTACCGGGGACCTGGGCGGGGTCTCTTCAGAGGTGGGCTGGGCTTCTTCGGTGGTGGGAGGCTCACGGCTGTCGGTGGGCTCGGTTATGGAGGACAAGAGGCTGATGGATGGGGAGGGGAAATCAGAGGGGTGGATGGTGAGAGCAGCATAAGGAACACGGCCCTGGTGAAAAATCTGAACTCTGCTCGACAGTGTTGTTTTCAGCCCCTGCTTGGCTTTTGCAGGAAATGTTTTCAGGACGGGCGATTCCTTCCCTGATCCTTGAGTATAAATCAAGACACTCTGCCGACAGTGGGGGGAAAAAAAAAAGCTCCCACACGCGTAAAACAGACGTTGTGTAACGCTCGGCAGTGACCGTCCGAGTCACGGCCTTTCGCTGAACTCACCGGGCTAAAACGAAAACATAAAAGTCTGTGTGCAGAGGGGAAAGTTAACACGCTCCTGCTGGTTTAAAGGGCTGCTCGGTGACCGCAGGGCATCTCCAGTACTCACACGTCGATCTGGGCCACATACTGCGTCATCTCCCTCACGGCCACGTCCATGCGGTTGAAGAGGTGGATGTAGGCATCCTGGGCCTCCATGTCCTCCTGCTTGAGAAGGAAGCTGAGGCCGCCCGCCTTGTGATGGGACCTGCCGTCTAGGCTGCGGTCCAGGGGTGTGTCGTCTGCCTCGCCGTCTCCGTCCCCATCCAGCGTCTGGCAGCTGAAGGAGGGGGCGGCCATGCTGGTGATGCAGTGCTGAGTTTGGGACATGGGGCTCAGATTGGCTGGGGGGGTGGGGGCAGAAAACGAAAACACAGAAAAGGGGCCAATAATCAGACTGATTGTTCGTGAGCTAACTCAAACCATGTGCAAAAGAACAGCCCACAGTAGTCCTGGAAAACATGTGTGAACCACCCCCCCAGAAAGAACAAATTTCCCACGGTGCAGAGAAGAAGAATGGCCGACACACAAATGGGGGGGGCTCGCTAGAAGCAGGCAGGCAGTAATCTGCAAGACACCGGCGTCGAGAGATGCATCCCTGCACTGTCCTCGGACACGGACTCCACAAAGACCGTCGGACAGGAAGCTGCATGCCTCGCTGCGTCACCGTGGAAACACGCGGATGAGCGTAGCACTTAATTTACTGGGCTCACATCTCAAAAACGTATCCACAGCCACAAGATTTAAATCACTAGTGTGCTCCTGCTAAGTAACCAGATACATACATTATCCTCTAAAGGCAATTAAATTAAACCATACCCTGTATTTGGAGAAGAAATAACAGCACTACTTCCATGTTTTTAGGAGACGCTGATGAAGGACATCTTATTTAACTGTGGTGAGGTTAATTAGAAAGCAGAAAGAAACTGATTACTTTCGTTTTGCGTGAGTTTCGAAATGCATGACAGATTTGGGTACCACGTTAAACTGCCAGGTCTAGACACTGAGGCCACGAGAAGTAAGCTATGATACTACCAGCTCGAACGTTCAGGAAATCACACCCAGCTGTTGTGCGCCCCTCCTTCTGCAAAGTGGCACCTACCCTGGTCGGGGTCGAGCCCAAAGAAGGAATTTTTGCGGCCGAAGCGTATACTGAAAGTGCGGCCGGCGGAGGTTGTGCTCTTGGGGTAGGAAACCTGCATCAGGTTTACGTGGCAGTTGGTCGGGACAAAGTCCATGCAGTCCAGTTGGTGGCTCCGGCCGCTCGCCTTCCTAAACGTTGGCCAGGCCATGTTCCTCAGCTCCTGGGAGAACTGCAGGACGACACGATAAGGGTCACAGTGAGGCGGGAGGGACCCACCATCAATTACACGAGCGGACACGCAAAGGCGTCCTCGTGCGAGCACCTCTCGAGCAGGGCTTAGGATGGCTCAAGATGCATTGAGAGCGTAAACAGGCCTCTTACACAGTAATGCAGGGAGGGCGTTGCTTGCCAAGACAGAAACGACAGAACAGACGGCAAACGCAAACAGGACAAAACAGCAGCTCCGTAGACAAAATAACAGATAAGTAAGCAAAGCAGTACAGGATGCACGACTTCCAGACGCAGCTGGATGGTATAAAACCAGGCAGCACGTCTATTAAAAATAAGACTGACGGAGAACATTATATTTCTGTTTATAGACACTAATCACAATTCCAGTGTCGTCCTGCAGATGACAAATGAACATTGTTCAGAAATCATGGTTTGTCTTCTGATAATTACAGAACGTGCGGCTTTTGTGATTTCTTATTCTGACCATTATTTCCTTCGAGGCCTTTTGTTTTCCTGCAATTGTTAGTTCATAACCTCGGCTGTGTCAACAAATGAACATGTGGAGAGCAGAGCATCATGGGATGGAGAAAGGTATATCAGAAATAAAAATGAGGGAGAACATCAGCTTCTTTAAGCAGAAAGAGAAACCCAAATGCCAGCACCACACTTAGAGTCATCCTGTAATATAATGGACAAAACTACCATTGTTCAGAACTTGTGGTGTGACCATTATTAATGTGTGTGGTTTTGTTGTCTGTTAGTGTGACTATTAAATATAATTTCCTTCAGCGCCTTTTGTTTTCCTGTAATTGTTAGCTCAAAACCTCAGCAGTGTCACAATAAAGATTGTTCCTGAAAGCAATAAAAAAGTAAGCCGCATTTCAATAAGCAGCGCATTTTAACTGCAAACGCATCTCTGAAGTATCTGGGGGTTTGGGAAAAAAAAAAAAAAAAACGGAGCATTCAGGGACAATAACGGAGGAGGGGTCATATGTTAGACCAGTTTCTTTTTTGAGGCTTTTGGCGTCAGAAAGTTATATTGCACTTAATGCAATTTTGCATGAAAACAAACTTTGAGAGCGGTACCTGCTGATAGCTCTGCATGCGACTGCAGATGCTCTCTAGCTTGGTGTCGCAGATGTTGCGGAACTCGTACTGCGGCATGGACACCAGCCGGTCGCTCTGTGCCATCAGCTGACTGCAGTTCCTCACAAAGACATCGTCATCCCTGGCGAAGGCCTCCAGGATCTGTCGGCCAGAGAAAGGCCGCGTGTCAGCGAATATCACCCAGGGTACCCCCACCCGAGGGGAGATGGCACCCGGTCGACCGCTCGGCACTGCTGGTTTCCACAAGAATCCGAAGTCACCAGTTTATACATATGGTCTGCACACAAAGCATTTATTTGTATCGACTCCAACTATCTTGAGCACTGGACCCCCCCCCCCCATTACATTTTGGCCCATCCTCAAGGACCCCCAACTGAAACATTAATAAATATCATTAATGTCTCTTATTGAGGATTTTTTGAAAAGCATTCCATGGACCCCCTGCATTTATGCCACAGACCACTAGGGGTCCACGGACCCATGGTTGAACAACATTGATTTTATGACTATTTAGCACACAACAGGACACAGGGCATGCCAGGATTGATGGGTACTAAAGCCTGATGGGGGGCGGCCTACCTTGGCTGTGAGACTGAAGCAGCCCTTTGGCTCCACCATCTTCTCCAGGATGTAGCTCTTGACGCCCGCCGTGCTGACGTACTCGTAGAGCACGCCGTGCTCCAGGTGCACGTTGTCAACTGTTAGGCTGACCAGTGGCCCCTCGTCCGTGAGGGTCACCTTCCCAAAGCTCTTAACTAGCTCAAAACAAAGCAAAAGAAAGGCCAATTAGGACCGAAACGACCAGCAGCCTGGCCTGAGGGGGATGGGGGGGGCGTGGATGGTGCTGCATTTATTTTCTGAAGGAGGACTGGATGTAATATTTCAGCTCCCAATAAAACCTCGGGCTGCAGTCTCAACATAAGATTTCATGACATTGTAATAGTGACGTAATAAAAGCAGATATGTATATTAGGTACATGACAAAAACACATTATACAGCAGGCAATAAATCCTTGAGAGCGCGAGAGAGAATTAAAGATTCTTTAAGGAAAGCAATGCAACTGAATTTCTCAAGAAAATAACGTCAGCAAAATTGTTCTCAACTCCATACCATTAACCAGCTGCAACTATATAAGTGTTTTCCTGTGTGTGTGTGCGCGCGTGTGCGTGCGTGCGTGCGTGTGTGTGTGCACGCTTCCTGCTACAGGCTCCTTGTGACCCTGCACTTCATTAGTTTCAGAAATGTGTGAATGGCTGAGTGATCCTTAATCGCATATCAATGTAGTAATAGTTTTATTGGCTAGCATGGCAAACTCAGGAAAAGCGAATTAACCTACTGTGAGGACTAGACACTTGCAAATGTGGAGAGGGGGCTGTTGGCTACCAGCAGGGGTGCTGGGTCACAGCTTGGTGCAGCTGGCCCCCAAAAAGGTGACCTATGATTAGCCTTCTTTGTAAGATGAGACAGTGGACATCCTGAAAGCCCCTGGGCCAGGAACCTGACAGAGGCAAACAGCCTGGCTTTAAGGATGGGGGGGAGTGATTACCCCACAGCCACAAGGTCCATTATTAGACTGTTTAAAAAACAAAAGGAAGTTACCACATAGTCTAAGTGAGGCCCTGACATTAATTGGAAAAATGAACACTTGAATGGAATCTACATGGTGCATGCTTACATTGGGTACTGCTGGGGGACCCGCTGACCCCTGACAGACTGCTTTGCCATCTGGCAGTCTGTTTACTGGTTTGTTTACTAGTTTACCAACCCCACCAAATTGCATCCTTGCTGTGTACCTTGCCACGAGTGCCATCTCATTACACAAGCTGCCTGGATTTAGCAAAATAGAAATCATGGGAAATAGGAAACAGGAAAATCCTTTTGGCATGTTTATTTCGGAATGCGCACGGGAAACCAGGAGAGCCCCATTCTGTACTGGGAAAGCTCCGTAAATAACGGAAAGAACTCCCTTTCTCCATTTTTCACCAAAAGCTCAGGTGCATCCTGTCTGTGCCCCGCAGGGATGTGCCTGGCCAACTCACCCGCTTCCTCGCTGTCAGGTCCCGTCTCTGAAATGCTTGGCCTCAGGGTCCGTTCCTCCTCTGCGTCTTCAAACGTCCGGTAAGCCCACTGGGTCAGTCCCTGTGGTTGGTGGTGCAGAAAGAGAGGCGTCACCCAGGGAAGGAGGGAAAAACCCCAGCCGGGCAAAGGTCAGAAGGCAGTTAGACCAGAAACCGCGGAAGCCGCGGGAAACGCCAGCTTGGATTTTAAGACGGTTCGGTTATGGTTGCTAGGCTTGCACACCGGGCTGCAAAGCCACATTAATAAGGTTTTCGGACAACTTTGAGAAAACAAAGTGAGAACAGGACTACGGGGGGGGGGGTGGGGGGGTGTCTGAAGGGTTAGAGCACACGCAGATGGTGGGGGACACATGAAGAACCAGTTCCTCTCACCAGATCCCACTGTTCTTGAACGGTGCGATGCGCTGCAAAGTGCTCCAGGACGTCCAGGTAGCCGTCGTTGTTGACGCCATTGCCGTTGACTTTGAGGACACACTGTCCTGGCTGGAGGCCTGCAGCGATGGCGGCTGAACCTAAAGCCGCAGAGACGACGGGGAGGGGACGAGTACAGAGCCCGTGTGAGCTGTCGCCTGGACATCCTCGACACGTCACACCGCTAACTTTGAGGGCGCGGCTCGCAAAGATTCACATTCTTCAGCAATGCTCCTTTCAACGCTACTGTCCGAGTGGCAGAACGGGAAATACTCGCCATTACGATATTTCATAATGGCATATCCATAGAGTTAACCCATTAATGAATCACTGGATTGTAATACGTCAAATGTCCTGCAGACAACAGCAAAGACTGTTGCTGACACGGCTGACAATTTGGTGTCATTCTCACAAGGAATCCAAATTCCGTTTAAGACATCTGAGCATCTCATTTTCAATTTTTGTTCTGCTAACTTGCTGTTTCACCTATAACAATGTAAAAGTCATTATAATTAGCAGGCCATAAGGTTTATTAATGCTCACGATTACATTAGCATTTTGCCGTGAGCCAGGACTATAAGGAGATTTGAGTGTAAGGAACACCCCCCACCGTGCACGGCCGGGAAGAGAAAGGCAAGCAGAATTACAGAGTACAAATTAATTTAAACACGTCGCATCTTGCGTGAGTTTGACCATTTTATAGAAAATCCACATCTTGACAGGCTGCAAAAGCCAACGATAGAAGCGAGTGAAGTGGAGCAGAGGGCCCACTAAAGCGACATGATAACGAGCAGCTGTCCACATTGGCGAGGAAGAAAGTTAACCTGAGGCACCGGCGCTCACTGCTTTTGCAAGCGCTTGTCTGCGAAGCTGCGGCTTCCTTCCCATTCTGCACAGGGTGTCTTTGAGAAAGCATGCAGTGGTTCTGCATCAAAGTGCAGCCCTCATACCTGCTTGCTGAACACGACCCATTTTATCTATGCGCGAATGCGCGACGAGAGGATGTAAAGCCGTTCTCCCCCCCCAGCATGGCCACTTCCTCCAGAATCACACCTCCTCTAAGTATCGGTTTGGTAGGGGGAGGATGTGACTTCAACCCACAAACCTTTCCCTCCACACCAGCTGTGCCACTACGAGTCAGGCCAGAGCACCACCGGAGTGACTGGCTCACAACCAAACGAAGACCAGGATCGGAGGATGGTGCCCTTTCAGCTCCACCCATGAGACAAAACTATGGCTGAGAAGACCCGGCCCTGCCCACCTTTCCTCACAGCGTGAACGTAGGGGGGAGCAGCACCGCGGATTTTGAAGGACAGTGCGTCCGGACAATCTGGTATCTTCACGATCCTGGAAGAGAGAGACACAGACCAAGCCAAATGGCAAGGATTACACGACTAAATCAAATGCATGGGATTATGTACTGACCTCCAATCACAGACACATTTTTAGTGTTAAAAACTACAAGTATTAGCTTGACACTGTGGGACAATGTGTAGAGACGGAGGAGAGTTGTGGTTTGTGTATGAAGGAGAGCCTCCGATGCCAGATGTTAATAATAAGGATACCGACATCTGAAAGCTACGGGAACCGTGACCGACTGAGTGGAAGGCTCAGATGTCGATAAATCCGTAAGAACACAGCACAACACGGTCTGTGTCGCTGTCACTTCCTGCTTCTGGAGCCACGATACCAAGATGTGCTTTCGCATCCATAAGGGAAGTGGAAAGCGTTTCACAAATTTCTGAAACCAAAATTCATTCCTCTGCCCCCGTAGGACTCGGCTTCCACAAAACCAGTTTCGAAAGCGTCAGTGAAATTCCGAGTTATGTAGGAAAACTGCAAGGGGATAGAATTTCACAAGCACAGCTGAAGCATGGTCTGGGCTTTTTACTTAAGTGTGACTCCTCTCACTCACTCCTTGGCTTTGGTGGCCACCAGCAGCCGCAGAGAGCGCCGGATGCCGAAGGCCTGACTGATCATGGCCTCCACCTCTGCGAACGGCCTGAGGAACACCAGGTCCTCGTTGATGGAGTAGATCTTCCTTCCAGGCTGCAGCCCGGCCATCTGAGGAAAGGCACGACAGAAAAACTGGAATCAGAGTGCCGAAGCAAGCTAGCGAAATACGGCGGCATAAATCGCGGAGTCACGCATACGTGAGCTCACATACGGATGAGAGTGCACTGACTGAATAGTTGGAAGTAAATTATTTTTGGCAGCAGTCCAGGGTGCAGCGCCGAAACAATTTATAACGGCAGGGAAAGGCGAGCCCAGCTTTGAACCACACGTATTGTATTACCGTCAAACGGCAGAAGTCTCCCGTAATGGCAGTTTAGTGGCCGAGCTGGAAAAGCCCCCTAAACGACCAGGCAACCGCAAGCCAAGTGCTGGAGATGGTCCTGTCCACGCTTGCACAACATGGCTTTGCGGTGAATGGAGGTGGTCGGGGATAATTAACCGTCACTCGTTAATCTGGGCACATCCGTCCACGTCTGTCAATGACCGTGTCAGATGGGACCGTCACACACACACACACACGCACGCCTTCATCAGACACCGAGCACCCCCAGGAGGGATGGTAAAGCCCCCCCCCCCCGAACAGCTCTGTTCTACGAGAAAATCCCCAGAATCCAGAAATCGTGACATGTTGCCGTTTCTCAGCAGTAATATTTCATACCAAATGGATCGATTATAAATTTAAAAATGTACATGCACGCACACCTGATTTATAGTTCACAACTCTCATCACAACATTCCGTTTTATCACCCGGAGGCTGGGGAACGTGTGGCGATGAACAAAAAATTATGCAAAACCGAGCATTTCTTCATATTCTGTTCCATGAAGTGGGGGTGGGGTGGCGTATGTCTGAGATTAGCTGAAAAGGGAAGAGAAAGCTTTCCTGTGAAAACTTGAGACCGCTACGTACGAAACGGTCTGTATCGGGGGGACGGGTTTAAGAGAAGCTTTATAAAGGAGCTAACCATGAAGTGTCTTTCCACTACTTTCAGCCCACTTTTAAGGATGCAGCGAGAGCGCCTGTGTCACAGCAGGAGCAGCACGGACAGAGCGAAGGCTGAAGACGCTGAGGGGATAATGGGGACTCTGTTTGGCTTCAGCCGCTCTCTGGATGGAGCTTCTTTCATGCTTATCTGCCTTTCCTTTGGGTCGTTTCAGTTGCCCCAAGGACGTCCCCAGGCAAACAAGCCGCCGCTTTCTCAGGGGGCGTTTAGTATTCCGGTCACCGCGTCCTTTCAGCCGGACCTCGGTTCCAGTGGACGGTCTGGTTTTAAAGAGGCAGAAACCGTCCTGGCTGGACGGTGTCGTTGATGTGCTTGATAAGTCACCTGCAATGACGCCACAAGGACCGGACAATCTGTTCTACGGTTCTAATAAGAACCTGAAAAGGCGTGCCTAATTACCTTTCGCGTGCCTTCTGGCGGAAGAAAGGAACGGGGATAAACTAGCAGTCTCGCTTAATTACGGCCTTGACGAGCACTGAGCTCATTGCAGGCCGAGTTCCAGCCTGGATAGCACTGCTGTAATGCATGTCTAAAGCTCCCTTCCATCTCTCACCTGGCATCAACGTCACTATCCACCACACACGACCCGACAGAGGAGGGTTTACAATGCAGCCAAGTGGGGAAGACATGAAAAGGAATGAGCAAGAAAGAAGAGTTCATCGATTTACGGTGACCCCTCTCACCTCCGCACTGGACCCCCGGGAGACTGCCTTCACCACGATGGCCTTGTTCTTCTCCTCAATCTCAAAGCCATAGTCATCCTCCTCGGGGTGGATCTGAGGAAGGAGAGTCACTCATCAGCATTGCTGCTGCAGCTTGAAGGTGATCCGTCACTGTACAAGTGGCTGCTACTAGCAAAGTTCAGGCAACCGATCGCCTGTCAAAGACATGAATAAAGGTTTCCCCTCGAAGTGCTTGCCGTGTATTTGATGGTCCTGCAGGGAAGTCGAGTTAAGGTGGGTTCTTACTATTGGCTGTTAGAACAACTTAACAGTCAAGACACAACAGGAGCTGAAGAGCTGGAGAAACCAGAAGCAGATCAGCTTGGTTGCTGGTGGGGGAAGGTGATTGACGGATGCCGGATGGGGGCCCTCAGCCTTCTGCCTCAAAACAATGCCCATTTCCTGTCTGCCTCAATTTAACCCATTTAAAGTACCGGTAGGGGGGCTCCCTTGTCACACACGCCGGTGTCTTTTGTGTTGACCTTTCCTCCGATTCTTAAGGCACCTGCAGGAAGACATCACTTCTGAAACCACACTGACAGGAGGGTGAGCAGTAGGTTTGGACGTGACAAAAGTGGACCCAAAAGCCAGGGAAACAGGTGTGGTAGGCAGGGGACACGTGAGTTTCTGTCAGGCTCCGGATGTGGCAGCCGGCCCCCCGTGCACGTCTCTCTGTCACATCCCTCGCCGCAACACCACCCTCAAAAGTGAGCACAGCAGGTGAGGAGAGATTTAATGGCAGAGAGATAGAAACGCTTTAAAAAGCTAGGGTTTCATATGTTGCGAGGAGCTCTCAACGGGTTGGGCCCCAGGTTACAGCTGTAACCCCCCCCAAAGGCGGGATCAGTTAGTCACGGACCCGGCTCCCACTTGCAAGCCCCTGTTAATCTTGTTAAAACCCTCTCTTTGAAAGTTCACTCTTCTGCTGTGGACCTGGGTCAACACCAGCCTGTCCTTTATTACCAGATAAGCCCCGTGGACATTCTTAGCTCACCAGTGCTTCCATTTGGGGGGGGGGGGGGTAACCCAGCTACACAAACCAGTGACAGGAAGGGCCCAGCATATAAGGTAAAACACAGCTGACCAGGCCTATGGTAGCTGCTGTCTTTTTGGGATGAAGGTGTCACTTAATAGAATACGTCCACACCAGAGTATGAAAGGCTTCCTCGAAAGATCACAGCAATTATGTCCCAACACAGTCTAATGGCCTACCTATGACAGGAACCTCATCTCACCATGGGATTAAACTGAAGCAACCTGGAAAAAGTCTTCCTGTCAATGAACTCAGAGCTGACAGCGCTAAATTCTACTGAATTGTACACTCCGGCTCCAACCCGTGCGCACACACACACACACACACACACACACACACACACACACCCCCCATTTAAAGATGTACGAAGCATTAATGTGGAAAAGTGAACTCCGAAAGCACCGCAGCATCCTTCAGAAGCAATAATCTCATAAGATCTAAAATGACAGCAGATTAGCCGTTCCATTACACAGAATAAGGCCGGTGAAAAAAAGGTCATGGTTTCTCGCCTGGTAGTCACCAGCCGCTTAATGCTCTTGAGAAGCTTTGGTGGGCTAATGGTGCCCTCCAATTACGCCAGCTTTTAGGGTCTAGCCCCAGGCTGCTCGAAGACGCCCGCCGGCCTCCGATCACAAATGGGGGGGTGGATCTGGGCCCTCACCGGATGATCTAATAAAGCGCGCTGCCGAAACGTGCTCTGCTGAGGGCGATCAAGGCTTAATCCGCTTTGCAAGGGCCCGGAAGACAAAATGATGCGTGTCCAGACGTCACCGCGTTTCAGGATCGCGTCTGGTGCACGGGGGCACAGAACAATAAGCTGGACATGGCTGTAAAAAGAAAGAGAGGTGGACGGGGGGCCGGCTGGATTTCACCACCGTTTCATCAGCTTTGCTGGGATGGGCTGAGCAGGGTGAAAACTGGACCGCTTCTGGAATGTTCTACCAACTGGCTGGCATATTAACAGACTGCAAAGCAGATCGCTTGACTGGAGCAGGTTGGGGTTACCGAATCCTTTCTTGTTCTCTCCTGCATCTGGACTGAGTGGTCCTGGGTGATCGTGGACCTGCCAGCAGTCCAGGGCAGGAACAGTTTGATTGGGTCTGGTACCCTAACACTTTGGGACTACCAAACAAGAACATGCGTCCTTCCCTTTGACATGTACAGAGGTTCGTCAGACACAGCGGGGTTCTATCTTTACAGCTCTGAATGACGCACATTTTACTTACATCAAGAAGAGTCACTGAAAAATATGCAAGCCCACCAACAGCATTCCATTTACTACCATTTAAGGTGTTGACAGACTCATAGATCGAGCCCCTAAATTCTGCTCTCAAGCAGAATCAAACAATTAGACAAATTAAAATGAAAATGCTGACTAAGAACGCTAGTAAAAACAGGGCCTCAGGCAGATGGGCATAATGAAACCCCACAACAGAAAGAGTACCGTCATTACAAGAGGAAAAGCTACGGTTTGAAGATGGACAGATGGATGGACATGGGAAAAACAAACAAAAAAAAAAAAACACAACACCTGCTGGGGCTTGGGAAGGCGTTTCTCAGATCTACCTGCATTTCACATGGCAGAAAGCCCTGGTCGGCATTCACTTGCTGTTAAGCCAGCTCAGCCAGTAAGACACAAGCAAAGGACCTCATCTGGACTGTCAATCCAAACTGGTATTTGTTTGATAAACAGGAGGTTCCCATACAACACAGGTCCAAAGATTTCTCCCAGCCCTTAACTTGCCATTTTGGTTTCTTAGATACCAAGTGAAATTATCATTACGTGGTTACATTACCAGTCTACTCTACCACCTTTTGGCAGGTAAGTGAACAGTAAAACGTGTGGGACATATCCATTTGCCATTAACATTATCATTCGCTGCTTTGTTAGTGTTTAGCCAAAAAAAGCCCTTGATGCTTTGCCAAGAAAAGCCCATGGGGGTACTCAGAACATGTGATAGAAAAATAAGCCAGCAGGAGAAACGTAGAAGGGGGCAGTGGGTAGGGGGTACAGACCAGCCCGAGTGAGGTGACATAATGGTGGCAGTACATGGATGGGTGACCCCAGCACATGAAGATAGGAGGAGGGGCCTCACCAGCAGAGACTTGGCCAGGATGTTCTCGATCAGCTTGAAGTCATTCCGCAGCTGCTTGCCCTTCAATCCCGTGCCTTCCATCTCCTCGTCGGCGTAGAAGCGGAAGAACTGGGACTCGTCCTTGAACTCGCTCTTCTCCATCACTAAGAGCAGGAGAGATTCAGCGCGTCACGGGCCGCATCTTTCAGAAGGGTTCACGGCTCCACAGGCAACTCCATTCTCCAATCAAGAGTCACTTCACACAATCGACTATTAGAAATGTGACAAATTTAGAATCAGCATTTCAGTGCACGATAAACCAAGGAGGAAAAAAGACAGTCCGTATATTTACAATAATCTAGACAAAACTCAGAAAAAGGGAGGGAAAAGGCAATGAAATCAGTCATGACCTCAAATCTGTAAACACTGTCCCTCTTTTGAAGGGGAGAAATTTGTTATTTCCTATTTCCGTCTGTTTTCACAGACATTTTGGAAGCACAGACTGTTCCTGTGTTCAGGCCTCAAAAGCTATTCCAGTAAAAATATCTCTGAAGGTTCGGCGAGCAGAATCCAGACGCCGTGCAGGAGCCTCAGGCGGTCTCGCTCGGGCAGGGAAACGGACCTGGTCAGCGTTCCTCCCCTTCTATACACGGTCCAGAGACCTGCTAGCGGCCTGCTCCCCGCCTCACCTGTTTATTTGTGGAAACTCAACTACAGCGCCTCCCCTCTGGCTAATGACGCAGTAACACTTAGTGTGCCATTTTCACATTTGAGTGCCGTTTGTTTTTCAGCACGTCTCATCATGCCATTATGTTAAGTGGACATCCTTCAGACGAAGACCTTCAGCCAAAAGTAGAGTAATAATAATAAAAAAAAAAAGTATTTTAATAAGACGACAGAGCAGATGCAGTCAGGGTCTAGGCCAAGTCTCACAGAAGGTAACAGAGCAGCACCCTCGCCGCTCAGCGGTCCCTCAGCACAGCGCCCGGCTTTACACAGCCTATTGAGAGAGTCGTGAAAGCCCAGTTCAGGACAGCCCCACCTGGCCAGCCACTTAACCTGGAGGACATTTCCAGACAGCCTTGGGCATGTGACTGCAGAACCGTGTAAGCCAGCGTGTTCGGAAGGGCGTGTGAACTCGGTGACCACGTGTAAGTGGCTTCAGAGGCTGCCAGATGTGTCAGAAACATTAAGGGGTATTACCTTTCTGGATGTGAACCCTGAGCTGGTTTTAAAGAATTTATTTTAAATGATCTCAAACATGGAAAGATAAGCAATACTACACCAGGGAGGTGAATCTGAAACGTTCAAGGAGTGTCATCCATCTTCCAACCACTTACCCAGTACAGGGTCGTGGTCAGCTTGGAGTTTATCGCAGGGTATAGATACACAGATGAGTAAAAAAGATATGCCAAGTCACCTAACCTCATGTCTCTGACTGTGGGAGGAAACCTCAGTACCCAGAGGAAAGCCACAAAACACAGAGTGGGATTCAAACCCACAATCTTGGATGTTTGAGGCTGCAGTGCCACCCAATGACCTGCAGTGCCACCCTAGACGTTCAGCATGACAGTAGAGCCTTTCATATCAAATCATTTGACGAGGCAGCGGCAAAAAACAGAAGATCTTCAGAAAATTCCGAGCCGCATGCCAGGACAGGATTCCAGGTAGGTTTCTGGATCACAACTGACCGTGGTGCATGAATCCGCTGTTGCAGAGCCCGACGCCCAGCATCACAGCATCCTCGCGGGAGGAGCAGTCACCCTAGGTGGGCGAAAGACAGAAGCACAGAGTCATAAGTGTCACATGACCAAGCCTATGAGCACTAAACCCGTGACAGTCATTGCACAATGAAAACGGGGAAAAACAAACCTATACTGCTACCATGTTTCGACCGCAGCACAAATTTATTGTCGAATCGGCCCAGGGAAAGATGTTAAAACGAACATGTCAGGCATTCACTTTGGAACAAGAAAATCTCACTGATTTTAAAGAGTACATGCCACACACGATCCAAATGGGAACAATCTCAGCAAACGGTAACACGCAGCACACAGCGATGCCGAACTACGCGGACTAATTCCCATGGAGACTTTGGTTCAAGTGGCTGAACCGGAGTGAGGCCCTGCTCCCCGTCTGCCAGCTGGGGTCGCCTCCTGTCCACCTTCTGGCATGGTGACATCACCGCCAGGAGTCTTTCCAGCAGTGCTGCTCTGGAAGCGGCCCGAGCATCTGGGGGTGTGTCGCGGCACTCGTGCCAAACCGGCGTGCAGCGCAGGGGCCGGAGCGACAGCCCAGCCAGGCCGTGTTTGCATTCGGTGAGGAACCCGTCACCGGCGGCCGCGGGGAACCCAAAGCACCATGTTTCTGTGAAGCTCCCGGCTGGATGGTGACCTCCGGCCGTGAGGACAGAGATTCCGACTTCCAGCATAACGTTGGATTAAAATTTGAAAGGGACACGGCCGGGGAACTCAGGTTTTAAAATAAAGCCAGGAAGATCCATTAATTTAATGCTCAGCACTCTCAATGGAAATTCAGCCTGCCCCTTAAATCAACAATGACTTGTTTTTGTCAGCAGAAACTTGGCGAGTAACCAAGCCCTACCTGCGATAAGAGCCAGTCCACCAGTTTGCTTGCTGGAAGCACCGACTTGAATGTTTTCAAATGATAGTCTCGGTCCCTGAAAGAGAGAAAGAGCAGGAGTATCACCGCAAGTGAAATCTCAGCAAAAAAAGATTAAGGCACACAAACGGCTCTATACAGCGGATGACAAGTATTTCAAAACGAGTTTTAATTAAAACCGTTCGTCTGGAGCGAGATCCATTTTGGCGAGGCACTCTGGCCCCATGCACACTGTCCAAGACTGGAGAAGGTTGGTGTTTCTGTTCATCACAAAAAAGGCACGGATGTAAATGAGCCTATCGATTTCATTTTGACAGATGATTTCAGGCTATGCACCAATCGCCACGACATACAAACAGTCATCTAAAAAGGAAAATCACTCGATTTGCTGATGCGGCTAATGCTAACTTTCTATTTACTGTGTCACGGCAGAAGTATTGTCAATGAAGGATAAACGGCGGTCTTCTGCTCATAACAGCAACAGGTTATGTGAGACCAAACGGGCTCACTGGGTCGACCCGAGCTGTCATTGTGGCTAACCAGTGATCTGTTCAAGCATTTTGTCATCAATGGTATGCTCCCGGCCGCCGCCGTGAAGGGCGGGGAGGGCACCTCTGTAGCATTAACAGCACAGAGAGGAATTCAAAGAAAACAATGTGGCTTTGGGGCTTTAAAATAACACTCAGCCACTGTAAGATCTGTAATCCAGAAGACTTAAAGGGAGTTGGGAGGGGCTCACCTATGCCATCGATAATGAAAATCACCCTTTCTGAAAACCAATTAGCCATCGGGAAAAGGCGATGTTTACTGACAGGACTGTTCAGTCCCCACTTACGATGCAACTGAAAAACTGCCACATTAGGGTGGAGTCACTGTGTGGTCATGTGACATTAAAGCCATTGTCCTCAAATGTTTGCTCACAGTGAATGACGCGACAAAAACACAGAATCTCTCATTCTTGCTTATACAAAAACAGGAAGTTTAAAATTCACAGTCAATTTTTCTGAAATTTTTAACTCCAAAACAGCTGAGGTCCTTGTAATAGTAACGGTTTATCCCTATGTTTCAGTAATGGCCAGGGATTCAGGACGGACGGTGGTAACCAAACATGGCATTGCGTGGAATCGTGACTGACACAACCAGACGGAGAGAACAAACTGGGCTGCAGGCACATGGCTGCAATGGTATGAAACCGGCGCTAATGCAACCGGCCTGGGGGCGGGTTCCGTTTAATCTGCTTCTCAGGGGGGGGAATCGCGAGGCTGACCCGTCTCGGGCCAAAAGAGCAGCAGTCCACCGGTGTCACTGAGCCCAAACGGACTTCCGGGCCCATTTAACATGAGTGTCAGCTCGAGGGGACACTCACTTGATGACAGGAACAGACAGGCTGTGGAGACGGCAGTACAGCCTCACACCCTGCGGAAATGATGGCAGACTTAGTCACCCTCACGGCATAAGGTCGAGGTTTTAAAAAAACAAAAAAAAAAAAAACCATGCCATTTAACGGAAGTTCAACTATGACAAAGGAAGCAGAAACCACTGACAGCACAACTTCCTTCACGGATGAAGAAAAAAAAAAAAAAACTAAAGGTTGTCATGTGTGTTTCAAATATCTTGTCCTATTCCTCAAAGAGCCAGACCGCTTCTCTCTCAGCCACCAGAAAACATTTCACCATCTCCGTCAAGTCACATAAGTACAAACCGCAGTGGTGTCGAGTGACCACTGCTGCTAAGGGTACCTTTGACATGATGTCTTCCATCTCACTCCTGGCCTTGTACGTCCCGTCGTCGTAACGAAATCGGTACAGCACCTGCTCGTTCTTGAACTGATGCTTGTCTGACACTGCAAAACAAAAATCCCTCAGGCCACTAACACATTCTCCTGGAATTCAAATTTACACAATCAGTACAAAAACCTTCCTATCCGTAATCAATGGATTTTTCTAAATCATAATGTAGAAAGCCTTACAAATTTTTGAGTGGTAGGGATCAAAGAAGGGCCACATTACGCTGTGATTGAGCAGAAACAGCAAGTCAGTCTAACCAGCCAAAACGTCCCAAAAGCAGAATTCACACGTCTTTGGCAAATTATACAGGGATTTTCTATCCTGTTGGGCCACAGGGCAATTCTGATCTCAGGTACAAACCAGCGATATAGAACCTATGTGCCTCTGATACATAAATTATTTACCACAGGGTAATGTTTCGCTTCCTATGCACGATATGCAAATTAGAACACCTCAAAATTATTGAGAGGACATAGACAAAAACGTGCCACGGGGACTTTAAGTAGCATTACAAGTAAAACTGGCAGAACAATACGGAGAGCTGTCATTTGGGAGACCAGAGGCTCCCAAATGACTCGTCTTTCCCTTGGCACTGTCACGTGTCATGGTTAGAGCGGCAGAGCTGCCGTCTCACCGTGATGGATAAGTCCATTCTCCAGCAGGGCCTGGCCCAAGTTCACCCCCTCCTCTGCTTTGCTGATCTCGCCGGTCTCCAACAGCCAGGACACAAACTCACTGTGGGCGTCAAAGAGCAGAGGTCAAAGTGAGTCTGAGGAAGAGGCGGCGAAGCAGACAGAGACACTCTGCCTGGATGGGGGAGCTACGAGGGCTTTTTGGTTCCTCGCAACCGTACCGTCTCACCGCGCACGTCTGTGTCGAGAGCCAGGAGGTGTGTGAGCACGGGTGGGTCGGTGTCTGCTCCACAGCTGCCATTACCCAGGAGTAGTAGCTGCAAATTCAGCCGTGCAGGGCTCATGATGAGCTGGGATCTCCCAAAGCACCTTGGGGGGGGGGGGGGGCCTTCAGGCCCCACACCGGGACCCACTGAGCCCCCCTGCTACTGAACTGTGCCTCCCTGTGCTACGCGACAAATTAATCACCGCAAGCTAGCGCCTCCCGGGACAAGAGGCGAGTCTCTTAACAAACATCGTTTCTGGGTCAGGAGCGCTAGACTAGAGATCTTAGGCCGATGTCTGAACTGAGGGGAGTGATTTTTTCTACATGTTTTTGTTTGTTTTTCCCCATCCGCTAAGTTTGAACATCAGCCAAATATTTGGATTAGAAAGTCTCCATGTTGCCAATCCAAAGTTCATGAGTGAGTCGTTTCTTCTCAGTTCCATCACTCCTTAACCAAACAAATTCCCCAGATCTCACTGAGGTTTGCGGAAACTGAGCTGGAATGAACAAGATGCAGTGAACTGACATCACTCGCAAGCACACACACACACACACACACACACAACATACGTCTTGGCCTTTCATTGGCCGTCTGCGGGTCATATCCCAAGGAAATTGGGATACGAATAATTTGGCAAAAAGCATATGTGACCTGAACAAGGGCAAGCACAGAAAGGGGGAGGGGCTTTAAAAAGCTTCATAAGGGGCACTTGGGTATTAAAACAGCTACCAGAGTGCACAAGCGTCTGGGCTATTTCAACGTCGCTCGTTTGGGCATTCGGTTTTCGGAAACTTGTTAATGCTCGCTCCATAACCGTCACTCTAAAAAGGCCAGGGGCAAAATGAGTGCGACTAAAAGAGGCGGGGCAACCAGCAATGTGTGAGCCCCGGGTTGTTTTGGTTGTGTGCTCATACGCATCTGTTGTGCCGTGTGTTTTTAGCTCCGCCTGTGTATCGGGAAAGGTGACGCAGGAGCTGCTTCTACCTTCCCCATCTGTGCTCAGAGAAAAGGACAGAAATAAATAAAACAAGCTGCCGTTAAATCAGCTGAAAAACAATTTCTAGCTGTTATGGTTCGCAAGTTCGTCAATGTTATAATTCAGCTGTTTTCCGGAAGGTTCTGTGACAGCAAGCCAGTGACATATGGGCTTTTAGCAGAGTGCAAAAGTTCAAATAAGACGTTCCAGGCTATTTTTGTCACATCTTGGATTTCTATTATGGACAGGAACTGCCGAAAAATGTCAGATGTGTTCCAAACTTGTGAAGCAGCCACCAGAGAATACTTCAGGCCATACCTTAGGCCCAGGGAAATCCATCACTGGGATCTGGAAGAAGCATTTTTATCAGAGTGCAAACACAGAACTCCCAAATCAAGTACAGTGTGCACTTCCATCCTGGTGGAGAAAGCCGCACTTCTAAATAAAACCCTTTGGACTCAAACCACCAACTGAGACTGCCTCAGCGCATCACGTGGAAACATAAAGCGAGGGTGCAAATCAAGTGGACCGGGCCATGGCTCACTGCTTATTTAATAGAAGTGTTTTCTAAAAAGGATATGTACAGAGATGCCCTCACATCGATTCCTCTCACAAAAACCTTCTGTTAGAGCAGCACTGGGGTGCCACCCAGAAAAGGAGAGTGTGAACTCAGGTGAGGATAAACGGCGGGGGGCAATGGCAGCTGCACGAATGGGACCCTGAAACCCGCTTGGTAGGACGCTTTGGGAGGTAGCAGAAACAGTACCCGATCACAGGAGGTCAAAGGTCACACAGCAGCAGAGAGGAGGCAGAAGCACGCGTACCTGTGCGTGGACTGTGAACTTCACACAGCCGCCAGGTTTCAATACCCAGTGATGATGACAGGGCACACGCCCATAACAGTGATATCCACATCAATCTAGCCTCAGAAACTGAGGAGCAGCATCTTCCCCAGAAGATAAAAAAAAAAAAAAAAAAAGGCAATATCCTCCATTCAGGATCTTGATCAGTCAGTTTCATACTGAAGTGGACTATTTATCCCTCCTGCACCAACAGGAATGCCCAATTCCTGTTCTGGAATATGCTCCATTTGAGCTGATGGGTAACGGAAAACGCATTTTCACCTCGACAAACACAGCCGTCCTTGTTCATTCACTGCTGGGAGGGACCACGGGGGGGGGGGGGGGGGGGCATCCTGCGGCAAGGGCGATGCTGCCCACTAGCAGTGACCCGGGTTCAGTGCCTGCTACGCCACGTTAACCGTCTGTGTGGCGTAAGGAGGCTGCTTTGGGTGGGTCAGCCAACTTGGTTCCTCAATGCTGCTTGACAGTGGGGGCCACTGCAGACTGCCCATATGGCAAGAGGGGGAAGGGGGGGGGAACTTCCCTCCAAAATGCTGCTGAATAAAATCCACAACAAATACAGGGAAGCCCAGGAGGGCACCAAGGGTAACAGTTTAGAGTCTGCTTTTTGCCTGGGTTAGTCTCGGGTGACAGATGCTCCAAAGCTAATCATATGGAGCCATTGGAGCCAACAGCACCAGCCAACAACGTTTTCTAAAGCTATAAAGGCTTCACCCAATGCACCTTCCGCTATACCTGAGCAGGGTCACAGGGGTATGTAGAGATCACTGGACTGCAGGAGGGAAGGGGAGTACCTCGAGGAATTCTACAGGACATGAGTAAAACACACAAACTGCACATTCACAGGCCAGAGGTGGGATGTGAAACTGCATGGAGGTGTGAGGTGACAACACAACCCACCGTTGGCCTCTTTATCGGCATGCGTAGCCGGCTCAGGATGGAACGGGCCTGTGTTGGTGTAACAGCGAAGCATCATTCACAGATGGCACAGATGACTGCTCACTTACTTCCCGAAGAAGGACTTGGGCACGACGGCAAACTTGCGCCGGCGGTCCTTGATCAGGTGGCGGCTACGGCTCATGATCATGTGGTAGAGTTTCTCCCCTTTCTCGGCGATCATCATGTAGGCGTCCCGCTCCATCCCCAGCTTCAAGCCTGCAGGGGAGCAAAGAGGTCACCTCGTAACCCGCCATCAGTCCGACGGACCCTGCCGGAAAAGCAAACGCTTTTCACCTACAGCGAGGCTGATGATTAGATGGCCATCGTTTTCCGCAATGATAGTTAACAGCATCTGAAATTCACCTCTTTGCCAGCTTGCTCTGCAGCAACAATCGATAACTCATCGGTGCGGAAACAAAAGAACAAGTAGCAGGAGACCTCGAACCAGCTAGGGGCGTGACGGTCGTATCGATCTACTTGACTTCTACCTCGACAGGCACTAGTTAGTGGGGAACCCAGGCAGCCCCATCCTTAAAGTGGTCTGGGAGACTCGGAAGGAAGCTGCACCAGACCACGGCCGGCGAAAGGAGAGACGGGCTCAGCGTCAAACATCGGGGCTCCTTTTTTAAAAGACGTTTTTAAAACCATTCATACGCGACCCTTCAGACATGCTCGAGACCGCCTGACTCCACTCCAAGGCTCTAAGACCCCCAGAGCAGACTGTAGAGGTTCACGTCTGGGGCTGCTGGCGAGGGGAAAACAGATGCTTATCTCACCGGGAAGCACACGGACCAACAGGCTAATGTGGTGTCACGGCACCAAGGCATGATCCGCAATGTGGTTCATGCAAGGTTCAGATCGTGAGCTCCAAAAACCAAACGAGGGCAAAACACAGAACATCCGATTTTTCTTAAACTGAGACTGACCGGGGGGGGCTTTTCCAAGGTTACAAGGTTCAAGAAAAGGTCACACTCAGAAGCGGCATGGGAGCCGTGGGATCCATGGAACTCCCCCCCCAAAAAAGCACCCACAGGGCATCTGTGGACCAGGCTTTGCGACTGGTGTACAGCGAAGGGAGGCTGGATTAAGAGCTGGCAGCTGCAGGAGGAAGGCAGGCGGGGAACAAAGAGTGGCTTTCAGGGGAGGGCATTCTCCACGGCCGCCCCGCCTGAGGCCCCGTGCCAGCTGGCTCCTCCTGAAGCTGGGCACCACAGCCCAGGCCGGTCCGTTCATGATGTGCTTCTGAGAGAGGGCACGGCTCCTCCTGAAGCTGGGCACCGCAGCCCGGCCCGTTCATAACATGCTTCTGAGAGAGGGTGTGGCTGCTTCTCACCACAAAACAGAGAATGTTGACCTTGTCGGCGTGGCGTCTAAACGGACATTGGGTCACATGGTTTAGTGTAAAACACTGACTAGGCCAAAGCCATTAAAAGTCTTGGTGCTGCACTTAGGTCCTGTAATGTAACTCTCAGCACATTGATAAACGATCAATAAACGCGCATAAGAGCCAAGCGTTGGGGATGGACAGGTCTCCCCTCTGAAGGAGTGGGGCCCAACACGGGGCAGACCCAGTTGTCAAACAGCAGCTCCCACACGGGAGGACAACAATGAAGCCTCATAAACAGCAGCTCTGGCACTGGGTAAGGGGAGGATCTATAGAGGCCATTATCCTATGGGGACTGCCACGCCTTCCAGTGGCCCCCAAGGGGTGCTATGACTGACAGGGCATCTGCTGCCCATGGTCTCCATCCAGTGGCTGAAACCCGATATGCCCTCCCTAAAAAGAGGTGCTTCTGGCGGGGTCAGGTGTAAACCCCAGGGGCTCCAGCGGGCCGAGGAACGTCAGCACGTCAAAGAACCGCTGCACTGCCCAGAGACACAACTGGGCCACAGGGAAATAGAGACAGAAGGTGACTACTGTGATTAAACATTTAGAATTCATACCCACGTTATCAGCTTTTGCTCTTTTCAACAGAGAAACCAAATTTTCAGTGGTGTGTGTTATTGTCTTGTGTTCACCGACCTCAGAAGTATGTAGAAACGTCATGCATCAGCCTGACAACATAAACCTGCACATCAAAGGCATAGAACCGATGGTGAACAGGTGTGGCAAAGCCTCACGAAAACACCGCTTTGAAGATTCACGAGCGAATGTACAGATTTAAGGACAGAAAGGTCACGGAGGTCAGGGAAAGGACCACCTGGGCCAGAACACATTCTTGGCTGGTTCTCTAGTAAAATTCCCAGTTCCTTACTAGACATGGAAATGAGTTTTTGTCACAAAGTGATCATAATTTCAGACTTTGACACTGATGTTTCAGTCGGTGAAGCTGCGGTCCCTGAAAGGTCACCGACCGGCCTCCTTCAGAGGTGCAGGCAAAGGGCAGACTCGCATAGGCCGATGACAGTGACCAGGTGTCATGGCAACCATGGCTGACCCTGCGCTCTCACCCCAAGCTCTGATGATGGAATGCATGCAAAAATCACATCACGGTGTACTCGTAAATGGCAATGAAATGGTGAAATGAACAAGACAAATTTACATTCGGTCCGGCACTCACTGCTCCCCATTCAGCAGGCAGGTTTTGAAACAGAAATAAATTTAAGTGGAAGCAGAAGAATTCAATATCCTCACACCCAAACCATTTTGCCATTTTCTACCATATTTAGTAGCAATCCATGTAACAAAAGTCAGTTTATTCACATTTACTATGCAGCTTTATATTTGCTTATAGGAAGTAAAAGCACCTAATCCTATTATACAACTTCAAGACCGATGTAGCAGACATTAGTTATAAGTGCAAGTTCTTAGCCAACTACGCCACATGCTGTCCAAGTAGTTCATTAGCAGTCATTGGTAAATTAGACCCCTTCAAAAGGTTTATCTGACTCAACATTGCATTAAAAACGCTTGGTTCCACAAAGTTTAACAGGCGTTTTGTCTAGTCAAAGGACAGGAGGACACATCAGCTGTCTCAGGTGCTAATTTCAGGTTCACAGTAGTTTGGTTATGGTTGGTTGTCTGAGAACGGTCTAAACAGGCTGCGGCTGGTTCTTTTTTTTTGCCCCCCAGATGATCAAAAAAAACAAAACACAAAAGCCCCCTTGGTGGGCGACCCTACCAAGAGCCGTGAAAGGCTGCCATTGCACCTTGAGTTCTTTCTGCTCACCCGATCTGCAGTACACACAAAGCTAATCGATAAAAACAGTACATTCCAGTTCTAACTGCTCTGCAACATCCTGATTAAAAGATCATTTAAATATGGGGGAAAAAAAGCCGTACACTTGGAAGCAAGAGGTACACATTTAAATCCAGGTTCCAGTGCCATGAGTTGTGAGGTAATTCATAGTCTTATTCAGACACAAAGACGCTGTGTGTGTCAAACCTAAAACAACTGAGGTGATAGGTGAGATTAATAAGTAACTGGATAAAAATGGTCTTTGGGTGCATTTGCAGTTTGCCAGAAGTGTTCATCTGCTATGAGCGTGGAAAATGTTTCAAAGGCAAGGGTTTCCTTCAATGAAACGAAGGGGAAGGTTAAAAAAAAAAAAAGTCAACTCACTCTCTCTCTGCTCACGTTCCTTCAAGATGGCGTCCAGCCACTTCTGCTTGTCCTCTGCATTCTTTGCCATGCACACAAACCACTTGTTCTTGGCCGTGTTGTGAATCTTCCAGCCGTTCGTCACAGTGTAATTATTGCTATGATAGTCAGCTGTGAAATATGAGGGAAATGGAGGTAGGAAGAATACATTAAAAATTAAACATTTCTAATTGGACTTCCTTTACGGTCAATTTGGTCAACAATGCTTGCTATCAGACTAAAGTTCTGACATATCAAACAGTATTTGAATGATCCTGAGCTTTCTAGTCTAACCCACATCACTAGGACATTTCAATTAGTTTTTATAGTGCCTTCCTCAACAGGGTTACCCTAAAGCCCCTAACAGGAGGGTGTGGTAATTACAATCAACATTGATGAGAAAGCAAAAGGCCAGAAGACAATGGAGGAGAGTAACCAAAACTCCTCAACGAGGAGGAGAAAAATCCTCTGGGGGGGTCTGAGGTCAATTGGTCACCATCCCCCTCAAACAAAATATGTGACAGCATTATACAGAGAAGAGAAAGGCTTCACAACGTTGCTCAAGCTCTCGAGAACACTGTGGACAGAAATGAGCCCCACACTGCCTCTAATGCCACATAGTTCATCAGCTTGGGATGGAGAAGTTGGCCATAACCATGGCCGTTTGTTAAGATCTAATACCACACAATAGGAATGAGCCTAGATTTTCCTTGCAACCGCTGCAATTAAAACTGAAAAAGATCACAGAATGCATGGTCATTGCAGTACCAGCATAAGCCAGTAGAAAATGATATTCCTGGAGGAGCCCAATTAGCACAGATGTTTTGTAGCCCACAGATTTTGTGCATGCGGTCATTATAATATACAAACCTTGCAATGTGGATGTACTATCCAATGATGCAAGATATGTAATAACACAGGCTGAAACCAGCTCAGTAACGTAGCTATGACTGCCTCTACCGTGTGTCAACTTCTAATACAAGGGGACACGAGGTGAAAAGCTCAAACAAATTATAAAGAGACATTATGCTGAACACATATGGAATTTTTCCAACAAGGCCCCTGAGACTCTCCCGCCTACATCATGATTGCTGCAGATTTTATTGAACCAATCAGGGCAGGGTTTCTGCATGACCTAGACATCCCTTTATCAAAAGGTGCATTTTAAATCGAAGCAAAGTAGCCTTGATACAGACACAAGTGGGACCCAAGGCGGGCTTTCAGCCAGATGTGGAAATGACTGGCAGCAGGACTGGCTAATGAGTGCACAGCATCTTCACAGTTCAGAGGTCAGACGCCAGTTCTGTTCAGAAGGTCCTGAATGACTGCCTGACTCGCGTTCAATTCTGTTGACAGGCCTCAGTTAGCTGACTTAGGGCACCAGTGCACTCTGGATAATCTAAAGATGTCCAGAATGAGCACTCAGAGAGAATGCCTGGAGAAGTCACCCTTTGTCCTGACCGACTTTAAACCACACAAAAGAAATGGCTTTAAAGAGCAAATAAAAATTAACCGCAAAAAAAAAAAAAATTAACCCAAAAATCTGTTCTGCTGAAAGGGTTAAGAAAAATTTAACCAAGCAGCAGTTTTCGGAGGTGTTCAGTCATGTGTAGATCTACTGAAGTAATTGCTTTATTCCACATTAATTTTCCGATGAGTGACTTCAACCTGGAAGAAAAAACAAACTACTGACCACCGCCTTTCCCCAGGATCGAGCACGGCTCACTTTGTTCAGTGTTTACGTTATGAAAGGGCACCTGCTAAGCGATTGGGGGGGAGGGGAGTTCACTGAGGTTAAGTGCCAGATCGTTCCATTTCTCACGTGAAAGGTTTGGTCCCCCCCCCACACTCTCTTTCTCTCTGGGCTTTTTTCAGCGGTTTCCTTCAGAAAACTTTTATATACCCATCAGACAGCACAGAGACACCCGTGTTGGACCTGGCGAATGCAGTCAATTGGCAAAGGACTTTGCTTCTGCCCCACCCCCATGGCTTGCAAGATCCAAATTTTCAGCATTTGCTCTCATCTCCATCTGGCCATGATAAACTGCACTACCGCTGGGGCCATAGCTTCCTAAAAGGAATAGAGTACCCAGTCGCCATATGAATCCATCCATCCGGCTCAGATCCTGTCCCAGGCAGCACGGACTGGGAACACCGTGGATGGGATGCCAGTATTTCCGACATTCTTGACCAAAGACGGCAACAGCAGAGCATTTCTCCCACACCCACTGAAGGACTCCCTAAAGCCACACCAGTGACACAAACCTGTTCCATCTTCCACGTTCTCGACCTCCATTACTTCCGTGTTTATTCTTCCTCTGAACACGTACAGAGGGCCGTTGATGGATTTGGTCCTTTTGGTGGACTTTTTCCCAGAAACCCTGAAAAACCCCAAGAATCCAGTCATCGCACGCAGGAAATGACACAAGAGAAAGCAAGCCTGACCTCAGGAGCTTGGCCAGACTTACACTGAACACCATCACCTCAGAGTGTGGACAAAGGCAGTCAGGAATTAAAACGCAGGAGATTATGGACCGTGTCCTTGGAGTTTTAGCAGATGGGGGGGATTCACCTTGATTTCCGTTTGCAGTACACCAACAGGTTGTCGAACAGGAAGAAGACTCGCTCCTGGATGTTGCCGGCAGAAATCTTCAGCAAATTCCCATGGAGCAGGAGCTCCGTGCAGATGTCAGTCAGATTAGTTCCCTGCAGGATGGAATGGGAAAAAGGTAACGTTTCCGCAAATATCGAAGACGGTCCAGGAGCTAGGTCTCAACATCCAAAAAATTCTAACACATGTAATCCTTTAAGAATTTCAACTACGTAGAGCTATCCAGCTTCTGCGTGCAGTTGCACTCTGAGGAAATACACAAGACAGGGCAAAAAATGAAAAGTTGCAGCACTCATTTTGGGAAACGTCCATGTGACCTTTCAACAAAGATCATTGCGTAGTTTTTTTTTTTGACCCACACTGAGGTTAAAATCAGGGTGGGGGGAGGGGGGGTTTACAGCCAGATCAGAAACAACTACCCACCCAGACTCCCTTGAGGACATCTGTAAACTGTGGAGATGTTTAAGCTACAAAAAAAAAAAAAAAAAAAAGCAGCTCTCACACACGATATATTCCTAAATATTTAGCTGACACCTACAACAAGAGTATCTGTCAGTCTGTGGAATGTGGCAGAACAACTCAGGTCTCGTCGTCTTAAATGTCAGAAGCTGACAGATTTCCAGCAAACCGAGAGGATGCGATGAAACATTCGTATTCACGAGGGGAGAGCTTACCGCACACCATCACCATTCCAATGATTTCCTGTTAACTGGCTTTTTTAAAGGGTCATATTGAATGCTACATTGCTTGTATGCAACCCTCCACAGACTTTCAGTACAGCTCAAAGGCACTCAACAGTGCTGAATTTCATACAAGCCAATCATCCACAAACTTGAGAACAGCAGTTTCAAGATAGGGGGAAAAAAAAAAAAAAATCAAATCTTCAAAAAGGGCATCCTATTGTCATTGCTGTTGAACTGAAATACTAGTACAACTCCCATGGACAAATTTAATTCATGCTTTTTTAAATAAGGCTTGTAATGGTTCCAGAGAAGATTAAGTACTTCCATGTGTGGACAATTTAAATCTCACGTTCTAAGAGGTTTTACAGAACCTAAAGACTTTGAAGCGACCTAAGAGCATGATGTCATACAAAATGTTTGTATGAGGGGTAAAATAAGTAAAATAAATAAATACATACAGCAGCCTGAGCCTGCAGGCTATCCATAATTAATTCCCATTCAAAAACGGGCCCTGCGACACAAACTCCATGTCGTCAGCTGCGACTTGCACGTGGTACGCTGTCGCAAGGCACAGGATTTCCTGCAAAGTGACCTTTTCTACATAAAGGATGAACCAACAACCTTCTGCTCTTCGGAGCTCAGCTTTTAGAGTCGCTGCCCGTCCATTTTACTCTCAAATGAGCGAGACAGTCTGCCCGCGGCAGAAAACAAGGGCTTGATTGTATAGAGGAAGAAACACGTAAAGCCATTATTCTCACTGCAGCTATTTTTTTTTTTTTGCCATTTGTTTTTCTGAGGAGATCCTGTGTGACAACCTGCCTGTTCGTCTGAGCTGATCACACACACGCATGCCAATCTGGTTAAAGCTGACAGCGGATGCAAGGCGATGAAGCCACTGCACCCCTTTCATACCCTGGGTTTCAGTGAGAGGCACCAAAACCGCTTACTGTGAGAGCAGGGAGCTAACGGGTGAGGAGAGGCCGGCTGGCCCGGCGGTACTGACAGCGATACAGCACCCCCAACCCCCCCCCCACTCGCCATTCTCACTTCCTTCTTTTGGCGCAGCTGAGGAAGATGTAGTTTAGAAAGCGTTTTTCTTCCCCTCCCAAATGACATCCTGGGTTAGTGGAGCGATCATGTTACAACATTTATCAATATGTTTGTGGCACGAATGGAGACAGGGTCAGTGCGGCATGTTTACAGTAATCAGCGTGAATAAATGCTGTGGGACCCCATCTAGTGGTGGGGGAAGGGGGGGGGGGTTGCAGAAAGATGTGCATAAAAGTCTCTGCAGAGGCCTAATAGTGTCCTGATTTATGAACTACTTTGTTTTATCATCTCCAGCATAGTGGGCTATGAGCTGCTAAGACTTCAGTGATGACAACAGAACTTCACATTTTCCTTTCTCGATTTGAGACTGCTACTGTGCTTGATTCCCGCATATATGACAGCAATGACGTGACAACACTCTTCTGGCCCCTCGGCTGGCGAGAATGGCTCACCTCCCAGCCCTCGATGTGCGACTGAAGCTGCTCCAGGGCTTCCAGCTTCTCCATCTGCCTCTTGGTCTCATTGATGTTGGAGCAGACAGTCTTCATGGCCTGCAGGGCCTCCTCCACTGCGGGGTAATCAGCGTGCTTCTTGGGGGTCCTCTTCAGCAGCTCCTGTCGGGAAAGGTCACGTCAGCTTCACCCTGACCTGCAGGGGGCGCTGTGGTGAAAACTACCTTTGGGTCATCCTGTTAAAGCACAGGCACCATCTTACTTTGCTGACCTCAGAGTATCATGATTTTAAAAACGCATGCGAAATTCAGAGCAATAACTGTGCAAATCAGAATGGGGGGGTTGGGGGTGTAATCCGTCCCACATTTAGGCAAGTCAGACATTTTAAATGAGCACCAATCACAACAGGCTGGATCGCTGTGGATTCCAAATGGCCTGTTTGAAAGCAGAGTCTCTGACTGAAAGGTTTCCCTGAAGGAAGCTGCAGGGAACAATGTAAAACCTCACACCTCCACACTCATGCTCAGGTCTGTAAAGGTGTGAAGAGCAAACACGGGAAGGCCTCCCTCCCGCTATCACTGGGGCAATAATGACCGGGGGGGGGGGGGGGATCTGGTTTGACGGGATAATCACAAAAGCCAACAAGAAGAGAGAGAAACTAAACCTGCAACCTTAATTAACCTTAATTGCTGGCTCATCATATTCTTAATTAGGCTGCCTGTGCAGACACAGATCAGACTGGATGGCCCGCAGGGCTCGTCTTTGTATTGTCTGGGAGAGACAGTAGGACAAGAGCACCTTACCTTCAGCAGGAGAGGGTATTTACAAATCCTCTGGATGGGTGTCAGTAGGTACCCCTCCAGGGGAACGTCTGTGGTCTTCTTTCCCCCCAGGAGCATGCAATGCTGACAAAATGAAAACACGGAGGAGAAGCTCACCCTGAGAACCTCTCCGCTTCACGCCAAGGACATCGGCGTGAATACTCTGCCAAACTCATGGGCTGCTTAGACAAACATTTCAATTTAACACCTTCCTGAATGGCACCCAACCAGGTAATACTCCAGTAACATAGGTAGTAAATCCCCATCATTTCATTCATACAAATCCTTAATTACTGATAGACAATATTACGTTTAGCCATATTTGCCTTTGTAACGAACGGAAACACTACGATAAAAAAATCCTTGAAATAATAAAATCAGAAAAATCTAAAAATCTGCTTTAACCATTGAATCGGCAGTGGAAACCGGAGCACCCTGGAGCTGGATTGTGTTACGTTAACGGCAGAAACAGTGATACAGGAGGAAAATTACGGCCTTAATGAGCAACTGTCCTTAAATGTCCCCCCCCCCCGTTTCCACTTGAGGCTTCTTGTGGTCCATAACAGATCAAAGGGCTTAGCGCTAAGCAATAAATAGACATGAATTTTTAATATCAACTGAGCCCGGTCAGCGGCAGGATGGAGCCATTTCCATACAATTACCGAAAGTCTGCACTGAGTGCTATCATCAGCCAATAACTGCAGCGACCTCAGCTGTGACTGGCACATCTAAAAACAGGGCGGATTCCGCATTTTAGAATGCAATTTAGTTTGAAATGCTAAAATCCTACATGGTCGTGGGCATTAGACACGGTCGACGCAAATGCTGCCTCCGCAGTTAAATTTAATTTCCACAAGCCCAAAACAAAGTGTCTCATTAGCCCACTCCACCCTTGCTTATTATTAATGGGGAAGCTATTACCTCCTAATTCATCTTTAATTTCTGTTCATCCCTAACACTAACAGGTTCTTTCCAATAACCGGGCGGAGCAGAAACATCAAATTTTTTTCATGAAACGAGGATCCGTGTGAAGCCAAGAACTGTGTGAATAAATGGCGACCGGCAGAAAACGAAAATAAAATAAGAATTCCTCTCTGCAGTCGAGAAGAAGAAAGCTTCTGTGAACTCTGACGCAAAGGCGAGAGAGGAACAGCGGAGGGCAGGAGCTCACCAGGAGAAAAGTCCGGACCTGCGGGTTTTTGTTCAGCTCCATGAGCAGCCGTAGTGCCTTCTCGTGATTGCTGCAGTACTCCCCATACACGGAGAACCGGCCTTTCTGAAATGAGAAGGTGGTCTACGTGTCATGTTATACCTGAGCAAAGGGCATTACAAGCAAAAAAAAATCATCATATTTTCCCCTAAAAATCGCTATCTGGGCCGATGCTTCAGGAGGCGATTAATTCATTTATGATGTGTGAATGTGTCCATTAACCTCCCAGTTCTGTTTCGGGCTCGTATGGGTTGTTTGTGATGAGATGCAGAGTTTCACAGATCCACCACCATGGCCGAATGCGCAAATGAGCAAACATACACCAGTACAGCTCCGTTTCGTCTAAAGCGGGTCAGATCCCGAAACTCAAGTTGTCGGATCGAGTTTGCAGACACCCCTGAAAGATGCATTAGGGACTCTGCATTACAAATAGCCTTCAAACCAAAGTGCCACTGCGGCGGTCTTGGGTGTTTTCCAGATGGGGCAGCCAGCGGAATTACGAACCTCGCATTGGCAGGAATTCGAACACCCGGTGCTGCTTGAAGACACACACAGGTAAAAGCTGCACCTCCACAACAGTGGCTACATTTTACGCACTAAAACACAAGGCCAAGAAAACTCAGTCTCACCATCTGCCAAAAAAAAAAAAAAGTGCAATGTTATAGAATGTCATGTTATTTTGGCAGGTGGTTACTTTTTTCGTTACTGGAGGGGACTTCTTTTCCAAACGTCCATGCGCTGTGTAAATGAACGCTTTGATTTCTGTAATACACGGGTCTAACAGGAATTCCCTGTTTGTTTGAGGTCCCCAGCTGAACCAGATCATTTTAGTTCTTTGGTTCTCTGGTTCTCTTCGTACTTGAAGACCACGTGAAGGGAGGGCTAACTGACCTGAGGCTCACTATCACACATGGGGTTTTACAGGACGGAGCAGCAGAAGCCCAGCTTGTCATGGTGTGATAGACGGCCTAAAACTGGAGGCCAACTGAAGTCGCCAAAACAAACTGGCAGCTCGGCTTGCAAAGCTTCGCCAGGATAAACATCTACCACCAGACCATTTAAACGGGATTAACTCAAATCTAATAAAAATTAACAAGAAATCCATCTTCGTACAGTCAAGCCTCTGGATTGGGGAGCCTTCGGTAAGTGCGGCCCCCGTGCCAAACCTACTGCTGAATCCTAACAGAGAAAACAGAAACTAAGCTCTCCAGAATAAGACTTTGCATTGCCATATACTAATTCAGCTTAAACTACTGGGTTAAATATCAATGCATTTCAACTGTCTGCTTTCCCGACACTGAAAAATGAGTGCCAAGTGGCCCTTGATGAATATCTCAAAGCTTAAAGAGCCGTCGTCAGAAAGGTCTCTGACAGCAGTCACCAGAACGAGCACTTGTGGTTTATATTTCATGTGACATAGTCCTACACGGCTTTTTTTTTTTTCCTATTTCAGATATCATTAGAGTGACAGTTTTCCAAACCAAAGCCTCAACACCTCAGGGACACGCAGAATGAAGACAGATCTCTCATCCATGACCCTCTTTGTGGTGATCTGATAAGGGGGGGGGGGGGGTGCAGGCCCAACAGAAGGCAATCTACCATTTTAAACAAAAAAAAAAAGAAAGAAATTCCAGTCATACAGAGATTACAACTTAACATGGCTTCTGTACAATACATAAATGTGGGCAGATTCTGAAAACTGATTATAGATAAATGACCACGAACCCGTTAATTAAGCCTGCAGCAAACCGGCCTCTGGTGGTCTGTTAAGAACAGGGAATAAGACATGGACAATAAACTATTAGGCAAGAATGCCTGGTGTAGTCCAGGGTCACTGGAGTGCCGAGATCAATGGCATGCCTGATATTCTCAAGGGGGCTCAGTGCCCACTACCCCAGTGACCTCGAGCCCGTGTTCTAAGCACACGGACCCGTCCCAGTCCTCAGTCAAGGTCAGTGCTGCCCCCGAAGCACCAAGAGAGTCCAACTGCTGAGAGATGTTATCCAGTCTAGATCTGTCGCCCTATATGCACGACCTCTCCGGCTGTGACCTTCCACACAATCGACTACTGCGGCCCGCTTCTGGGAGAAAACGTTCTGGTGGCCCTTCAAAGCACTAGCGTCACGGCGCACTCCCCCACCTCAGCATTCAGTTTTGACACCGCGCCTCCCCCAGCACGCAGTGAACCGCGAGACGGCGACCTGCCAGACGTCAACGCAGGGGCTGCCCGTCGCCCCTCTGCTTCCAGTTTGTGGCGATAAGAACACCTTTCAGGTTGGGTCCCGAATTGAAGGTCCCCTCAGTCAACATCAAAGACGTCTTTTCCATCCTCTACTCACTACACAGCCTCACTTACAGGGTCTGAATCAATCGATCACTTGGCCGTAACGTTAACCGGTCGGCACCTGAAAGTCCTTGCGGATCCGGGGTATCGTAAAGGCCTAAAGTCATACAGTAGGGATGTGGGATAATTGAGTAAACAGAGAAACTTTTAGTATGAACAGAAAAGCAAATACTTGTGACTCCCTACCACTGAGGAGTCAACCTGAAGATCCCAAAAAGAAATTCATTTTACTACCTTCAGTTTTATCGCTTGCAGTCCCAACACTGTTCTACAGGGGACGTTCTCGTCCTCACTGCCCTGATACAGATGGGCCTTTGCGATGATCGTTGGGAGATGAGTTCAAAAGGAGGATTTGGAGGGTAAGACGAAGGCACATCCACCGAAGGGCCTGCCAAGGTTGGCCAGGCCAGGCCGGGCAGGAGGAGGAGACCTCCTCGCTGGTGGGGAGCCGGCGTACTCACAAACTGCAGGAAGACATGTCCCAGGGCGTGCTGGTGATGCGGCTCCGGCTGCAGACTGGACTCCAGGACCGCCAGGACCTCTCTGTGCACCTCCAGGATTGCTTCGATGTTGGAGAAGAGGACCTTGGTTCCAGGATAGAGAAGGAATGCAGAAACCCCCGTTAGCCCGGCGGACAGCTCGCTCTGTCGCGGAAGAGCTCGGAGCCCCCCAGAGCCACACAGTCACGGGGAACAAAGCGGTGAGTGTAGTCCCTCCAGGCCTCTTCCTGGCCTGTAAACACCCTAACATCTCATTAATATGGATGTTAGCAACAGGAAAACAAACGCATACACATGTAGAGAGCAACCAGGGAGGCTATACAAGAAACACGGAGGGGCTACCACAAACCGAAACACAAAATGGATAGAAAGGAAGAACTTAGACATTCTGTTCAGCCAAAACGGACAAAAGGAGAGCGGGAGAAAGGTCCTCAAGAGGTGAGAGGGCTACTGGGAAAAGATAATGTTGAGGCCTTCCATGCCTACATTTCCAGGTCTCCCAGTGCTGCAGCAGCACAGCACTGTTGGAGAATTTCAAAAAGTCAGAGCCTCAGAATGGGGACAGACTACCCATGGCAGGGACGGAACAATGCTACGTGAACCCCCCCAAGAAAAAAAAATTTTAAATGTTGCCTAACTTGTGTCTTGCAAATGTCGACATCAATTTTCATCATTGGGAAAACTACACAGAAATAGGTGTGTGTACACATCTAAACACAACACGTGACCGCAACGTCCTCCAATCAGCAGCACCCAGCAGCGGAAAGTGGCGTAAAGGCGGGAGATCTCGTGTTTCGGCTGACCCCGCTTGGGTTTCACAGTGGCCAGGAAGCTTGGGGAATGTCTTCCTTTCCATCTGCTGCCGGCTTGGGTTACACCCCATTAAACTAGAGGGACAACGATATCTGGAAATAACGAGTTGCCGTTATGCTGCTTTTGTACTTGTGAGTCCAGGAGGAGAGCGGGTTGAGGAGCATGCAAAACAAGTTCCCAGAAACTAAAGGCCCAAACTGAGTCCTCAGCCGTTTTTGTTAACACCTGCCGGCATTAATCCAGCCACCTTTGTTCCTTTGTTTTGGCCACGTCAAGTTGCAGGCTTAGCCGAGCGCACTGTGGTGACGCCTAGCAGATCCCTGAAGGTGGAACGGGAGATTACGGCGGGGGGGCTAACCTTGACGTTTTCTGGAGAGAGGCATCGCTGCTCATCCTGGGTCTGCTGGATCCTGTGCAGAAAGGCCTGAAAGGGGTGAGGGAGATATAGGAGTCCATTACATCGCTCACATTTCATGGCTAACAGACAAGGAAGGATCTGTATAACAAAAACGCAATAAGGAGAGGAGCCCTAAGTAGCAACTTCTCCAAAAAGAACTACAGCCGGCTTCACCTACACAAGGACCGTGATGACTGAACGCAATTAACTGAGGTAATTAGCGCTCGCAGTAGATCATTTTCACAGGCAGGCATCAGGCTGGCGATCACAGACGTGCTGTTAGGCAGCGTGTACCACAAACACAGCTTGACTTCATAAGAAGTGGGCTCTACCAGACGCCCATGACCATCGCACTCGAGTCTGGAATCCTGCAGAGCTCATTTCTGAGGTCCCGCTACAGTACTGAACCGAGATCACGGCAAGGATCAAAAGATGACTCTCTAATGGGAAATAATCAGTTTACATCATGAAAATACATTTAACGAGCAGATTACATATGCTTCATAAACAAGCTATATGCACAAAAAAAGACAAAAATCAACATTTTTTAACACAGGAAAAATAGAGTTAAATTGCAGGCAAAGACTGCGTCAGGAAAGTGAACAAGTAGTGAAGACTACAAAGGATGCGTCCGCAGTGACAGCGTGCCTGGAATCTGCACATCCATCGCTAGGTGTTAACTAGAAGCTCTTAGTGCTTGCTGTTAATCTAGTAACCAGTGATTCTGCACACTCCAGCAGATGTTTAAAAAACAAAAGCAGCCATGGAGTGACTAAGAAAAGTTCTGACATTTGAATGGGGGTAGGGTTCACTCTTAAGCTCTACAGGCATGTTGTAATTACCCATTTGGGGTCATGGCAATGTTCTAATTATCCCTCTCACTCAAACCCAAAAAAAAAAAAACCTAACACTGAACCGACTGTACCCAGCGGCATCTGGAAGTGCTCTTCAGGAACGGACGCAGGAAAGTGAGCTTGATCAGTGGAGATCAAAACCTCACCTTATCTCAAGTAAAGACGACAAGAGTCCTGCTTCAAACAGGTCCACTCTGTGTGCGACCAAACCATCTGTCCCCGTAAACTCCTTTGCTCACAAACAGCTCAGTTTTCGCTTCCACGATTTATATGACAGAATTTAAACAAACATTTCTCAACTTCACTGAACCTAATTAAGCTGCCTTGACAGCTCTTGTTTTCCCATACAAAAAAAAAAAAATCAATTTATGCCAAGCTTTTCAAAAATAATTATTATAATATACTATCAAAACAAACTCTGTGGCTTAAAAGGCCTTCATGAGCAAAGCATCTGTAAAGTTAGAATTAGGGTTGATCGCAGTGGTGCTGCCAGGGAAGATGGCACGACTTTCCAGCCGTGACCACAACGATACGACAGCGGCTGGCTAGTCAAAGAGGCCCCCTGCTGTCAAAGCCACCATCCCTTGCCTTTCCATTAAAGAGCAACTAGCTGAATCCCGCACCAGCTACGAACGTGGATCCCCCCCACCCCCACCGGGCAGTCACTTTTCTTGCCGACTTCGGCCGCCGCTTGGGAAATCTCTCTTCCCGCCATTGTCTGGGCCTGCAGGAGTGACCCACCAGGCATGATAAACCACCTTACCATGGCGTAGCCGTGGCACCCAAGGCCCCCCAGACGGCTGCTGATGACCGCTCGTTTTCAGACACTCTTCCAGCGTCCAGTTGCCAGTTGTTTGCAGCTTCAGTTTGGAAGGTTGGTCACATGTCAAGCAGACATCAACGGCCTTGACTCGCAGAAACGTCACAGAGGATCGAGTCTGATGGCCATTTTAGCCCAACGCCACAGATTATTATGAACTGGGCGCTGTGTACACGAACCACAACAGAAAACAGAACTGAATCTTAGCAGGAATACACCATATTCCAATAACAGCAGTAAATAAACAGATGAAAGCCTCAATGCAATTTCCTCAAACTCATATGTGAGGTGAATGAAAATATTTAGTTAATCAGAACAAATGCTAAACGGTACAAAGAATGAATTTTGAAGCCTAATTAGGGCACGGCATCATGGGTAAGTTTTACCAGCTTAACCACAAGTCTGCTTTTGAGAAAATGTTTTTACTCAGCACCAAATTAAAAGTACAAGCTGTACAGCAGGCAAAAAAAACCACAAGCGCCCTCACGACAGGAGTAAGACGAACATCTTTCTGCATCATTCGAACATCACACACACCCATTCCTCTGACGTCAAGGCTGGTATGGCGACTACATGGAAAGCTCTGGGGTTAACATTTTTTTTTTTTGCCCGTGTTTCAAAATCGTGTTGGCCTAGTTACGGTTGCTAAACAACAGGTCTTGGGAAAGAGCAGCAGGGACGGTGGAGGTGAGATTGCGACGACAGTGGGGATGTATGTTAAGGCCTCAGGTTTGATGGTATTCTCAGTGGTCTTTTGCAAACCACAGATTACAGCAACCAAATAAGTGTGTAAAATGAATTTAGCCGAGTAATGGAATGAAAAACAGGATCTAGACTGAGTTGCAGTTCTGTTTCACAGAAAAGTGAGTCTTTCCATAGTTAATATTTTTATTGTACATTACAGCCACAAATATTCAAAAGCAAAAGATTCACCACCAAAAACATATCTTGCAGTATAACATGTAAGACAGTCATTTGGAATCGGTAACCACTTAAGGGTTCAAAACCAAAGCCAGCATTTCACTGAGGCACGGTCAACCCATTCCAAGCCAACCAGAAGGCACACAACGTTCATCCACAGTGGTGCGACACTGACCCACAGCTAGACACTTCTGTCCGGAAGTCACTGCATCAGGCTCAATCACAGCAACCAAGCGCTCATCGGTAACGAAAGAGTGCAAGCGACAAATGATTGAAATCACTGTGCCAGTCTCAGTCATTTCCTCTAATTCCATTAATGTGTAATTCATTTCATTTTACATTTTAGCAGACAGGAACATGACCAGTCCAGAGTGAATCAATATGTTTGGAAATGAAGTACCCCTGCTTAAGAACACATCCCACTAAGAGAACTTCTGGTTCCTTCCAAGGTTTCTTCCTCTTGAGGGAGTTTTTCCTTGCTACTGTCACTATTGGCTTACTCTCTATGACCTTTGGCCCGGGACTATGTAAAGCGCTTTGTGACAGTGCTTCATGTTAAAGGCACTATATAAATAAAATTCAATTTTAAGAGACGCTATTGAAGTCTATGATCCCACACCTGCAACGTTATGAGACGAGAACCATGCCACGCCAAAAATCAAGTGCATGAACGGGATGGAGAAATGACGACTCCTGCCAATCCTTGACCTAACATTCAGGGTTTTGCTAAGGGGTTAAAGAGGAGGTCATCAGCCAATAAACAGATTGGAGGCCAAATGTGGCTGCCAGCCAGGTCACGTGCTGGAGCTGAATGCAGGCTCCTAGCAGCCGCACCCCAGAACCACGTGATCCATACGCTCCCCTCGTCCTTACAGTCTGAGACGAGGAGTTTCTAATGACGACACTCAACAGGACAGCCATCCATCCACCCCCCATAATCTATGTGGCACGGAGCCTCAAGCCAACCCAGAAAGCAAAAAGGACACAAGGTATAGATCTATAGACAAAACAAACAGTCGCCTAGAACGATATGGAGCTCCAGATTTGTGCATTAATTTGCTAAACGCTGCGTTCGGTGATCCGCTGTTTCAAACAAAAGTACCGAAGCCGCCGAGCTTCGACACGTCTGACTGTCTGTTAGCGGAAGGTCAGCACATTAGCTGCTACAAAAGAGGAAGTGAAATAGTTGGCAGAGCAATGAGGTCAAACAAGACCTGCCATGTTCCCCTTGACGGCCGGAGACGTCCGAAAAGGTCATCTTGTCACAGCTGACACGCATTCAGCAAAATTATAACACTGGAACGCAACATCTATGGAGGAAAAAAAACCCACTTCAGTAAGGGGTTCACTTTTCTACTGTAAAAGACGTATCACATGAAGGAAAAGTGGAAAATACATACAAAAAAAAAAAAGTGAAGTTTCAATAACCAGAAAGTGAAGGCCAGATTGGTGTCACTTGGACCTGAACAAGCGACAAACAAAACTGAACAAAGACAAGCGGCCATATGAAGACTGGACTACACTGGGGCGCGAGGAGATTCGTGAGGCTGGGAGTTTGACGTCTTTACATGCGACGAGACCATGGAAGCTGTTAGGAAGCAGCTCACTTCGAAACGTGAATCGCTGGTCCGCAGGAACCGCGGCATCATGCAGGCCTCCGTCGGCCCAGTAGAGCTTAAGTTAAATCTCGTTTTAAGTAATCAAGACGCTGTTGCTTCCAGGATGCCGCATAACTGCAGCTGACAGACGGACTTAACCCCCTCACCGCACGCAGCCTGGCCCGCCACCAGAGGGGGGCGTTAGCGTGTCCGAAGCCCACCGCCCGCCCCAGCCGAGTGGTCAGATGCACGCGACAGGCTGCGTCCGTCGAGAGCCAGCGGAACACGGATAACCGGGCACCAAGGTGCAGAGCAACAGATCCACCATATGCTACTTGGGGGTCCTTTTCTTTTGTTCCCCAGGACCTCCCCATGTGTGAGGGAGGGGGGGGAAGCCTGCTGTCGTGACATTCTGCTGTCCATCTCCGAGAAAAGACACCAGAGTTTAACGCGATTATCGCGTCTCCAGACGTTATTTCGGCAGGAAGAGGAAATCCTTGATTGATCGCTCGGGCCCTGATTGTATTGCCTTTTGACTTTAATGGCCTTTCGTGTGCCTTGGAAAGCTGAGCCTTTCACCAAAGGGGCCAAAGAAAAAAAAAGCAGCTAAATAATTTCACACAGAAACTTCAAAAAGGGACACAGGTCTGAGGGTTTGCAGAAAATTCAAACATCTGTTAGGACAAGGCTAAAAATACCCCATGCAAGCAGGCAGCACATCTCAGACTGGACCTTTAACCAACCCAAAGACAGCTTTAAACCTGCAAAGACTTGATCAAAGCTGCTTCTTTTGAGGAGAGAGAGATGTAATGCGATGCACACTGATGTCCATTGCCTCAGAGATTAAAATCAAGCAGTAATTTAAGCAAACTTGTATTTTGCTTTCTGAGAAACTGCTGATCTCATAACAGATGAGCATTTCAGTAAGGGCTATTTTTGTGCCACTGTTTACTGCCTTCCTTTGACGGCACACGCGAGAGGACGCGGACTCCAGTATTGCATTACTCTGATGGGGAAATGCAGAATTTCCACCCGGAGGTGCCCCGACAGCGGGGACTGCCAAAATTATGGAAGAACAGCAGAACGGCCGCCCGGCGAAAATCCGAAAGCTTAAATGACAGCTACACAAAGGCTTCTGTGGCCAGTAAGTTGGACGTTAGTAAACGCGATGGCCTTGCAAGGCCGGTGAGGGGGCTCAATCTCTCGGTGGGTTTCGTGAGGATGCGAGCTGCCCCTAGCCCATTGATCCTGCCTGTCGTTGCAGATGGCTGTACAGATTGGTGGTTCTTGCAGGGAGCTGCCAGTAAAAAGGACCTTTCAGTCACAAATGACACCCCTCCCCCCCCAGCAGATCATTTTTCTATACAGCGTTAAGAGCAACATGCACGACCGGGGAAAAGGCATGCGTGAAAGTAATTTTATAATAAAGCACTGGAATGTAAAAATGTGTCAAGTGAAACAGCTTCCAAACAAAACAGGAAGTGGTAGAATGTAATATGTTAAATCTCCCGTGTGTGTACGCTTCACAGTCACGTGACCAGCAGTGGTCAGATGTTTGGTGGCTTGGAGAGTGTACAAGCCAGAGGTAGGAATTTGTAGGGTGAGGAACGATAAATCTGAAGGAGAGATGAGGGAAGGGAGGATGCCCAGTCATCTCTGAAGGCTCCTTTGTCTGAGGCGTCCACGTCGTGCCACCAACAGGGAGAGAAAGAGAGCCCTTTGTCGGGTCTCAGTGAAATCTCACACCTTGCAGTTTATAAACCATGCTGGATTAACTTGCACATAATCAACCCAATAAAGTTTTACTTCACGTGGTGACCACTTTTTCCTATTAAAGCGGTAATGAATAATAAAGTGGGTGACTTGAAAATACGCCCCCCACCCAAAAAGGAAATAATTAAAGTACATTCCAACTTAAAATGAATGGTTGAATTCTGCGGCTTGACTTAACAGGCATCACCCGCTTCAGTGACGATGACCACCATTTTAAGACTGGATTTAGAAAGACTGACCTGCAGAAAAAAGTGTTAAAACATTTCCAAATTTAGGCACTGGACAGCCACCCTGATGGGGATTTCAAACCCAAGCCACTACACTAAATCTCCCCAGATTGGAGGCTGGGGTCATGAATATTAAAGAGCGACCGGAGGGCCACGGTTCACGGTGTCCTTAGGATAACCAAAAAAAAAAAAAACCGAACCAACTCATCGGCACATCAGAGGACACGGCGGCAGAAAAGCCGGTCCCTGTGATTTCATTCATACGACTGAATCCCTTGACTTTAATGAGCTTCCCAAAAACGACAGGAATTTGGGGGCGTTCAATACAAGCCTGGACGAACATGGCAGCTCTGTGATTTTACTGGAGCTGGCGGTGATAAAACTGCTTACATTACACGTCCAGTACAATGATAGCAGCTGGCGAATCTTTAAGGGAAAACAAACATCTGTGTCAAAGCGCACTCTTCTCCAAAGCAGAGAGAACTTCATTTCACTCCATAGAGTCTACAGTTTGGTCTCACTGTGCAGAGAACTGTTTTACTCTAAATTACAGCTTTAGAAAATAAACCTACCTAACCAGGTCTAAAAAGTAAACGTGCAAAACGTTTCAGATTTTCAGTAGTGTGTCTTATAATAAAACTTTACAAATGTACCTAAAATAAATAAAAATCTATCAATTCATCTGTAGTTTTCCAGTGTTTTGCTGTTTTTTTTATAAACTACAATCAAACTCAGTAAGTGGAAAATAATTGGATCTTTTGCCCATGTGGCTTGTAAGCTCCCCATCCCAGCGGTCGATGACTGACAGAAGTGCTGAGTCATCAACCCGATACTGCTACCCCGCTACAGGCTATTAATAATGTGGGAGAGGGTCCTGTTTTCGTTCCGTTCTGAAGAAATGCTAATTCCACCGATCTGCAGATGCTAATTGGGAATCACCTCGAGCTCGAACCTGGGGCTCAACTCCTGACTGCGCCCCATGGGGCAACAGTTTCGGTGGCGCCGGCGTCTCCATGGACCGGAAATGAATGGGATGCCTGTCTTCACGGTGAGGCGAGACAAAGGCCCAGTGGCACGACAATGCATGAATACATGGAGCCCCTGCGGCCCATCTCTGACCGGCAGCCATGGGCTGGGGGGGGAGCTGAACATTTATTCACAGACCACCACGAATCCTATCTGCCCATCCCACTCCTCCTCATCAGTGCTCTTTCCCCCAGTTAGCTGTTCCACCGGAGGGGCCGGACACAACAATGTTCCCTTTTGATGCCTCCCTCGTCCCCCCACTTCCGCTTTGGTGGTGGTGGTGGTGGGGGGTGTTGAAGTGGCTCAGGCAGGCCAGAACGGACAGTAAGCCCACCGCAGGGGGTCACAGGGGCTAGAAGATGAGGGAGCAGCTTCTCCATCTGAGAGGGGAGTGCAGGTTGCTCCCACATTTACAGCCGGGATAGTGGTTCTTCCCAGGGAAAAGGGCAACATATTTCCCAGTAAAATCCACCTTACACCACAGTAATCCTGGGCAGCATATCTGAAAGCAGGCGACGGGTGTGAGGAACTGGTGGACGGACAGCAGACCGAGCAGCACGTGGCTCCGTAAGGCGGCAGCGGTGACACAGAAGCCGTGACACCAAAACGGACAACTTGGATTCATGATTCATAGCAGCCCAATACTTGGGATTGGAAACCAGCCGGCCGATGAGCTCTGAAGCTCCCATTCCTTTCCTGCTTTGTAAACTGAGCAGTTTTTTTAATATAGGCAAGTCGAAACATTTTCATGGACTGGATTGGAATGACGTTGCGAAGAGGCACTCCCTGTTTTTGGGGTGGGGCGATGCTATTCCATCTCCCATCAGCAAAGTGCTCAGTACTTTACAAGACTGACTTTGTCATAATTTAATGCGTGATTGCAGGCCTGTTTATATATTTAGTAGTTTTACAAGTGCTCTGCTTTTAAAATTGGCTCTGCCCTTACTTATCCCACATAATTATGTACCCCTGCCCGAGTTCCCCAGCCCAACCCCCTGCCAAACATGTGCACCTTCCCAATGAGGGGCCCTGTGCAACCCTAGTTGCTATGTAACCACTGGGGCGCGTGCCACTTGAGACAGCATTTCAGAAGTGATCTGAAGAGCCGGCGGGAAGGCACGCCGAGATCCGTCAGCATGGAGGAGAATGACCCGGGTGGACCGAGTACACCTCGAAAGGGCTGTGTCGACGCCTGGCCCTGTCCGCGAGGTCTAGGTAACTGCGTGTCGAGCTAGTGTCTCGATATCACGACGCTCGCGACCGTGGACCCCCACCCCGTCGGATCACAAGCCGAAGCCGCACAGGGGGGAATTGTGGGAAAGCTAGCCTTTGATGGCAGTGCTTTACGGAGACAGGAGAGGCGATTTAACCAGGTTCTCTTCGGTTTACGTGGACACTGGCGGCCGTACACTGTGAGCAAATGCTTCAGTTCTGCCTTAGTCAAACAAGTTTCAAACATCTGCAGATAAAGGCTCAGTCACCGTATCACTGTAAGAGCCTCCAAACAGTAGCAGTAAACAGCAGAATCACAAAAGTACAAAAAGGTTATCGTTGCCAGCTACTTTTTGTCCTTACGAGTGATTGATTACATTCAGAGATCTAATCCCTCAGACGCTTTCAGGCAGGTGCTGCTCTCAAGTCAGAACAGAGCCCTGAACATAGAGAGTGGCAGTCAGTGGCTCCCATAGGGCCACCACCTTGTGTATCTTAAATATCAGAAAGGCATCGGAAGCCTGGCACAGAGTCATCGTAGAGGCCGGAACCAGTGGACACTTCATGCCGAGAACACATGGAATATCCCAGCAACACAGATGGACGTAACCACTGAAAACCACACAGTCAAACCATTTAGACACATGAATAGATACAGGCATCAAACACCAGGCCAACTAAATCCCCCACAACCACAAAAACTTATTCAGAGATGAAATCACTGAACAACATCAGACCACCACCATAAGACAATGAATCTGTGCATGCAGAAACTACAGATAATTGAAAGATGCATTTAAAATGGAAAATGAAAAAAATATACAAGTATAAATTTCGATACGACGTTCCATTTCTTTGCTCTCCATAGATGGGACAAGAATAAGGGCAGCAGCCTCACACAGGGACATAAGATGGGTTCCTGCAGTTAATCTTTTATAAATATTGAATTGGAAAATAAAATCAGCAGCCAAAAGCCCTGACAAACTCAAGCATTGCAGACACGACCGTGCGAGATTCACACAAACAGAGGCGGCCTTTAACCACGCCGGCAGCGAGCCAGAGGGCCGTCCGTAATCCCCCGTGAGAATCCTGTCAGGCTCGCATGGAGAAAGGAGCCACTGCCGGCTGATGCCGCCTCGGACCCACGTCTCAGGTGGTCCGACAGAGCTGGGAGCCCACGGCTGCATTTCACTTAAACACTGACCCAAGAAGCAATGTATTTATGTGGAAATAGACAAAAACACACCAGTAGTCTGACAGAAGCACCACAGTAATGCATCCCATAATAAGATGGAGTCCCTCCAAGATGTTCATTTACCACAGCAACAGGCAAAAAAAAAAAAAAATAAGGTTAACTCCTCATACTGTCCTCATGTTTTCATAAGCAAGTGAATGTGAATAACCTTGCTTACGCATTCCTTACGCTTCCAGGTGCGCCTAAACTCAAAGACGTTTAGCTAGCGGACAGGCGGAGGCTGCATCCATTAACGTTATCCCTTATTTATGCTCTTTCATATTTCGCACTCGTGTAGTAAGAAAATCATCCTCCTGGTTCCTGGAGTGACGGTAGGTTTCGCCAATCTGCCATAACACAAAGCTGCGGCTCTGATGCCGAATCACATAAGCTGTATACTTGAGACGCGTTTGCCTGGCTGTGTGTTGCTCGGGACAAAAAGCTTGTGCTAAATAAATATATGTCATTCCACAGAAAAACCAAAGTGATACTGTGAAGCCTTGAACTCTTTGAAATCACCTAGTGGGAAAGGCAAGGCATTGGCTAGTAGGAGGTGAGGGGGACCAACATTAGATCAGATTAAAAGCCAACCATCTCTGAACCTGTAAGGAAGCCTACCGGACCCACGTCGGCCTCGCCATGTTTGTCTAGCATCCAGAATGCAGTGGCAGCCTCTCGGTAATTATAGGTGGAATAGACCCAAGTCTATAAAAGGAAACAATTACAGTAAATATTCCTCACAGCAGAAACACCCCAGTTGTCAAGCAGTCATCAGAGCTTCCACACTGACCTGCCACGTCTAGCCGTCATTCCACCTTCATGGGGTCATTTGGTGCACCACTCTGGGTTCCAGGCTAAAGCTTAAACACAATGTGAGGGGCAAAGCCCTGTGCTTTTGGTGACTGTAGCCCACATAGCAATCAGGGCTGCAGAGCAGCATGCGCCCATGACGCCAGATGTTTCTTGTTGCTCCAGGATACACCTTAAGTCTTTAACGAAGGCCTTGTATACAGCCCAAAGAAAAAGAAAAATTCTTCACAAGATATTTATCCAGAGAACCACACTCCTCCTCCACACTGCTTCTCAGGGGGGCAGGGAAAAGCCAGATTTAAAACACACTATTTCGTCACCTAAAGTCCCTAACTGAGGACAGGCCAGCTTTACGCCCTATACCTTTAAATGGAGGCCACACCCCACATTTAAAATAAAGTCAACTCACCACACCAACAGGTCAAGTGGAAGGACCTCACGGCACTTTGAATATTCTGAAGTCGTTCATGGGTGGGATCAAAGTTTTGAACACTGTGGGAATAAGGAGGCTCCCCAACGCCCTTCGTCAAGGAACAAAAAAAAGAGAAAAACACTGGCTACAATAATCAGCTCTCAAGCTGTCAATCTCCCACAGAATCTACACGACCGTGTTAAACAGGCAATTATCATAGTCAAAGCAGACTGTCGAGGCGGCTGAGTGAAGCACGACCACTTCTCATGCTTAAATATGAAAAATATTTAGTTACAGTAGAAAGAGGTAAAGATTACAGGAAGCCTCCAGAAGATAATTTGTAATCTCACATATGGAGGAAAGCAGCCATTTGCAGACTCCTTTCCCCCTTAAAGCCTAGGATCGGACCCCTGGCTTAGCGGTCTGAAGGCAGACAATGGGAGACTCCGCGCATGAACTTTAACCTCCACAGATACTTCCTTTCAACAGCCAATCAGCAGAGAGCAAACTCACATGAGGCAGGCTGAAGAATTAAAACCCAATCATGGACGATGAACCAGGACTGCCTCCCAGCCCTTGTCGAACCCTAGCAAAGCCACGGTGACACATATAGAGCTGTCCTCCAGGCCAACAAGCCGCACTTCCTCCTCCAAGCAACCCCAGCTGTCCGGCAGACATTAACACTTTCGCAATTGCCCTGCTTCGGCATTCCCTTAAAAAGATAATAGTAACATTACACCTCATTCATTTGGTCTCCACCGCCGGAAACGAAATGGCGAAAATAGCGGAAATGTTTCAACTTCCTCCTAAAAAAAAAAGTAAATAAAACGACTTGTTCACTTGACTTCTGTTTCAGCATGATAGCTTGATCACGATGATCTGCACCATCGTTAGTTCTGGACAGCAGATCAGGAGACGGAGACATTTAGGAAAAACGGGACAAGCGTGGAAAGGCCGACGGTCAGACTGACTTCCTCAATTTAACGCTACGGCAATTAAACTTTTCCTAGTTGCATAGTGAGCAGCAGCAACACTTTGACATTGTTCTCTGTCACTGTTTTCACCACAGAAATATTTCCAGCAGCCATGCAAACTGTGAAATTGCAAAACAAAAAAAAAATAAAGTAGGCAAAGATTTTAAGTCTGAGTCTCCTTTCCAATAAGAATTTCTCCGCTCGCTATTAGGGTCAAATTAAGGTCCCATCCGTGATGAGGAATTCCGGTGGACTCGGGGGTGGCGGGGGGATGCTAAACCACTGCTTCCAAGACAGAATTCCTCATGCAGCAACACAAGTCCCCTACGCCAGATCAGCCTCCTCCCCGCATCGTCAGCACCGCATCCCATCAACAGCAGGCGGGTCAGAAAGTGGAACAAACTCTTGAACCGACCGCAAACGGGGACACCATCTAAAACAGACGGCTCTGAGGCTCTACACAGACACGTGATAAGCATGTATACATCTGTCAAGACTACTCAGATAAACATGTCAACCCGTAGACGTTGACGTTCTCGAGCGATGTATACCAAACATTAGCAAGGAATAAAATAAAGCACTTGGAATACAATGTCTGCAGAGCACACACAGATGACAGTTAAAAAATAACAGCATTAGCACAGAGTGACATTACAGGCGGTCACTCTTGATATTCAAGAGAATCGGTCCTGAATTGAGACATTGGTGTCAATGTGCCACTTGTCGTGGTACTGCACTTTGAACGGTTCTGCTTGATTGACCCAAATATTCATGACTGCGCTGGTTCATTAAACCAGAGGGTGGGGTTCAGCTACCCTGACCTCGACTTCTAGACTGACGACGCAAAGCCCCAATGATGTGGAAGTAAGAGAAGGCGGGCCGTCGAGGAGCTTTTATCCCATAAAAGCATTCACAAAAAGGGTTATTCTCCTCACTCAAGAGATGGACACTGGGCTGGAGATGGGATACGGGCATTTTGAATGACGTGGTGGCATGAAACGGGGGCTGGGAGCTCGGCGCGGATCTCACCGGTCAGGGACCCGGCCTGCAGTTCATAACCACAGCTGATGCCAACAAGACTTGGCTGGTACGTGGCTGGACAAGCACCCAGCCTGGTCAGGAAGACCCAAGACATGGCGCTACTCAGCTAGTGGAGGAGCAGGGACCCTCCCAGATACAGTCTGACACACCGCATGCACCTCTGAAAATGGGGGGGGGGGGGGGGGGTTATTACAAGAAGCTTGAACCATCACCCATAGATACTCACTCGTTACTCAGAGGGTAATGACATGGTGGCATTGCTTTGTCAGGTGGCAATTACGCCGTTTCGGGCGGTGCCAGGACATACCCAGATGTTTCCAATTCTCCAGAATCACAGAAGGCCCTCTTTAGCCCGCCGGCAGACGATCCTCTCTGCGGCAAGACGTTTAAAGGGCCGTTACGCAAATGTTCCAGAGAAGGCGGCTTCCTAATCACATCTGGTGGTTTCCCACCAGTTTCCAAGGTAAAGGAGTTATTTTTCATGCCAGTTTGCCTGGAATCCTAAAGCTCTTATCTGGTCTATGGAATCACCAGCGTGGCTTTGCATCGGGTCAGTGTAAATCTCCACAAATCTCCATCCACAGCACATTGGCCGATCCGTTATTCGTACTGCTGACTAAATGGCCTCGAGAACTCACAACGGCGTTCCACTCGCACCATGCCCTCTAAGCTGCAATGCCTTTTGGCTTCCTGCTCAGAAGAGGAAAAAAAAATAAAAATTACACATAAATCCAGTAAAGGTGTTTTACAAACATTTGAATGTCAGCAACAATTGATGAGGCAGTGAAGATGCCCGGGGCACTTTGACGCCGTGGTTCGGAGCCCATCACATTTTTCAGTGTGTTTGCAGCTAATCAACACAGCTGCTGCATTTTTCAAATTTCTAAAACTGGTCCAGAGCTGAAATCAATGGAAAGCAAACAAGGACAATCCATCAGAGCTGACAATTTCTTTTTCGTACCTGCCCCCACGTGGACAGACCACCGCACTGAGCAACAGTGGTGATCCAGACAACAGGATGGCCTCTTAATGAGGAAAAGATGTCACACTTAACAAGGATTGATTCAATTCCCACCTTACCCCCCCATCCCCACTCCTCGCTGACTCTCCCTCTGTGAAGTGAGGACAGACACAGCTATCTTTACCCAAACCATATGGCCTCCCCTCTAGCCCGGGGCCAGACGCCTTATCTGTGCCAAACGAGCCCTTTAATGATAAAGCATTCGCTGCTCGAGCCACGTGGAGGGGGGAGGATAGGTCGCTCGTTTTATGGAGGCAACATTTGGGCCCTGTAACACAGATGCAGCAGCATGCACTTGGCTGACAAGAAACAAGACACCTATGGATAAATTAAACGGCAGGAAAAATCCTGCTTTTAATCAAACTGATCAATTTATCCGAGATACAAAAGGAGCATTTTTATCAAGTGATGTTATTGCAGATGACAGCATCAAAATACTTAGAACACAGGTATGCAAAGTGAAACAATAAAACTGTTTCTTACTCAGCATTCACCCAAAGGGACTTGAGTTCAAGCAAGGAGCACACTCACGTAACCGGTGTGACACGCACACACAACAACCCCTGTAGAGAATGCAGATTTCCAGGGATTCCGTATGACGTCACAGGGGAGGAGCCATAAGGCCTGACTGACGGCTCCCTTCAACAACCGACCCTGGTGAGAGCAGAACCTGGAACCCCGGTGTTCCAGAACCATCTGCACAAGGGATTTTCAGCACTTACTGGGAAAGTTTGAAGTGTCAGCTTTGCGTGGCGTCCTAATATGAATCCACTACCCATTTCTTCGATGGCGTAGGGGGTTTTTCGGTGACACCAAGAATTGGTAACATCACTCTACATTCATTCAGTGAGAGATTCAATTAAAAATGCAGCCCTATGAGATCTGTTTATAAACAGTGGCAAAGCACTGGAAATTTCTGTTTTCTTTTTAAAAAAAATTGCCAGTACGTTTCATACAAAGAGTTTAACAGACTTCTCCACACACTACTGAGTCATTCCACACCTCTGAGGATCTTCAGTATAACTATCTCCCCCCTCCCACTCACTTATAGACATTATATCGGATGTTAAGCACCTGTTTTCAGCATGACACCCACTGAGAATGCTCAAAAGTCAGAAAATATCCCGACTACTCATGCACATTAAAAGCAAACGTTTCAGAAGCCACAAACAGCTCTTTGTTTACCTACAGACTTACTTATTTGTGCCCTTAGCAACCAATTTCCCTGATTAAAAACTTTCCACATTTTATTTTTTTTTTTTTAATCTGTCCGCTGATCATTCTACCCAAGTAAATTAGACATGGCAGACGTAAATCACAAGACAACTGGTTAATATGTGGAATTCATTTACATAATCCCACGTCAAAGGTCCACATGGCCTCTCAAGGAGGGGGGGACTGCAGTCTTCAGTTCACTAACTACCCAATTCATTATCACCAGCTACAGAGGGGGTGAGAGGAGAAGGCAATTAAAGAAAACAGCAAAGAAAGTTAAATGCAACAAGTTAGGCGTGGGGCATTACGCTGATAAGGCAGAGGTGTGGTGTGCTCTCAGTCAGGGAGTTCAGGCACAGATCCAGACTGCTCCATATGAGGATGACACACAAACCAGTTCAGCATCTCATGCCAAGCCGTCTGGCTGGACCAAGACAATCAGCTCCACAGTCAGAGCACATCTCCACGGGGTCGTTTTGGAAACACAATATTATGCAAGTTACTTCATCAAAACAAACAAAGAAATGCTTATTTATACCCCCATGTTTATATCCGGGGTGAGAAACTCTGACACCCATTTCACGGACATCTGTGCCAAGTATCAAAACAGGCCGATCGCTGGCGTTTTATTTACGCAAACCCATATTAAGCCGTCCGTCTCATCAGCAGGGCAATCGAAAGTGTTCCGATCCATGTGATGAGCAGCAGGAGCCGAATGGACCCGCCGGTCCGTATCGAGCAGGATCCCCGCTTTCCCGGGGGGGGGGATGAGGATGAGGATGGAGGGCAGACCTACCGACTGGATGAAGAGCAGGGTCCCCACGTAGTCCCTCTCCGTGCCGAGGATCTCGTTTAACACGCAGACTCTCAGGCGGAGCTGCCGCTCGCAGTCTCGGCTGCTCTGAAGCCCGTTCTCCAGCTGCCCTTCCTGGTCCATCTTCAGGCTCGGTGGCCTCTTGTTCTTCTTTTCTTCTTCTTTTAATCAGAAACGCGGGTCGAGAGGCGGCTGTGGTGCTTTTTAAAGCGGAGCCCGGGATGAGCTTCTTAATCCATCAGCGCATCCTCGAAGAGCCGGGAAAGAGATGCACCGGGTTTAAGATTACAGAGGGGAGGGGGAAATAAAATAAAACTTTCCAAAAGGAGCAAAAATTTTAAAAAAGAAAATAATAATAATAGTTCCTTCGTTCACCTGTTTGCCCTTTTATGCAAACATACATTCATAATCGGGGAAAAACATAAATAAATAGGGAGCCGTCGACTGGTGAGAGCTTCTGCTTCTCAGGCTAAAAAGGTAACTTTGACGGCCAGGCAGGCTGTTCGTCTATAAGGAGCCGGAGGTGCGATGAGGACGAAGATGAAGACCGGCGCCGTCCGCCGACTCCGGTACACGCCGAGTGGCCGAGTGAAGCTCAGCGGCTCCCCGGCCCGGACTCTAGGGCTCGTCTGCCAAGCACCGCCTTCCCACTCACGAAGGCATCATTTACTTCATTTCTCTTTCACAAGCGCCTCTGTTCGCGTTTCTCAAACACACGGTGTCACCGCGCCGCCTTTGCTGTTTCAGATGAACCTTGTTACATTCGACGCTATTAGTCGTAAAATTTAAATACAGCGCCACACAAGCGTGACATCTTTGTTATGGTAACAGACGTATTAAGCAACATTTAAAATTCGAGTGCCGTATTTTACTTTATTTAAAAATGTGAGCATTGTGCGACAACCCCTGGCATCTCCGTTATCGGGGGCCTGAGAGCTCATTTTAAGGGGGTAATTATGAATGTACCACGAAGCATCGAAAGTTTCAGTCGTTCTTAAAATGCGTTTACAACCACTTTTGAAAAAGCCGTAACTTTTTTAGATACCTACTAAGCTTAAGCTACTTGAATTGATACGTATTGCTTTAAGTTCTCATCATGTACCAAAGTTGATGCAAGTTACGCTTTTCAATGCCTGCAGCTATACGTAGTTGCAGGTATTTAATCAAGTTGCGCGTTTAAATACCTCCAGCTAAATTTGCAGGTATTTAAACAAGTTGCGCGTTTAAATACCTTCAGTTATACGTAGTTGTAGGTATTTAATCAAGTTGCGCGTTTAAATGCCTTCAGCTATACGTAGTTGTAGGTATTTAATCAAGTTGCGCGTTTAAATGCCTTCAGCTATACGTAGTTGTAGGTATTTAATCA